>JASSKH010000033.1:3960034-4460584 GCA_031763025.1 Macrocystis pyrifera | reverse complement strand
CCCCCCCCCCCCCCCCCCCCCCCCCCCCCCCCCCCCCCCCCCCCCCCCCCCCCCCCCCCCCCCCCCCCCCCCCCCCCCCCCCCCCCCCCCCCCCCCCCCCCCCAACTTCGGCAACCTCCCCTCCACCACGGCCGCCAACCAAAATGAAACAAATTACCCCGCTATGTAGAAGAAAGAAAAAAATAAAATAAAATCGCACAGATGCATTATATGGAAACAAAAAAAAACTGATGAGCCCCCAAAAATGTTCGAGGTGTCTTTTTTAGGAGTATACGAACGGTGATCCATCTCGAAAAGGATGCTGGTGAATGGTCAACCCAATAACTTGAGGCGAGCAACACATTAACAAGTCCCTCGCTCCTCCACGGATCGAACCCCGTCTCCAACGCATGAATAAGTCCCTTGCCCCTCCAAGAATCGAACCCTGTCTCGATAGAGATGCGCGATCAAAGGCCAAATGACTGAAGGCAAGCAACAAACAAGACCCCCCCCAACCCCCTCGCGCGCCCCCTCCCCCTTCTCGCCCTTCTCACCCTCCAAGCTCGTGGGGACCCCCTGCTCCCATTCTCCCCCTCCCCCCGGCATACCACCCATCCCGCCGACGCTACCCGGCCTCTGCGGTTGCGGAGGTGTGTGGGGTGGTCCCGGGTGGGGCGGCGGAGGGGCTGCCCCCGCGCCAGGGTGCCCAGGCATCATCTGGAAGCCCTCTGCTGTTGCTGTTGCTGCTGCTGCTGTTGCTGCTGCTGCTGTGTTTGCTGGACGGGGATTTGGGGTGGAGGTAGCTGCAGCTGGGGTTGTTGCTGCTGTTGCTGCTGCTGCTGCGCCATCTGAAAAAAAAAAAAAAAAAAAAAAAAAAAAAAAAAAAAAAAAAAAACAAGATGAAACAGAACGTGGAAGGCGTTTTTTTTTTGGGGGGGGGGGTAGGGGAGAAGGGAGAAATGTATGTACGTACAGTATATACCAACAGTCTTGAGGGTGTGACAGCCTCTACTTGAGAAGATAAAAGACAGGTATACATACCTAAGACAATAAACACATAGTCTCAGCCAATTACAGGCATGGCTATATACGATGGAGCGGAGCGTGGGGCGAAATCAGTTGGCGGGCCAGTAGGCCCATTCCCCAGCGCTCTTTGGCCTGCGCTATGTTTACCTGATACCAGGTATGCGGCAAAAGAGACGTGGGTATACCCGGATATATTCACACGCCGCACAGGTCAGGATCTCTCTATCTAGAGACAGGTCATCTACAGATCGTCTATATCCTAACCAGCCGTTATGAGGTGCTGTGCAGGATTTGTGTAGGTACGCATGCAACCCAGGAAACAAGTCCTACAAAAATATCTTTCAGACGATGCGGCCTCCCAACCAGCAACGTGAGCTAGATCATACAGATGATGCATATCATACATATCACACAGATCACACCGATCAGGAATATATTATCTATCCGCCCTGAAAGAGCCAGCTGACCAAGCGGGAATGATCTGCAGATGAGCTGTCCGACGAGTGAAAGATCAGAAGGATACCGCGGGAGCCCACTCCCCAGCGCTCAATCGCCTGTAAAACTACGCCAACTTCCTGCCGCTAAACAATATGTGGGTGTGCCCTGTTCTTGAAAGGGCGCACCGCAGAAGCCGTGTTCCCGAGTGAGCTCAATCTTTGCATGCACATTGCCTACACTTCCATCAAGTAAATGGCTACAAAAGACGTACCAGGTACGATGTATCTTGTCGGGTACTTACTACTCAACCATTTTACAGTGGTACCGCACTGTACTGCCTGTACACAAACCTAAATTTCAGTCAAATTTCAAGAGTCTTGTGGCCACGTAGGGGGTACAGTCCTGGTGCGGTTACACCGGTAGAGGGCAACGCATTCCACACGCACCTGCGGCATCGGAGAGACGTGTGCGACCGAAGGAACCTGGCGTAGCGTACACCGCATCCGCATACGCAGCGGAGCGGGGGGTGAGAGGCAGGGGGAGGGGGGGGGGGGGGGGGGGGGGGGGGGGGTACTCCTTTGTTGTTTGCCTTATAACGGGGGACCATAGTAAATAGAACCTACGGTAAACACAAAAACCTATATATTTCCCTATTTTTACTAACAAAATTTGGTCCATTTACTATGGTCCACCGTAATAGTCATTCGACCATTGACCACGCATCTCTATTGAGATGGAAGGGGGGGGGGGGGGGGGGGGGGGGGGGGGGGGGGGGGGGGGGGGGGGGAGGGGGGAGGAGAGACACACACAAGAACATTGTCATGGCGAATAACATCCGGGATAACTATTACGGGGGTCTATAGTTAACAGGACCTATGGCATACATAAAAAACCTATATATTTAGGTATTTTTACTAACAATATTTGGTCCTGTTAACTATGGACCCCCCGTAATAGTACGTACGGCTGTAAGATTATCTGTGCGTGCACCACGGATACACTGCGCTCAACCAGCAAGTGTGGTAAGCTCAACGCTTTTAGAACTGCAGTCCCGTTCGAGGGACAAAGCTGCTCAAATCATGCGTATCTTGTCCCCCAACACAGCACTGCAGTTCGCCCTGAAAGGGCGAAACCTCTTTGGGTACTGACCGCAGTGTTCAGAAACATACATTTCACTCTAACTCCGAGCAATTTTGTCTCCCACTACTGGAGTCCAAAAGCGGTCAAGCTATACATCAACCCTAAGCTAAGAGTATTACAATCCCCCCGAAACAAAACAAAACAAAACACAACACAAACACAAACACAAACACGAACAATACAGGGGTACGAGCACATGCAACGCCATTCTGTTTTTCTTACCGCCGGGACTCCTTAACCCAACATCGTTGGAGCACCAAAAGAGTTCTACAAATTGTTTGTCAGATACCTGGTACCTATAGCTAGCTAGCACTCCAAGTCTTTTTACCACTGCATCGTGATAAGCCTAACCTCGCCAGAGAGCGCCACGTCAACCAAGGCACCACAGTCTTGTTCGATTTCCATCCTATTAATACTATAGTGCATAGAGGAAGGAAGGATTGCTAAAAAAGTTGAATACTACGGTACATTTTTGCTTCGGACGGGCCATCCTCGGCCAGAGGGGTCTGATTTGGCTCGCTTTGACTTTAGTCGGTAGGTCGGTTGGCCATCAGCTGGCTTGACTTAACCCGGCAAGTGGGCTGGCCATCAGCTGGCTTCGCTGTCCGACATGCCGACCATTAGTCAGGTATTTGGCTAACGGCACCTACAGTATCGCCTTACCGGCGGTTAATACCTGCTGGACGTGAAATCCTACCGACTCATACAATAGTAGCTTCGATTACGGGGGTCCATAGTTAATAGGACCTATGGTCTACATAAAAACCTGTATATTAACCTATTTTTACTAAAAATATTTGGTCCTATTTACTATGGTCCCCCGTGATACCAAACTTACCAAACATACCAAACCGTCAAACCAAACATCCCAACTTTGTACCACTATGACCGGAAATATAAGGATCATTTCGTGTCTATATGCATGTATAAACGATCCGTTTATTCCCGTCCAGCGTGGGAAGTCGGGATACAGCCCCCAACCTCCAACAGCCTTTGACCTTCTACAAACCCCCCAGTCTCCTACAGTCCCAACCCCCTACAGCCCCCAAACTCCTACAATCCCCCCTAAATCCTACAGCCCCCAACCTCCTGCAAAGACCCAACATATTACAACTCCCAACGCCTCACAGCCCCCATCCTTCCATAGCCCCCAACCTCCCACAGCCCCCAACCTCCTACCGCCCTCGACCTCCTACAGCTCCCAGCCCTCTACAACTCCCCAACCTCCTACAGCCCCCAACCTCCTATAGCCCTTGACCACCTACAGCTCCCAGCCCTTAACCTCCTAAAGCTCCCAGCCCTCTACAGCCCCCAACCCCCTACAAACCCCCCAACCTCCTACAGGCCTCAATCGGCCGCAAGCCTGCACACCTGCATTTGGCCATGGTAGAACGGCGACCCAGGGGGTGGCACCCCCGTCCCAGGCTGACCCATGATAGGCATGCCCTGGGGCGAGTACCCCTGGATCTGCTGCGGCGTCATCGGCATCCGCATAGCCGCTTGCGGAGGCATGAACATCTGGGTGACAGCGACGGCGGTGAGAGAAAAAAAAAGGGCGAAGAAATCAGCGCCCCCGTCGACACGTGCGCGCTTTATATATATATTTATGCCATGGTCATCCAACCACGTTCATTGAGAAAACCGCAAGAAAAAAAAAAAAGAAGAAGAAGAAAAAACCGCAAAACTCCGCAAAAAAACACACACACACACGCACACGCGCACACCTCAGGGGTAAACGAAAAGAAAAAAAAAAAAACATTCGGGTGGCCATTTCCCACCGCACCTCTGCCCCTCTCTCCGGGGTGAGGTCGGGTGGGTCAACATGCGCAAGCACCAGTGGCAACAGCAGCCTGCTCTGATGTTGTTGCATCGGGAGCTACCGGTTAAAAGTGAAACCCGACACGCATTCGAAACGTGCAAGTGTGGTGAGCTTCATGCTTTTATGTTTTACCAACTCGTCGGAGGATATCAACCAAACAAAAAAAAAAACATGAAAGAAAAAAAAAAACTAGAACTAAAACTAAACAAAAAGAGCCGAGCCAGACTCGCCACCATTTCGGAAGTGAATTCAAACTACTCGTTGCGGGATGGGATTTTCGTCAGAAATAAACAAAAAACACATGCTTTCAGTTTTCTTTTTACTCGTTGGGTGTAATATCCCCCCCCCCCTATTATATATAGGTTGGGTTGGCGTCGGTTGGCAACGACACTGTAAAACATGCCGCAAAACATGCCTCTCACTACTTGAGCTAGACAACCAGGGTACCGCTTTTTTTCTTTTTTTTGTGGCGGTCCAGGGTACCGCTTTTTTTTTTTTTTTTTTTGGCGGTCCAGGGTACCGCTTTTTTTTTTTTTTTTTTTTGGCGGTCGGTCACAGCTGGTTGTCGAGTTAGATCATTTTTGTGCGAGGTGAACAACCTTTACCCCACACAAGTGGGAACTATCGTATCAAGTAGTGTTTATGGTAAGGCACCCAAGAGGCAGTTACACAGTACTACCATTGCTGTCTCAGGAAGTGGTTACCCTGGAAATTAGATTAAATCATTGAAGCTGTCATCCATAGTAACTCCGCCTCACGAGCGGTTCTTAGTACGATGCAGCTCACCCTTCATGCGACTCGCCGGACACCTCACGCCGCTTCGCGCTTGGTGCAAGCAATGTCCGCCTGGTTGATGAAAACCCGACATGCTCCACCCCGGCATTGTAGGGATGCGAGGGTCCATGGTCATACGACTACGGCCATGCATGAGATCGAGTGCATCTCTCCTATAGAGTACACCCCCCCCTGTCTAGGAGCCCCCCTCCCGTCCCTACATAATATACTATGTCCCAAAATATTACCAACGTTTTGTTTGAGTATCAGTGTGAAAAATGCCCTTATATATAGGGAAAGAGCGGTACCTGTATGTGTATAGGTTGGGGTTGGCGTCGGTTGGTAACGACGCTGTAAAACACGCCTCTTACTGGGTGAGCTAGATAGCCAGGGTGCCGTTTTTTTTTTTTCGTTTTGTTTTGTTCTGTTTTTTGGCGGTCACCACGGCTGGCGGTCGAGTTAGATCATTTTTGTGCGGGGAGAACCTTAAACTCCGAACACGGGGGATGATCGTATCACGTACCAGGTAGCGTGTATTTGGTAAGGCACCCACGAAGCAGTTACATAGGAAAACCCATTGCTGTCTCTGGGAGTGGCCACACCAGAAAATAAAATCAAAATCATTGACGCTGTCATCCATATGCGATAAAATCCGCCTCAAAAGCGGTTTTCAGTAGAATGCAGCTAACCCTTCATGCGACTCGCCCAACACCTCACGGCGCTTCGCCCAACATGGTGCAAGCAATGTCTGCCTGGTCGGCGAAACCCGACGTGCTCCGTCCCGGCATTGTAGGGATGAGAGGGTCTATGGTCATACGACCACGGCCCCAATGAGTACACCCCCCCCCCCCCCCCCCCCCCCCCCCCCCCCCCCCCCCCCCCCCCCCCCCCCCCCCCCCCCACGCCCGTAAAAGCAAAAAAAAAAAACACACAAGCACAAAACTACGCAACACACAAAATAAACATGTAAACACGCACAAAAAAAACGCACACAAGCACATCACACACACGAAGTACGAGTATATATATGTACCTCGTACTTGGTATATCTCCATCCCACTCACGTCCCCCCCCCCCCCCCCCCCCCCCCCCCCCCCCCCCCCCCCCCCCCCCCCCCCCCCCCCCCCCCCCCCCCCCACCCCCCCCCCCCCCCCCCCCCCCCCCCCCCCCCCCCCCCCCCACCCCCCCCTTTTCAAACCACAAACCATCAACACCACCACCACCACCCCACAGACTCCTGTCATCGACGCCTTCTGCATCTCTACAACTCCCCAACAATCGGTGGATTTTTTTTTTTTTACCTGTTGCGGGTGGGCCATGGCCGTCCGGTACAGCGCCTGCGGAAACTGCTGGGGGGGCATCGGCCCCCTTGCCCCCGCCATCATGTGCGAGGGTGGCGGTGGAACTCCTGCCATGTGGTGCTGCGGGATGGTGTTGCCAGCGGCTGCAGCTGCCGCCGCTACTGCCGCTGCCGCTGTCGCCGCCGCCGCTGCCATCTGCGGTGTCATCGTGCCAGTGGGGTAAGGGGGGCCGGCCATCTGGGCTCCTGCCACTGCAGTGTTCGCGGCCGCTGCTCCTGGGGGGGGAGGTTGCAACGCTTGCTGCTGCTGCTGTTGTTGTTGCTGCTGCTGCTGTTGTTGTTGCTGTTGCTGTTGCTGTTGCTGCTGCTGCGGTTGGTGGGGCGATTGTGCCTGAGGGTGGGGCTGGGGCGGCTGTTGGGGGTGCTGCTGCGCGTGCTGCTGATGACCCGGCTGCTGCTGCTGCTGCTGCTGCTGCTGCTGCTGCTGCTGCTGCTGTGGTTGGTGTGGCGGCGGCTGCTGCTGTGGGGCGTGGGGGGACGAGTGTTGCGACGAGTGTTGTTGCTGCGGCGGTGGCTGCTGTTGCGGCAGCGCTTGCGGCTGCGGCTGCTGCTGCTGCTGCTGCTGAGGGTGACCCCCACCCTGCTGATGGTGGTGGTGGTGTTGCTGCTGCTGCTGCTGCTGCTGCTGCTGATGCGGTGGCGGCTGCTGCTGCTGCTGCTGCTGCTGCGGGTGGCCCGCGCCCTGCTGCTGTTGAGAGTGGCCCGCACCCTGCTGCTGCTGAGGGTGACCCGTACCCTGCTGCTGCTGAGCGTGCCCCGCACCCTGCTGCTGCTGAGGGTGACCTCCACCCTGCTGGCCATGCTGCTGCTGAGAATGCTGGTGCTGGTGCTGGTGCTGCGAGTGCTGAGGCTGCGAGGGCTGCTGCTGCACGTGCTGCTGCTGCTGGTGCTGGTGCTGGTGCTGCGGGTGAGGGTGCTGCTGCTGCTGTTGGTGCTGCTGCGGCTGCTGGTGTTGCGCATGTTGCTGGTGTTGGTTTGGCATGTACTGCGGGTGGCCGTATGGCTGCTGCTGATGGTGAGGCTGGTGGTGGGGTTGATGCTGCTGGTTGTGGGGCTGCTGCTGCTGCTGATGATGTTGATGCCCTTGGGTGTTGTCCTCTGAGCCCTCACCACCGCCGTATCCCTATGTCCGTCACATTGCACAGCGCGGGCGAATAACCAGCTTGATTACACATTGCGTGGTTAACGTGTTCGAAAAGAGAGAAATAAAACGATGGCAAATATATACACACACATACATATTCACCGCCACGGGTGGCCAAGTCCAACATCAACACACAAAAAACACGCATTTCGGCAAACTTCAGGGGCCGAGATACTGCGGCAGTGCCCTGCCTGAAGCGTGTACCAGCAAGCTCCGAGCAAAACCACAAACCACACCGGCCAGATCCGCCGCCCTGCCATCACCGACAACAGCCACAACAGACCCCCCCAAACAACCACGACAACATCGCCAACAACAGCAACAAGAACAACCAATCCACAGCAAACAAAACCAAGAGCAACAACAATCCCCAACACCAAAAACCACCACCAATAGACTCAAGCTCACCGTAGGCCTTCCAGACACAGCATCCCGTCCCCCCCCCCGCCCCCCCCAAACCCCCCTCCTCCACCCCCACCCCTTCCCCCACGAGGCGACGGATGCGCAACGCTAGCCAACACCACCACAGGCGCGGCCGGCGCCGGAGCAGGGGCTCGAACGGGCGAAGCAACCGGCGTCCCCGAGGGCTTCCACTCTTTCGCCGCGGGATTCGGTTTCCATTCCTTGGCGCTCGCTCGAAGCGCCGATTTCTTCTTTTCCTCTACGACAACCGACGGGGCGGAGGCGTTAAGGTTAGCAGCCGCGACAACGTGAGCGCCGCTCGGCAGTGGGGGTTTCGACATCGCGGCAGGCGGCGGCAGCTTGTTCGCCGCGGGTACGAAAGGCGGAGCGTTGGTAGACGCCCTGCTCATAGACCCAACCGTAGGCCGAGCGATCCCCACCCCGGCCCCCGCCGCCGCTGCCGCCGCGAACGTTTTAGCAGCGGGCACGGCCGGCGCGGCTCTAGCCTTGGTCACCGGCGGCCGAGCAGGGGTGGCGCTGGGAGTCGGGGTAGTGGCGGAGGGGGCGGAGGCGATGGGGGCGACCGTAGCGGCGGGTGCTGCGGCGGCCGGTACGTGTACGGGTATCGATGTCGTTGCAGCGGCGACAGCAGTGGCGGCGGCGGCGGAGGCAGCCGCGGCCGCAGCGGGTCCATTCTCTCCCTTGGGAGGTGGCGTCGACCTGGGCAAAAAAAAAAGGGGGGGGACGAAAATTGGAGCCGAGGGTCAGTCGCAGTGTTCCTTTTCAGGGCAGGGTGAATGCTAAGACCCCTTTAAGCACTAAAGCCACAAGTTGGTAACAACCCATCTATTTTGATCTATTTTTGGCAGCGGTTATAGGGTCGACTGCAAGGTATACTTCGTACGAATACAGCCCAGGTGGCGTCGATCGGCGACAGCTGGTGCGAAGGGGGGGGGGGGGGGGGGGGGGGCGTTCCACACGATGGGAAGGCGTACATTCGATCGATTAGCCGATTATTTTATCACTCACTCAACCGCGCACATGCCTTGCTGGATCGCCAAACCTCCCAAGAAAGCGCACGGCGCCCACTCCTATTGCTACCCGACCTATAAGCCCGCTCACCAACCAGCGCCATCCCTGTCTCGAGCAAACCCTACTAAGTTTACAGACACGAAACAAGAATATACACGACGCCCACCCCCACTTCCACTCCCCCACCCACCACTAGAAACTCCGCCGCCCATCAACCTCACCCCCCGACGAGGAAAAAAAAAAAATGCCCCCCGCATCACCTGAGCTTCCCGTCGAGAACATCCATCAGCTGTGCTTTGGCCGCTTCCTTAGCATCCTCGGACCTCGCCTCCGCCCCCGCCGCCGCCTCCGCGGCAGCAGCAGCAGCCTCAGCGGCACTAATAGCCGCGGCGGCAGTAGCAGCAGCTGTAGCCGCGGCGGCCGCCGCAGCAGAAGCCGCGGCTGCAGCAGGCCCCACCGGCGGTCGGGGCGGTTGCTCCCGCTCCCGCTCCCGCTCCCGCTCCGTCGTCTGCTGCGTCTGCGGCGTCTGCGGGGTCGGCGACACAGTCCCAGCCCCGCCGCCACCGGGCGTGCGAAGCGCCGGGGGTATGTACACGCCGGACCCGGCGGGGCTCTTAATGCCTCCACCGCTGCTGCCACCGCCGCCACCACCACCACCACCACCGCTACCACTTCCACTGCCCCCGCCGCCGTAGGGCCCACCGGGACCAGCGGGGGGAATAGCGTGGGTTGGGGAAGGGCGACCGCGGGGCGAGGAGAACCGGGTCCCTGCGTTGGTTCGGCCGCCACTGCCGCCGCCGCCGCCGCTAGCGCTACTGTTATTGCTACCATGACCGTGACCGTGACCGTGGCTGTGGCTGCCACCGTTGCTGCCAGAAGATCGCATCTGGTGGGAGAGCCCCCCCGTCCCGAGAACGCCGCTGAAGCGCTCCTCTTCCCCCATGGCTTTGTCTTGCTCCGTAAGCTGTCCGGGGGAGTCGGGGGCGGGGGCGGGGCGCGGGGGAGAGGAGGGGAAAACATGTGAAAAAAAAAAAAAAAAAATCGCGGCCGGGTTTTGAGACCGAGGTGCTGCGGAGGAACGCACGAGCATGAGGTAGGCGGAGGAGGAGCCGAACGCGCGCGGGAGAGAGGATGCTGCTCGTATCTCTCCACATGATACACGTCGGTCGCGCCAAGCCCTCGATGGGCCGCACCCACATACAGGTGAAAACACATCCGCGTTATCACACAGGTCACACAGGCACGAGACACACAAGCAAGCAAGCAAGCAAGCAAGCAAGCAAGCAAGCAAGCAAGCAAGCAACCGCTCAACATCGCCAGAAAAACCCTGCCACCCAACACAACCACAACCAACCGCAACCACCAGCACAACCAACGAATCAACGAACCAACCGAGGAAGAGAGCAAAAACCGCCCTCACCATATTACGTTCTTCGCGCATATGGATGTTACTGCTCGACTTCCCCTCAATTTCGGCAGCCATGCGCTCGGCGTGTGCCCTTTGCTCCATAGACAGAGACCCCTTGTCCAAAGGTGTTGTATAGAGATTTTCGTCGAAGGTGCTCGTCACGTTAAACAACCTGAAAAAAAAAAAAAAAAACAGACGGAGGGAGGGAGAGAAAAGAGAAAGGAGCGGGGTCGTCGATTAATATCACCCGCCAACACGTTTTTCAAGACTTGGAAATTAAACGTATATAGGAAGTACGACTGACCGTCTGTTGTCCTCCTGCTACGATTACGGGGGGGGGCATAGTAAATAGGACCTACGGTGCACACAAAAACGTTTACATTTACCTATTTTTACTAACATTATTTGGTCCTGTTTGCTATGGACCCCCGTAATACTACTGCGTACGGGGACGTCACTCGTACGAACTACGTACAAAACAAACTAAAAAAACATGGAACAAAATACGTTTTTCTTCATGTGTTGTGCCCACGAGACTCACTTGTTGGGGGGGGGAACTATTATTTTTCTGAATTCGGGGAGACGAAAACATAAGTGCTTCCGCAGTCAGCAGACGGTTGATCTACACCGGATGTGTGTTTCTCTGGAGGTCATACAGTACTCAGGTATATTCATATTCATGTATCGTACGTACGAGAAATATTTTTGCATTTTGGTTTTCATCCAAAATCTGAACTTCAGTAGCTTGACCCATGAACGCTTGCCCCGTTCTTCCATTCTCCCCACGACCAGGCTATACAACCCAAAGCACGGCCCGAGTGCTGTGCTCCGCCGCATTTTTTTTTTGCTGTAAAAGTTAAAAAGTTGTGAGACAGAAAATTTCGGTGAAACTCGTCTTGGAAAGCTGCGTGTTTGTCTTCGAAAACGTTGTGTGAGCCACCCAACATATATCGTGTATTACGGGGGACCATATTAAATAGGACCTACGGTACACACAAAAACCTACGTACTCAACTATTTTTACTAACAATATTTGGTCCTATTTACGATGGTCCCCCGTATTTGTACAATACGGTACTCGGTATCCAAGATGGACCCAAGAAAACACAAACTCCCCTATCTTTATAGGGCTGTGCACTGGCTGACTCGAGTCAGAAGCGATTATACTGTCGTAAAAATCAATCAGTACACTGGCTTGCAGCAGTACACTTGTCTCTCCTCTCTGCTCTCTCCTCCCGAAACGCATAAAGTGGGTTTCCGTACACTATGGTATGGCGTGTTTCTTGGGGCGTACGTAACATAAAAAACCACTGGCGAATATACTGGCCAGGTCAATCAGTAAATTACTAATGTCAGCACGAGCTATATTACTACTGCAAGTACATACTGTGCCAGTACCCAGCCCTATATATTCATCATTACAAACCAAACACTTTTTATGGTTTTGATCCCTATGTTTCCCCGTACGGTCATCACTACAGCAGTAGTATCTTCCATCCTTCATCTCGTATATTTTTGCGGGTTCGAGTGTACGCCGGCAAAGACCACTCGAACTGCTGTGTGGCTGCTGGCCGTCCTCCTCCTCCTTCGAGAGAGACGTCAGTTCACCGTCTAGTTTTGGGCCATCACGGTCCTCAACATCCAACATATATCACTTTTGGTGTAGGTATTTCCTTGATGTCTGTCCTTGACGGCCGTCACGACCGTCAAGGGACAGGAGTGCCGTCAACTATCGCATCACGTTCGCTTCTTTTGGCTTTCCTCTCTTATCTTGGATCGCTGTACATGATATCCCACCGCTCACCGCTGATTGGCGGCGAACTGATCCCACTTTCCGACACCGCCACCGCTCCCTCCAGCCTTGGGTAGCGCCACGTCGTCGGGGCCCGCCACCCAAGACGTGTCAACCTTTGGAGCCAGCGGTAGCAGCGTCAAACGCAGCACCGGCAGCAGCAGTAGCAACAGCAGCAGCGGCGGCGGCAGCAGCAAGCAGAAGCAGCAGTGTAGAACAGCAGGAGCAAGAGTAGAAGCAGCAACAACAACAACACAAAAAGGCAGCAGCAGCAGCAGCAGCAGCAGCAGCAGCAGCAGCAGCAACAAGCAATATCGAACAGCGGCAAGCAGCGGCGGCGGCGGCGACCAGAGAAAAGGAGGGGGGGAGGGAGGGAGGGAGGGGGCGGACACCACAGCCGAAAGCAGACACACACAGCAGAGGGCGGAACGGTCGTTGGGGTGTTAGCTGATACCAGTAGGCGCTTAAGAAAGACCTCCGGACACCAACATTCGAGGGGACGGACTATTTCTGGATTTTCTACTCATTTTTGAGGCACGTGGTGGACGTACATATCAATAAACTTCAACGTAGTGAAAAAGAGGCGTTGTACGTAGCGGTAACGAGGGAAATTTGCAGGGGAGGGGGGGGGGGGGGGGGGGGGGTCACGTCGAGGGTCCTCGCAATGCACCTGCAGGCGCTACGTACGGCATACCTGGTACAGCAGCAGATCTGTGTAAGATAGAAACGGAGAGAGAGGGAGAGAGGAAAAGGGGGAAAATGCGACGGTAGGGCTGGGACTGCGGGAAAGGGTTGGGCGGGTGGGCGAGCGCATTGTCGATCGAAGATATAACTTCTACGTACGGTATTTTTTTGTTTCTCCACGCGTGAGCGACACACAAAAATAAAACTAAAGGAGGAAGGAAAGAACGTGCTGCCGTAGGTAGGGCGTGAAAACATAAGAAGAAGGGCCCATCTTATCGAGGACTTTCGGTTCTTTCAAGTTTGACTTGAAACGTTTTCTCTAATCTAATTTAAGGGCCCATCTTATCGAGGACTTTCCGTTCTTTCAATTTGACTTGATTTCCTTTTTTCTAATTTAATTTGCATCTGATTGAAACGAAATTTAGTGTTCCCCGTTAAGATGGGCTCTAAACGAAACAAAAACGAACCAAAAAAAATTGAAATAAAATAGACAAATACCTGCATATATATATATACTTCGAAGGACATATACCAAGTGTATATCTCAAACGAAAATGATGACAACAGCCACGCCGACATCAATACAGATGGAACAACCACATCCATAGCCATGGAGCTACAAAAAATATTTCGATTGAGAGAAAAAAAAAAACAGAGCATTGCTACAAGAGGCCAGAGCCTAAGCTAGCTGGGAGTTTTTAGCTTCCGCCGCTACAGTCGGCCGCAGTGCGGATATACTTCGAAGGATCGTATATACTTCGAAGGATCATACTACAAATAAAAACAAACATCACCCACCCGCCACTAAAATAAACATTAGACGTGAGCGACGTATATCGGGCACAGGGGGGAGGCATGCCGTTAGCGAACAACACTTACTTCGAAGTATGAGAAAACCACCCACCGCAACGAATTTCGAAGCCATTTTCCTCCGGACAATGGGGACGTTAGATATGCCGAGCGATGCATGCACATACATGCGTCCACGGATATCTCTTGTAGAGATAGATGTTTCCAAAGCCCTGGTCATTTTGGTTTGTGTGTGCCCGCCCCTCTTGCTTTGGAGAAACTCTGCTCGGAAAATCCGTCCCTAGGGGATGTTATCTTAGTACCCATGTGATCCGGCATATATTAGGGCCGGGCGCTGACACAGTTAGTACTGGCAGTATTACGGGGGTCTATAGTTAACAGGACCTATGGCATACATAAAAGCCTATATATTTAGGTATTTTTACTAGCAATATTTGGTCCTGTTAACTATGGACCCCCGTAATAGTAATTTACTGGCAGTAGTAATCTACTGGCAGTAATGATCTACTAATCTACTGGCAGTAGGGATCGATTGACCCAGCTTGTACATTCGCTACGTAGTCAGTTTTATCTTAGGTATGTCCAAGAAACACGCCATATTATAGCACGGAAACCCACCAAATGTGTTACGGGAGGAGAGAGGAGAGACAATCCAGTACAAGGTATACTGATTTTTTACGACAGTATAGTCGCTACTGACTGAGTCAGCCAATGCCCAGCCCTACCTATTACGGGGGACCACAGTAAATAGGACCTACGGGGCACACAAAAACCTATATATTTACCTATTTTTACTAACAATATTTGGTCCCATTAACTATAGTCCTCGGTAAATTTAATATTACGGGGGTCCATAGTTAATAGGACCTACGGTGGGCATAAAAACCTATATATTTAAGTATTTTTACTAACAATATTTGGTCCTATTTACTACGGCCCCCTGTAATAGTAGATACCGGTATACGTGTACATTGTCACATCATACTCCATAACACTGCTTCGACGGAAAAGCACCACTACGCGACCGGAAACATAAGCGGCCTTGTATACATATCTATACTTGACTGTCCTTACATTTCTGTCCAGCGTGCGTATGATCAGCGCATCGCCTAATTATCACATCAGCTTTCGTGGCATTCCAAAAAAAACGTCCAAATGGTTACCGTATCACACGATATTTTACCACAAAAATACAGCACCACCGCTTCAAAAAACCATACAAACTCGTCCTGACCATATCAACACCACGTCAACACTATGCCAACACTGACGTACGTGCCTGTAACGTCAGTTCCAATCACAGTCACCATCGCTGCCAGCAGCGCGCAAGCCCAGGCAGTGTCTCGTATATATGTGCAATCACGAACATCAAAGGGAAGAAGACAAAAAAAAACCCCACAAAAACTAACTCTAGCGAGCGCGCTGAGAGTGTCTCGAGCACTTCATGGAAGCATGTTTCCGTCCCATTTGTTACGTCTGAACTCCTCCCTCCTTTCGTAACTAAGGACAGGTGGTGACATAGCAAGCACCTTTCCTCCCCCCCCCATCCCCGCAAAGCACATTATACGGTTGTTGCTGTTGTACTGCTGCTGTGCCAAAAGCACCACTGCGATCAGAGACAAAAGAACAATCAATACAGGTACAGCAGTGTGAACAGTGTTGTCTTCACGTTGACTCGTGTTTTCTACCCAACTACTGGCACATCCGCACAGTCGGTGTCCGTCCTGATTATTCAGCCTAGAGATACATCTGGTACAAACCACGTAGTCGCAAACTCTGTGAGATACGACGCAGATAAAACCGAACCAACACAATCGCAGAGGAATCAAGGTGAAGCAAGTGAAAAGCCAATGTACCGGGTGCGAGAACACAGCAACACAAGCCAGACCAAAACATAAAAACAAAAAAGACAAAAAAAAAAAACAAAAAAAAAAAAAAAAAAAAAAAAAAATAATTGTGAAATGACACAGAATACAACTGACGCAATCAGTATTTATATCACAGCAACAACACCGACATGATCCCTACGTGTCCCGACAGAGTGGCTTATGATGCGTACTTGGTTACAGGGCAAGGATAGACTTCTTTTTTTTCACCTTCGCAAATAGATTTCTCGGAAAACTACAGCAAGTCACAGCTCAAAAGTGCTTCCGCCGAGAGAGGCGCAGAGGCGCGGACTCACGCCGAGGCAGCAGCAGCAGCAGCAGCAGCAGCAGTACAGCAGCAGCTGTTAGTTTAGCAGTCAAGACTCGTCCTCTCGTAGTGCAGTCTTTTAACGCCTTGGCCAATCCAGGTTCGACGCTATCGTTGATATTAATATCAAGGAGGACCATACAGTAGTAATCAGGATTCAGGACCCATCATATAGACAAAACACTATTTATAGTATTTTTACCTCGTGAGCATATTTGGTCCTCATTACTATTCCCCGTAATCGATACCAGGTGTATAAATATACCCATGATGATCCTGAGACTGATCTGATCCGTTTTTGGTCGGCGGATCTCTCCCGCCTCTGACCGTCTTTCCGCGCAGTTTCTTCGCCGTGGCGTGCCCCCTCCACGCCTAAACCGTCCGGCGTCAAAGGATCCGCCCGCTCAGCGCCGTAGCGCCCGCGCGAAGCCTTGACGTTGACATCTACGAAGAAAATCTCCGAAAATCCCTGCCCTGTCAGCGTTTTCGCCCGTGGTCTCTCGACAGGGTGCATGCGTGCATGCATTTGCGTGCTTCTTTCCGGCACGTCCTCTCCGACCTCCGGCCCATGGGGACGCTCAGCTACCCGGCCGGCGTCGCCATTGTGGGGACCTGCGCGGGTGGCTGTATCTGGGACTTCGATACACGATGGAACGCCCCGATAGCACACGCCACCCAGGCTTACTCGAGAACTGCCATCCATAAACAAGTATGCCGGGATACATGAGCGAGAGATCGCATGTCACCTACAGCCAGCAACACTTTTGAGACGGCCAGCAGCACGTTTGGTGTACGCTATCGTACGGCGGCAGCTGCAGTGGGGGCTTGTTCGATGCACTCACTGATACGATGGCCCGAGCCTGAGCGGAAGCGGAGATGTACGGCCACAGCAGTAGCGCTACGGCAGCTACTTTGTGACGGCACCACGGCACCTTTCTACGGAGCTGCGCTGTCGGTCGTCGCGTACTCTCGTGTAGTTAGGAGCTAGTTACACACACCGCCTTCTGGCATTCCGCCGCATTTTCGGTTAATCGGCAAGTAATCCGTTAGCATTCTGCCGCCTTTTTCCCAACGTTCATGGAGTGTGGAGTGGTGTGGAGCACCCGCTCTTGGTCTCCTGCACATCGAGTCTCAGGCTCCTCCTCCTCTACAACATATGCCCATCACGCAAGTCTGCGACCGGCGGCCGTCCAGGCAGCCGGCGTAGCCCCCTGTGAAGAGAAAGAGATCGGCAAGAACTTCTTTTTTTTTTGTCATGCCAGACTCAGTTCGTATCGGCAACTCGAACCTCGAATTCGCGAGGGTATTTTCATTTCTTCGAGCGCTCTCCTGGAGGATCGGTTTCACCGCCTCCCGCCCTTCGTTTTCGGTTTCATGTCTTACCGTGAACGCGTGCGTGGGCCGAGAGAGACGAGCGAGAAGTAGGCACGATCTTGGATTTTAGGTAGGCGGCAGTCTCGACCTTTTTTTTGTGTCCTAACATGGAAAGGTCGTGCAAATGAACGTGGAATCACCTTGAAAGAAAAAAAAAAATGGCATCATTTTTTATTTTGTTATATTTTTGGACACATTTTTGAGCACGAAAGGGAGTGTATGAGGAAACAAGCTGCACACAGTACAGTAGGTCGTGCAGCAGTTGCAACAGTAGCTGCAGCCCGGGGCCGAGCGTTGTTGTGCGCGCAGGAGCACACACGAGTATGTGTATGAGTCCAAGTAAATGCGAGCACGTAGCAGTACGAGTACGGACTGACATAAGAGTATGTATACGAGTACAGGCACATACGAGTATGTACGACTACGCACTCTCGAGCTTCTTTGAAATTGATACCATTACGGAGGACCATAGTAAATAGGACCTACCGTACACACAAAAACCTGTACATCTCCCTGTTTTTACCAACAAAATTTGGTCCCATATACTATGGTCCCCCGTAAGATAGAGAGCTCGCGCAAATGAACGCGGAATGACTTTATTTGAACAAAAATGACACTCTTCTCCTCCTTTTTTTCCAACAGCTGCGGTACAATAATATTTTCGGCTGTTTCTTGAAAGCAATATTTTATAAATAAAACATTGAAACTTTGCGTTCCCATTGTCACAGGTCTCAATTCGAAAACAAAATCTAGAAAATCTTTGAAACAAAACCCAATAAAATCAAGATGATACTCGTGAAATATTTTAGGTAGGGGCACAGCACAGCAGCCCTGCACAGCAGCAGAGTGTGCGTACTCGTATTCGCACAACGCTCGAGCTCGGAGTTTTTGCTGCTACGCACCATGAGGACCAACGGCCCAACGGGTAGGGTGGACCGTAACTGGTCCGAGTCCGGCGGGAAGGCCTCATAGCCTTGGTTTTTGTTAGTGGGTGAGCTCGCGCAAGTCCCACACTACCCGGGAGAGATGACTTTCCCGGGTGGCTATCTCCACCGCACCTGCTCCTCTCGGGGGTCAGGTCGGGTCAACGTGCCCAACTGGGCTAAATTGACACACGACACGAAATTGGGAACGTGGAAGTGTGGTGAGCTTAAGCTTTATTTTTACCAATCCGCCAGAGGATTAAAAAAAAACAAAAACTACGCACCGTAGTACCTGTTTCTGAAGCGGTATATAACATACTCGTACGAGGTGTTCATACATGCCCGTTCGTTCATCCACTCCCACGTGCTCTCGAAACCGAAAATATTTGGTTCACAATGCAAGGGATCATTTTCATGACAAAAATCTTAAAGATCCAACATCAAGATTCGAAAGCCAACATGAAATCAATCTTGCCGAAATCACAGCAACACTTCTACCGGTAGTTTATCCATCAGTACTACATAGCAATCACAATCCTCCAGGAGGGAGCGTGTTCACGCACTCCACACCATGAGTTGGCTGTGAAGGGGAGTTGCTTGTTGCAGGGGGGATGTTGCTTTGTGTGCTCAAGCACTCACGTGCTCTCCAAATGTGTCATTTTGCGGACTTGTACGTGCTTGTACTCGCATACATACTCGTGTGTGCTCTTGCTCGCATAACAACGCTTGAGACCGGGCTGCAGCTACTGCTGTAACTGCTGTGTTCCGATTGTTTCCTCATACACTCACTTTTGTACACAAAACGGTGTCAAATACTGACAGACAGAGCGCGCGTACTCGTACTCGTACAATAACGTTCGAGCCTGGGAGGCAGCACGTACCTGCTGTGTGCAGCTTGTTTCCTCGTGCACCCCCCTCTGTGCTCGAAATGTATTATATGTTTCTTATTTTTCTTCAAACAACGGCTGCAGGCGGCGCAGTACGTTCTTTCTCGTTGTCACGTGTCAACAAGCTGGTGAAATAGACTCAGCCCGCGGCCAACCCGCTTGGTGTCGGGCAAGGCCAACGAGTGCAGATGACGGCCTCGAAGGATTCAGGAGGGTCCATGGTCTAGGGGGCGAGAGCTTTTGCCGGCGGCGCCCCACCTGGTGCGCTTTTCTCCCGAACCTGACAACAAAAATACTGTTTGCCTTTCGAGGCGGATCGAGAACTTATGTCATCTGTTTTTGCACACTAACCACCCGTTGTTTTTTCATCATACGCCTGGCCAGCGCCCACCACATATCACCGGCCATTGTGTGACCACCGTGACCCTGGGGTGGATCGGAGCCCTTAACGAGCGCACCCCCGTTCAGGGTTCATGACGCAGTCGTTGGTTTTGTCGATCGATACCTGTCGAGAACTCGGATCTCGCCGCTTCGAACCAAACATCCGCCCGAGTTTTTTTTGGAGCCGATGTTTGGCCCAACATCGGCCCCAGAATCGTTTTTTTTTTCGGGGTTATCCAAAAGTTTGGAACTTTCTGTTTTAACAATCGTGCTCGAGGCAAGAAGCTTGTTCTGACAAAAGTCTGGCGGCAATCTTTGGACATCCAATTTTTTTAATGGAAACATCGCTTTCCCATTCGCGTAGATAGGTCTTACACTCGGGTATTGGATTTCAACGTAGAAATATATCCCATTTTTTTCTTTACGTTTAAATTGGGTGCATGCACGAGTATGAATGAAATAAGTACGAATACGAGCCACCTTCAGAGACAAGCTGCACGCGGCTACCATACTACAATAGCAGCCTGGGCACGAGCACGAGTTGTCGTTGGCCGTTGCTATGTCTGCCACCCGATGACAACCCCACGATTTATAGTTGTTGTGTTGGACGTCCTCTATCTACAGCAAAAAGAGAGGGATGAGTATAACCTACAACAGCAGCAGCAAGCAGCAGTATTTATGTATTCTAACAACCGAAGAGTTGCACGACGAAGGCCGAAGGGCGTCAGCTCGTCTCTCATTTGCACGCAAGGAATGCTCGCTATCCGTCAGCTGCTGCTGCTGCTGCTGCTGCTGCTGCTGCTGCTGCTGCTGCTGTGGCAATACGTCACACCCAACGCGGCCAAAACTGCGAGGAAAGGCCGAAACTACCGAGGATGATACCTGCTAGTTCGATATTTCGACTGTATTATACACGAGTACTGTATTCAATACTTCGATACTATAAATACACAAATACTACAAGCTGTAGACTTAATACTCCTATGGATGCGAATGCCAGGTTCCCCGGGCCAAAACGCTACACTGGTACCTACTCGCCAAGACCATACTTCGTATGTCGAGCAAGAAAAACGTTACAGACTGATGTTCTCGATCGTTTAATCGCCCGAAAAGTTGGATTATACCATACCAGATACATTCGTACAGACTCGCGGTCTCCCCTATTTTCATCTATTTATGCCATCCCACTATTGATAGCCATTTTCGCCCTCGTTTTTTCTTCTCTCCATCCTATTACCGGGGACCATAGTAAATAGGACCTACGGCACACACACAAAAACCAACATATTTCCCTATTTTTGCCAACAATATTTGGTCCCATTTCCTATGCTCTCCCGCAATAGTAATCGCTCAGATCCGGGTTCACCAAGTAGGCTTTTCTCCCTCCTCCCTACCTCGGTTCGTGTCTCGCATTTATTTCACAAGACTGCAGCCCTTTTTTTGCTCGTCGGCTCGAGTCGAATTGTGTACAGACTCTCCATACTGCGGGGGTCCATAGTAAATAGGACCTACGGTGCACAAAAAAAACTATACATTCCCCTCTTTTTACGAACAATACTTGGTCATCACTTTTACTTTCCCGCCTACTCGTAGGAGGTTTTACCCTCGACGATCTTCTGCACAAGCCGTGGTCACAGGTGTCGTCCCTTCTCCCCCCCGGTACGTGCCTTTATTTTTTGTCGCGCACAGGGTTCAGCATTCCCACTGCTCGTCGATTTTCATCGAATGTAGCTAACTCACGCTCTCGCGCTTTCCGCTCATCAATTTTATATGCAAGAAAAAGTCCCTACGAGCATGCACTCGGTGAGATTTGAACCCACGAAATTGATCTTGATAGGCACGCGGACCACTTACCAAGCCACCGGGGACGCCGTTTTTTTTTTTTTTAACTCATCACTTTCACTTTCCAGCCTAATTCGTAAGAGGTTTTACCCTCGACGACCTTCTGGACAAGCCGTGGTCACAGGTGTCTTCCCTTCCCCCCGGTACGTGCCTTTATTTTTTATCGTGCATAGGGTTCAGCATTCCCACTGCTCGTCGATTTTCATCGAAAGTAGCTAACTCACGCTCTCGCGCTTTCTGCTCGTCGATTTTCATCGAAAGTAGCTAACTCACGCTCTCGCGCTTTCTGCTCGTCGATTTTCATCGAAAGTAGCTAACTCACGCTCTCGCGCTTTCTGCTAATCAATCTCTTTTATGCAAGAAAAAGTCCCTACGAGCATGCACTCGGTGAGCCTTGAACCCACGAAATTGATCTTGATAGGCACGGACCACCTACCAAGCCACCGGGACCGATGCCAATAGAAACGCAAAGTTCGCATAAAAAAAAACGAATTCCAAAGATACCCATCATAATTTTTCAGGTACAGCTATGGGCACATTTCTTTAAACGGAAAGTTCCAAACTTTTGGAAAAGCCCGAAAAATTCAATTCTGGGCCGATGTTGGGCCAAGATCGGCTCCACAAAAACTCAGCCGGATGTTTGGTTCGAAGCGGCGACGATTCCGAGTCCTCGACAGACATCGATCGACAAAACCAACCATTGCGTCATGAATTCTGATCGGAGAGCGCTCGTTAGGGGCTCCGACCCACCCTAGGGTCACCGTGTTCACACAATGGCCGGTGAAATGTGGCGGGCGCTGGCCAGGCGTATGATACAAAAAACAATTGGCCGCTGGTATGTAAAAACAGATGACAAAAAATCTCGATTCGTCTCGAATGGCACAAAATAGGCTCTTTTTCAGGTTTGGGAGGATACTGTAGGACGCCGTCGGCAAGCTCTCGCCTCCTAGACCATGAATCCACCTTGATATCTTCGAGGCCGTCATCTATACTCGTTGGCCTTGTCCGGCACCAAGTGGGCTGGCCGTGGGCTGAGTCTATCTCGAGATCGAGCGTCTATCGTCACACGAGCTGATTTTTATCAGCGTGTTGACAATTTGCCCCGAGAAAAAAAAAAAAATCGCGCCGCCTGCAGCCGTTAAAAAAAAAAAACAAGACAAAATCAAAAAAACATTTTTTTTTCTCTTTTTTTCCCACAGCGGCGGTACGAGAATATTTTCGGCTGTTCTTTGAAAGCAATCTTTTCGGAAGAAAACTTCTTGACTTCGCGTTGCCATTGGCATAGGCCTTACGATGCTCCCCTGCTAATAGTGTTTTTAGACCTCTTTTAGTAGTGTCCTCGATATGCTTTTAGTCGTTCGATAGTCTTTCCTCGTCGATTCGAGTCGAAACGTGTGTAGACTATTATTAATAATAGTGTTTTGTTTTTAACCACCACTACTATTAATACTACTACTACTAGTGTTCTCGATATACCGGTAATCGTTCGATAGTTTGATGAATCCGAAAACATAGAAACAAAGGACAAGGTCACACCTTGGTGCACGCATCCATCCGCACATGAATGGCCCCTTACGGGCTTTTACTTGGGAGACGGAAAAAATCACCGATAAGAGAAAAAAAAAAAAAAAAAAAAAAAATGACAAATTACAGCGACGGTCACTGCAGAACAGGTGGATGAGAAAGCTTAAATGTCCGAGTTTGAATGCAAGGGGTCCTACGGCAGCACGGGTGCAGCATGACCCTCTACCCGTACCGCTCGGCGACCGCGCTGCTCGTATACGGTCGGGAGCACACAAAAGTTATCAATCGTTTTGGTCGGGGGGGTTAAGGGCGCCTTCTCTGGGCGAAAAGCTATTAATAGACGCGCGACGAAACGGGGAACGGGCTCGTATAAATAAGTAATGCTATGGCAGAAAATATCTTGCCTAGTCCTGCTGCTGCTCCAACTGTGTACCAGGGTTTGCCCTATACGCTTACTATGCAACACTATTAATAGAGGTAGCTCGTAGCAAGACTAGTCGCGAAACAAACGAGTCGCTGGACGACAAGAGGGATGAAGAGAGTACGAGAGGAACGAAAAACCACGGAACCATACGACTGCGGCCATGCATGAGATCGAGTACATCTCTCCTATATCGAGTATACCCCCCCCCCCCCCCCCCCCCCCCCAACCCCCCAGGGTCTATGGTCATACATGTCATACATACGACTACGTCCATGCATGACATGCGTAAGAAAAAAAAAAAAAAAAAACTTCTTGTGTAATACACGGAAACGACGTAATGAGCGCCCCAAATTTTGGAGGTGTCTCTATTAGGAGTACAAATGGGCTCCATCTCGAAGGGGATGCATGTGGTCAATGGTCAAGTGACTTGAGGCAAGCAACAAATGAGTTCGCCCCCACTCTGCAGCGCCCACTCCACGGAATCAACCCGTCACTCAAGCTGAGCAGCCGGGGCGCAAATCAAGAAGACTGCCTTGCCCCCGCCCTCCCACACAAAATTAGGGGTCGCCTCCCGCCTCTCACTCGGTGCGGCGAGCAGCGCGATGCCAATCCGTCCCGAAGCGTAATCACCGTTCACATATTAATATGTAATCAAAACGGTTATTATATTTACGGACATAGTGGTGCGTCGGCACGAGGCCGTCACCAGCCGAAGAGACCGAGCTCCGCCAGCTCCGCCATTTGCTGGGACCATGGCCGCATCACACTGGCATCAAAACAACTCCTACAGCAGTTGAACTGTTTCCATCCTAAAATATTGTAGTCAAATCAAGCGCTTTCTTTTTTTACAACTCTTTCGATGCTCGGGGTTATAAGGGTCGCCAGCCCCTCCGACCAATCTCCCTTTTTCCACACTTTTTGTTCTTAGTCCACACCACTCTGTCCCGCAATGTAGGCAGCATTTCTATAATAATACCTGGTACTAAATACAAATGACCATTATATTCAGGGACAGAGTGATGCATCTCATTTCACTCTTCTGACAGCTCATCTACAGATCATTCCTACTCAATGATCTGGAACAAGGGCAGATAGATCCCTGATTTGTATGATCTGTATGATCTAGCTCACGTTGCCGAGTGGGAGCCGTATAATCTGCATTATCTAGGACTTGTTTCCTGGGTTGGATCTGTACCTACACAAATCTTGCACAGCACCTCACAACGGCAGGTTAGGATATAGATGGTCCATAGATGATACGTCTGTAGATAGATAGATCGTGACCTGTCCGGTGTGTGAACTACCGTATGTCGTCCCTCTACAGTGCCGGTTGCCCGCTATGGTGCCTGTGGAATCGCTTTGCATAGGTGGGATACACCAGTGTGCGGAGTAATTAGTGCCGGTTGGCGCTATAATAGTGCCGGTATTGTTGGCTGGCGCATATGAACCGGCACTATAGAGGGA
Source organism: Macrocystis pyrifera (assembly GCA_031763025.1). Classification (NCBI taxonomy): domain Eukaryota; class Phaeophyceae; order Laminariales; family Laminariaceae; genus Macrocystis; species Macrocystis pyrifera. The sequence goes on along the minus strand of JASSKH010000033.1, from coordinate 4,435,764 downwards.
CCACTACTGCTGTGCTTGCAATTTTAGGGACATAAACTACTTGGAATTACTGTGGCACTGTTTAGCCGGTGTAGTAAAAGGGTAGACACCTATTTAGCGGCGACAGCCGGAGGGTGGATGGACCTCATCTACCTGAGGGGGACAGCCATAGATACGTCAAAATCGCATCCTCCACTACCGTGTCCATGCCATGCCCTGCCACCATCCCATGCGGCGTAATGGAACGCCGCGCCTCCGCGCTGCCCTGTAATAATCGCAGCCGTTCGCGAGGCAGCAAGCAAGCACGTGGAGAGCGCACGTGCATGCTGCATGCATGCGTGGGTGCGTGCGTGTGCGTGCTGTGCGTTCTCCACATTCTCCTGAGCCCCCCGCAGTAGCAGCAGCAGCAGCCGGTGCCGCCATTCCGTTGCGGTGAGCGACACCCTCTTCTCCGTCCGTTCTCCCCTCCCCCTCCCCTCCTTCCTTCTTGTATGCTTTTCCCCCCGTTTTCACCAGGTACTCCATGGGCTCGCGACAGCGGCCCGCACGGCTTTCAATCGCCCACCCCCATGCCACGAGCCACGAGGCGCCTGACCAGCATTTCAGAGATCATCCCCCTACCAACGTTTTCTTGCAGTTCGAGGAAAAGTAAACACACAAATTGGAGGCAGCCGTCGAACCCTCACGCACACGCATACAAAGGAACAGCGAAACGTTAACACAAGACATCCACAACCCCCCCAACAAACACTCACCACGGCACACACGAGACCCACACACGTAGAACACAACACACCCCGACTCGATACAGTATTACGGGAGACCATAGTAAACAGGACCAACGGTACACACAAAAACCTACGTATTTCCCTCTTTTGACTAACAGTATTGGGTCCCACTTACTATGGCCCCCCCTAATAGCGAATTGACGTGGCCTCGAAAACCAATCATATCGCTGCCGCTGCTCCTACTATTACGGGGGACCATAGTAAACAGGACCTACGGTATACACAAAAACCTATATATTTCCCTATTTTTACTAACAATATTTGGTCCTATTTACTATGGACCCCCGTAATAGTAAATAACGTCCGCACGCACATAAGGCATACGCCCGCAAAACGACACAGATGTCATTAATACTATCAATAGGAACATCAATAAAATCAACAACAAGAAACCGTGCCATGATCCCTTGGCCGACCGCTTGCTCGCTCGCTCGCTCGCCCACACTAAAAAACCAGACGATTTACTGCAGGCCAAAAAGAAAAAAAAAAAAAAAAGGAAAAAAAACAATGACGCGCCCGAAAATACCGGTCTCCTACGTACACTCCTATTAATACTACATACCGACCGCTCTGGGCGGAAACACGAGAACCGGTTGGTCTTCATGTTCATGTCTTAACGCTCCTTGAATTTCCGCTCAGAGTGATACAAAATACCACCCTGTCCGTGAATATAAGAATCTTTTCATTGAATTTTAGTATAGAAACGGTCCCATACATTTAGACACAGACTGGTACATACCAACAGCCCCCGTGTTCCCCCCGTACTGATACTTGCACTAATTTGGAACACCAACACTCTCCTTATGTATATATCATTACGTGCTACGGGGGAACAAAGCAAACGAAAACCAAAATCATGGTGCATGTATAAACATGCGGGGACATATTACGAGCAATGCCACGCGTTATGCAGGGGCGACGCCTTATTTTTTGAGTCCCTCAAAGCGGAGAAGCTCAAATCATCTACCTCATCGACCCCAAAAATACTACTTCGATAATGTATTCGCGAAAAAACCCGATCGACGTTTCCCAACGCGCTGGTCCTAAAACAAGTACACCTCTTTGCAAGTAAAAGCATCATCGATACTATTACGGGGGTCCATAGTTAATAGGACCTATGGTACACATAAAAACCTATATATTTACCTATGTTTACTAACAATATTTGGTCCTATTAACTATGGTCCCCCGTAATATCAATAACCGAGACACTACGTAATACGGAGGACCATAGTAAATAAGACCAAATATTGCGAGTTAAGATGGGGAAATGTATAGGTTATTGTCCGTACCGTAGGTCCCATTTACTATTAGTATGGTCCCCCCGTAAAAACATTCCAAAAGTTGCGCTGACTTGACCCTTTCAGAACTGCAGTCCCGTTTCGGGCACAAACCAGTCAAATTCCAAGTAGTTTGTCCCCAAAACAGGACTGCAGTGGGTACCAAAAGGGTAAAAATGAGCTCAACCCCGAAGAAAAATTTGCCCCACACAAGGCAAAAAAAAACGGTACACTCCTACCGTGGGATGAGCCGTACCCGGTGCACTGTACCTGCTCAACTCTTTTAGGACCACGGCGGTCCAGTTTTGGGGGACAAAACGCTTGGAAATAGACTGATTCGTCCCTGAAACAGGACTGCGGTCTTAAAAGGGTTTACAGGAAAAAAACCTGGCGAGGAATACAAAGTGTCCTGACCTTGATTTTAGCAACATGGTGTCTGGGGTCCATCGTGGTGGGGCTCTGCATACTACGCCCCCCTCGGAAAAAAAAATGGAACCCGCTGACCCGATTTAAAGGGACAGTTGGCACACCAATCTTTAATCCAGACGCTCCTAAAATTTTGAGTCAGAGAGGTACTCGGTGTCTCTGCACAATGATATCATCGCGCGCGCGCGTCTCCCCCTCCCATCTCCCCCTCCCACCTTCTGCAGTCTTCTCTCCGCGGACCGGGTTCCCGGACCGCCACCCGCGCCTCCGGCCCTGCCTCCGATGTCCGAGTCCGTCCCCAGACCCGCCGGCCTCTGCGCTGTGGAATGCTGCATCGGGAAGCGTTTCACTACGGTGGACACGATGTCCTCCCCCGAAAATATTACCGTGCCCCCCGTGTCGATCCGGGAATGTCCGTTCGGGTGGTCGCCCGCAACCAGGATCTTCGCCGCGCGCATTATAACCTGCACACAAGACAACGGTACAAACACAGCGGTGTGTATGGTATACCATACCGTACGTACGTATTATACGTGTATACACATTGGTCATGGCATATACCTGGTATATAATATATATAAAAATATTACGGGGAACCATGGTAAATAAATAGGACCGAATATTGGTAGTAAAAATAGGTGAATATGTAGGTTTTTGTGTGGACTGTAGGTCCTGTTTACTATGGTTCCCCGCAATAGTAGATATGCGTATTGGTATACCAGGCGTGAGGGTACCGGGGTGTGTGTGTGATGATGTACGAACATGAACATGCGTATCGGTGACCTGGTACTCGTGCACGGTGCCAACAGCTTGCGTATTGACAATTGACATCTGAACTCGTATCATACCAGTATACTTCGTGTATGTACGTTCGTAACGGTATGCACTGCTGCTGTGTTGTCTGTGGTGTACATGTGTTGGATGTCACACACCACTCTGACCGAAAATATAACACCCATTCGGACTCTGAGACCGATATCAAACGGTGTTGATATTTCAGTTCAGATTGGGATAGCTCTTACGCGCAAAAAAACGGGTCGGCGTTGACATCAGGGATCCGACGGAGGGGGAGGGGTGGGGCGTACACATTTGTTGCTTGCCTTAGTCATTTGACCATTGACCACGCATCCCTTTCGAGACGGGGGCGGGGGGGGGGGGGCGTGATACGAGATAAAGGAGTTCGATACAAGAGGGGGCGGTGAGGAAGAGGGTAGGGGTACTCGATATCATGCATGGCCGTAGTCGTATGACCAGGGAGGGCGGGGATATTGAAACTGTTGTGTGTGCGCTTAGACGTTCGCTCCACGCCGATTTCTATTCTTCGTAGATGAATCATACAGATGACGCGCGAAGTGCAGGCGCCCGACACCGATAGCGGGCACGGTATCGACTAGTGGGTGCGGGGCTTTTCTCAATATGGAGGGGGAAAGGACTGAGGGGGGGGGGGGATGGAAGCCTCGACGTTACTTTGTTCCTCCCCGCTGGCGCCTCCGCCTTTCCACACGAAGTCCCTCGGCTCCACCCGCTACCGCATCGCACAGCCCTTACAAAATAACCTCCACTATCGAATACCCTTAAGAGCGAGCGCGCGCGACCAACCGGGAGCCACGGGCGTAACGCCTCCAGAACTGCACCTACGGTTCGGGTCCAATTACTTGAAATAAGAGTAGGACATCATCGTCAGTACCCTTAATATTAATAGTAACAGGGCCAAGCCCTCCGGAACTGCACCCTCCTTTTTGTGGACAAACTTACTTGGGTTTAGTGCCACACTATTATTTTAGTAGGAAAAGGGGTACAACTCTTGTGCAGTAAGTAGTACTGCAGTCCCGTTTAGGGGACAAACCACTTATTAATTCCAACTATTACGGGGGTCCATAGTTAATAGGACCTATGGCATACATAAAAACCCATATATTTGCCTATTTTTACTACTGTAACAATATTTGGTCCTATTTACTATGGTCCCCGGGGACCATAGTAAATAGGACCAAATATTGTTACAGTAGTAAAAATACGGGGGACCATAGTAAATAGGACCAAATAGTTTTTGAAAAAATAAGGAAATGTATAGGTTATTGTGTAAACCGTAGGTCCTATTTACTATGGTCCCCCGTAAATAGCTTGTCCCCCAAACGGGACTGCGGTCCTACAAAGGTTGAGATATATCCTGCAACAAATCAGGCCGCCCATCCCCTCTCGCTCTACGAAAAAAGCGGTGCGCCCCGTGATTCTAACCCCATGTCCCCGACACGCCCCAGTCAACCCTCCCATCAGTTTGGTGGAAACAAGGAAAAAAAAGAGCCTTCTACGACGCGCGATGGGACACACGCGGTGCCTCATACAGGAAAAGAGAAAATTGTTTTTTCTATAAAAGAACACCACAGAATATATTATACCGGAATATGCCTCGTCAACGAAAATTCCAAACTAAAATAAATAAAAGGAATTGTGATTTCCCACCGCATTCGGCAAAACCGAGATACAACATTCGCTGCCGTACACCTGTGTGAGTACGGGCTAACACCATCACCATCATGATCACTATTTACGGCAGGGGGGGGGATGGAGAGAGGGGGAGGGGGGCCCTTAATCCTTGTAGTATCGCAGTCCCGTTTTGGGGACAAATCACTTGGAATTAGACTGGTTTGTCCCCAAATCGGGACTGCGGTACTAAAGGGGTTAAACCCTTCTAGTACCCACCGCAGTCCCGTTTTGGAGACAAACTACTTGAAATTTGACTGGTCTTGTCCCCAAAACGGACTGCAGTTTGCGCTGAAAGAGGTTAAGGGAGGTGAGGGAAACGCTGAACAAGCGAAAAGGCGTGCTGTGAACGGTCGATCGCGGCCTCCAAGTATAATTGCGTGTACGACCACTAAACCTAAAGTCAAGCGGGGACGGAACAACAAAACAAAACAACACACAGAGAGGAAACCTCAACCAAGGGGGCTATAGATTCCAGGAGAATGAGCTATACGGCCATACACCTGGTACATTATAAATGTTAATATTAATAGTGAAATAATACATTACAATCACTACCAACATCAAGTATACGACGTACACATTTTTACAGCTTTGATAGCACGCTACCCAAGACATTACACCCCGGCTCGTACACACTAACTACACACTAAATCCCACCGCCTCATCATATAACAGAAAACACACGCACGACAGAATATTGATTGATTGAGGTGAATACCGCCGCACCGCTGCTGCCGCTACCGCTACTGCTGCTGCTGCTGCTGCTGCTGCTGCTTTTGCGCGCTATGCAGGAGCGGCGGAGCGAGGCGAGCGAGCTGCTTCCCTGCTTGCTTGCCTGCCCGCCCGCGAGCCCGCCCCGTTATTTGTATCCCGTCTCAGGATGGTCGATATTTTTCCGATGTGTGGAGCTATGGGTCGCAGGGAGGAAGGGTGGAGCGAAGACAGCAATGGCACGGCGACAATACAATACCAAACAAGTGACGAACAACTGTAGTAGCGTGACACCAGCGTGACCCATGACAGCCCGGGTCTGGCCCAGTCGTCACCCGGCTGCCCCGCCCACGTCTCAGAGTGTCAAAGGTCTACAACCATGTGGATTACATGGGTCGGTGCACGTCAAAGGGACCTGACCATGTGGTCACCATGGTACGCTTTGCTTCTCCTTCTTCCGATATACCGGCGAATATGTAATGTCAGCACGTGCACCTTCAACGCACCAGTATGCACAACGAGCTCATCAGTACCGTAGTCTTCACCTGGTACGAACTGGAGCAGTATGTCATACGCTATCAGCACCAGTGGTAGACTGCCGCTGCTGTCGAGCCACGTCTCGCTAATCGCAGTACACGGCAGTCAGAGCGCTTGTTGAACATTCTCTAATTTCACTTGCACAGCAAAACGAGCACTCGCAGGCAGCTCCTGCCGCCTGTGTGCAAATCCAGGAATATACCCAGCGGGTAACTGGTGACATACCCCAGATACACTGCATACCACCAAGACGAGCGTGCCAACCGTACTCCGACGTTCGAGTGAAACAAGCGTCTTGATTATCAGGTACAGCAGTGGAGGGCCCCTGTTAAGAAACGGCAAATTGTCGTCCAGGCTCAAAAGTCTTAACTTTGTGTGCCCTCATCAGCTACTACTGCTGCTGTACTTGTAGTACATCTTCTTGTTATGCATCCCTATCTTCTCGACCAAAGTTCAACTGTTTTCAGAGTTTTTTTTTTTTTAATACCTGGTATCCTTTTTGCATGTACCGCGATATTTTAAATAACTGGCACTCGTATCATTTTTTCATGTACCTCGAGAGCACCATCCCACGTGCGAGTAGACAATGAGGAGAACCTCTCATAATTGTTGACCGCACGGGCCCACAGGGTGTGTATTTGTGTTTTTTGGAAGCAGGGGGGGGGTGACACTGAACGATCATCATATCAGCGAAGTTCTCTTGACGGCAACTCTGCTGATTAGTTGGGGATTTTTGGCGTTTCATAAAACCAGGTATGTGCCAAGCTTAGGAACGGCCTCGTTTCTTATCTTGTATGGGCGTCAATCGCTTCTGTTCCACATACCTGCTCATATATATGGCCGTTTCGAATCTTGCTGTAAAATTAGGTAAAAATGGAATATAGACGAGGCGTATTACGCAGCTTGCAAAGTTGAGTATCAACTATTTAATCAGTCGAACTCACAGCTGACGTATTTCAAAATTTATAAAAAAAAAATTTGTAAGCTGTGTTTCTTACACCCAATATCCTACTCATTTTTTTTTCTCTCTGGCAATTCATATATTTATTTCTCAACAAAATACTTCGTGCATGCAGAGGCCCCCCCACTGCCGTATTCCGCAGCAGCAGCAGCAGCAGTCTACGAGTACAGCAGTAGGCTACGAAGTACTCACCAGGTACTGGTATATTTTAGTGACGTCCCTTTCAGCCGATATTGTAAGCCTTCTCACACACGGGGTGCGTACGCACAGGCTTCCAATATGTAAGTACTGTTGTATTATTAATATTCATAGTATGTATGCCTGCTGTCTGTAACATTCGTGGTTTTCAGTTGTTGCAAGAGTATATGCGACCGTTTTCCAAAAAACCCGGAGTCTGCAGAAGCGGGCGAGCTGGGACTATCGCGTGGGGCCTGTTTCGTCGCAAGCCATCTGGAGTTGGTGGCATGTCACCCGTGTTGCAGCAGCAGTGCTCTTGGTGGCGGTGCTTCTGTGTGTTTTTATAAAATTACTTGGTAAGAAACACGTCAGCTGTGAGTTTTTTTTTTTTATAAATTTTGAAATACGTCAGCTGTGAGTTCGACTGATTAAATAGTTGATACTCAACTTTGCAATGCGGCGGAATTTCGTTTTTGGTTTCGCTTTTTTTTGCTCCTTCGAACGCACACGGCCTACCTGCGAGTATGAGGCAGCCTAGCCTCATACCAGGTATATCTTATATATCTCCCTACTAACAGCAGTCGTCGCCTAGCCGAAGCAGTAGACGGTATACTGCTGGTATATACCAGGTACGAGATAGACGTATGGACGACACTTCTGATTTGTGTCGTTCCTAAACGAGGTAGCGTACAGCAGATAAGAGTACGAGTAGTATATTATTACGTATTAATACTATTACGGAGGACCATAGTAAATAGGACCTACGGCAAACACAAAAACCTACCGGTATACGTATATTTACCGATTTTTACCAACAATATTTGGTCCTATTTACGATGGTCCCCCGTAATATTAATAATATACCAAGTAGTAGACTACTACTACTGTTGTAATACTCATACTTGTAGATATAATATGTCCACATATATACAACACGCGCCTTCAGAGTTGTACCATGAATACACTATTAATAACACACTCGCAACAACCCCCCTCGTCCCTGGTTCACCCACCGCTAACCACCCTCGTGCACTTGCTCATGCACTTGCAGGTGACAGAATAACCTGCTCTTTTCCGTGTATTGTGCAGTGAGCGTGTTTGAGTGATGTCTTGAGCAATGTCACACGTATACGCATATATGATATGAGAGGGCGAGAGGGGGCGGGGGGGTTCGTACTCACATACGAGATTGGGATTCGGGTAGAGGTTCCGAAATTTGATCCTCGTACATACTGCTGGTATTGTACGCAGGTATCGTATACCGTCGGGAATCGAGGTTTCTTTTCCCTTCTCTGTCGCTGGCGGCCATAAGAAAGATCGAAACATCACTCCCAACAAACAAAAATACCAAAATCCTCAGCAAAACTCCCAAGAGACAAATACAAAAATGACAACGACATTGACATCGACTACGACTATATTAATATGAGTACGACCCCGACAACGAACAGGAGCAGTCGTACTGCTGTCTGTAGTAACGTAGGAACAGGTCAGTGGCAAACTACTGCTTCTACTGCCGCTGCCGATCTGCGCGACTAGATGTGTGTGTACCGCAGCAGTAGCGCCGTCAACACATCTCCATCGACATGGCATAGTCTTATCTATCTGTCTATAGCATCAATCTCGGCAATGCACTCATCAGATCCAGCTCGATCATGTTCAGTCACGATGAAACAAAGTGCTGTGCTTGTACCAACCAGGTAGTACGAAGTAGGTCAAAACCCAAACGCACCAACCACTATATCATGCTCTGTCTGTCTCCGTCACGAAAACACGACAATGACTTTCGTTCAGTCAAGTAATTTGGCACAATGGGAGCAGCTTCGAAGGTTGAAAGGCACGAGCGATGCTTACTTGGTGGGCCGACAGGAGGCGGGGGGGGGGGGGGGGTAACAACGGAGAGTGACGCATCCTCAAGGGACGGATCGAGGTTTTCCCTCAAGAAGAGCAAACAGAAACAAGCAGTCGCACCAGCAGCAGCAAGCTGGAGAACGAGCTGGACAGCAGGTAGGGTGGTTATGTAACGTACAAAACACGCAAGAAACCTTGCGGAAACACAACTCTGGAGCAGTCAGTACCTGGTAACCACGACGGTCGTACAAGAAAAAAGCAAGAGAAATGCCCAAAATGAATGATTGACGCTGGAAGTGAAAAGTGAAAAACGGGGAACCCAACAAGTGCACATCTATCTGCAGTTAACGCCCATCTCTTCCTCGTACCAGGTGTGCCCTTCGTCTACGTCGTAGCGTACGGTACACTCGTACAATAGTAGTACCGGTAGGAAGTACCACGTCTGTCTGTCTTTTGCATTTTTTCGAGGTTTTTTTTTCCCTGCAGTGTCAATCTGTCTGTGTGTGATACCTGTGGACTGCTCTCGGAAACTACCTGCTGGCTGTCAACAACGAGCGCACCTTGTACATGCCGCGCGTGCCGCCCGCAGCGGGGTCGCCGGGGGTGATCACGTGACACACACCCTCGTACACACACCCATTGGTGGTGGTGACCTCAGACTTCTCTCCCACCATCGTCTTCGTGATGTTTATCCATCTGTCTCGGCACGAGACCCTATAGCCATCGCTGGCGCCGTGGGAAGACTGACCATGATAGTGTTGCTGCGGCGGCGCCTTCGCCTGGTGAGAAAAATGAGGCGAGGAGCGCTCGAGTCTGCCCGTCCCCCCATGCCCCCGTGCCGCGCACCGTCCCGTTGTTGTGCCCAGTCGAGTCCCTGGAGGAGAAGGGAGCCCCACCCCCCGCCCCGTGGCGGCGAGGGGTGGATCCTCCGCCTATGCCATTCTTGTTGCGCTGCCTACTTGGAATTGCTGCCATAGTATTTTGGGTTCAAGCTTTACGTACTGCAGCAGAAGCAGCAGCAGCGCAAGCAACAGCTGCAGAGGGCAGAACCGGAAGACAGAAGACAGCCGTGGCGGCGGCGGCGACGACGGCGCTAGGAGGGGCGAAAGGTGCGGCGCGGATCTCCCCGTCAGGGAGAAACTAACGGTCCCACCGTGGCCGGGGATGACCGTGCCTAGGCAAGAATTTTCAGGAGGAGGGCAGGGAATTCGGGATGATACACCACCGCGCGAGAACTTACCCAGGGGAGGAAAAAGAGGCTTCACCTTTCGTGTATCCACGAAAAGCTGAGGAACTCCTTAAAAAAACATCATCGATGACAACAAGAGAAGTGAGGGCAACGTTGGCTTGCTTTGCGCGTAACCTGTGAGCTCTGGATGAGCTGCGTGAGGGCTCTCATGCGGAATCATGTGTGCGCGCTTCTCCTTCTCGTGATATCCGTGAGTGGTGTGAGATTCGGGCAGAAGAACGGCGCTCTCCAGACGCCACTTGGGCACCAAGCTCAGCAACAGCAACAGCACCAGCACCAGCAACAGCAACTGCTGCAGCGGCCGCGTCGAGAGCATGTTGTGAGGGGCGGAACCGCACAAAGCGAGGGAGAAGGAACGCTGCCCTTCGGCACGAGGCTGACCAGCGCCACTCGCACCGACGTTGTCCCAAGATCGAGAGCTACAGCGCCTTCTGAGCGGGTGCGTTTGGAGAGCCCACCCTTTGTCATGTTGTGGTCATTTTCTACTTGGTTTTGAAAATCAGAGAGATTTTCAGGTCTCGATTCTGTGAATCTGTGAATCTGAACTCGAGGGGGGCACGCCACCATCATGCATCATGGGCGTTTTCAAAGCTGAATCTGGAATATGATCCAATACTGAATAGCGACAGCAGAGCTCTCCATGCTTGGCCGACTATTTTGGCCAACAACTGCTGTTTTTTGGATGTTATTAATAGCTCCAATTGTACTATGACGTGTCTATGTTTCCTTCTCTGTATAATAACACCGCTGTGGTGTGTGGGTGGGTGTGCGATGCCTGCCTGCCCGCCTGTGGCTGTCGGCTACCATGCATCGATTGAAACCCGTGAGCTGTAAAACGCATGTATGTATGTGTGTGTTCGTGCGCAATGCCGACGCAGGGGGTCCGCTACAAAAAGCTCCCCTTGTGTGCAGGGGGCGCTTTTGGTTCAAGAACATATCGCATGTTCGAATATGTGTATTTTTAACATAAAAAAACAACATGCAGGATTTCGTCGAAACTCACGTATGCTCGCTAAATTTCCGTCGACCCAGCCTTCAATACCACAACCTCTACGTAGTACGTGGCGCTGATGCCGCCTAGCTCTAAATCGAAGCTAACCGATCAGCAAAGAAGACAGCAGCTCCCACCAGTCCAAAGCTATACCAGGAAGCTGAGCCAGTCTTTACCACGCCTTGGACCTGTCTTGACGACCCTGCCTCGCTGCGTCCTCTCGGTCGCGAGTCAAGTGCTACAGCAGAGCTGGTCCCAGGTGCACTTCTGGACTATACGGGTACAGGGTACAACAACCCATGTTGATCTGATTGGTCAACTTCTCCCGTACATACTAAACATATATGTTCTCGTACTCCTCATTTCGTCGAAACTCACTTGTGCCAGGGTTCCCTCTCGGTGTAAGCTCTGCAGGCCTCTCGCGTCAGAAGTGTCGACTACTGCTTAGTGTGTAGTTATGTGTACAGCGCAGCAGTAGTATTTTATTCACAGCGAGCGGCGGAGAGGCATCCATTGGGTCCTCGTAATCGTAGTCGTAGCTCATGATACCGGTACTCCCCCAATTATTGCTGTGCAACTACTGACCACAGCAGTCGTAGATGGCACGGGTCGAAACACCCGCGTGTGCGGCCTTTCCCCGTAAGGGTATGGTACGGTATGCGTATGGTATAATAGTATGGTACGGTATGATACGGAATACTATGGTATGGTACGGTACGGTATGGTACGGTATGATACGGAATACTATGGTATGATACGGAATACTATGGTATGATACGGAATACTATGGTATGGTACGGTACGGTATGGTACGGTATGATACGGAATACTATGGTATGATACGATACGTTATGATATGGTTTTGGTATAGTACGGTACGGGTATGGTATGGTATGGTATGTCAAGGTACGGTACGGTACTGTATGCTATCATAGGATCGCCGTTGGTGAGCCTCGGAAAACAGACGTTGAGTCCACATTCTCCAACAATGCAATCCATAACTATCCCCGCGAGCATTGCTGTCAATAGGCTTTGATCCTCGTTCGCTTTGATGTGCCGCCCTCTTACGCCCGAACGCCGGCGGGCTCGCAGGTTCTCATACTGGACGTGGACGGCACGCTCTACGGCCAGAGCAGCGGGGTGGAGCAACAGGCGAGGCACCTCCCCAGTCGGAGGAAGGGGCGAGGGGTAGTCGACTTTATATCTTGGCCTTACGGAGGTCGATGAGAGAGCTATTTGGTGTGTCGAGATACATTTTGGACTCCTTTTTACGGTGTCTTAACCCTTCTAGTATGACAGTCCCATTTTGGGGACGGACTTCTTAGGTTCGTTCTTATCGGAGAGCTTTTTTTCCAGAATTTTCAAAGTATGGAAATAATTGGAGATATGTATCAATATACGGAGGCGTTCTGTCACTATTCGTGAAATTCTCCAGAAGCAAAAAAATCATGTTTGTTAAATTTCACATATTTGGAAAAAAAAGATGAGGAAAGTCTGGAAGATTAAAAAATTGCGCGAAAAAAACATGGAAAGTATGGAAAAAAAAGCTCTCCGATAACAATGACCCTTACAGTAGAATTTGAGTGGTTTGTCCCCAAAACGGGACTTCTGTTCAAGCGGTTTGTCCTAAAAGGGTAAAAAGCGTCGAGTTCGCGAGGGGTGTGCGATCGTTTTTCAGCACCCGATTTTTCCAGAACGGGGGGGTTGCCAACACCGGGCAAGGCATTTTCGGGAAGATCTGGTCGAGAGTCTTCCGAAAATGTAATTCCGAGAACGTAATGTTGTACTTTAAGCAACACCCTTTACCGCTGCCGTCGAGCAAAAAAACAAAAACGAGCGCTGGAAAACGATCGCATTCCTCCCTGTGCGAAGTCCGTGCTCTTTTTACCCTTTTAGAACCGCAGTCCCATTTTGGGGACGAAGCATTCTAATTCCAAGTAGTTTGTCCCCAAAACAGGACTGCAGTCCTAAAAATTACTTCGCATAACTGTGCCCACTGCTGCTATGGTACTGCTTTGAATGAGGCTGAAAGGCCGGTAGTTACTTGGGTTCAGGTTTTGGGATCGTCTTTGTAGTACTTGGGAGGCGTATGTTGAATGGAAAACCAGGGGTTTTCCCAGCGAGGCACGGGCCTTGCTCTCAGTCTCTCATCGTGCACGCAAGGAATAAAGCTGCTCTTCTTCTAGCTCTAGGCGTTCAACACATACACTTGGGTCCCAGCGAGTACCTGCTCAATAGGCAAACCGAACAAGAGATACAAAGTGTCCCGACCGTTGATGTTAATGCAACTATTACGGGGGACCATAGTAAATAGGACCAAGTATTGTTAGTAAAAGTAGATAAATATGTAGGTTTTTTATGTGCACCATAGGTCCTATTAACTAGCGGCCCCCGTAATAGTTGAAACTAGAGCAGGGACCTTTTTGCAATATTATTACGAAGTAGAAGCAAGAGTACACGGCGAAAACAAAATCGATACCGTGCTGTGATATGGACACAAATTCCGAGATGAAAAAAAAATGTTGTTACATAGTAGTGTTGCCATTTTTTTACGAGTAATTCGCACAGGAATCACACCCCACTGGATTATTTTTCAGTTTGACCTGGGGAATGTGGTGCCGTTTTTTTTTGTGCGATTTTTTCGTTATTTTTTTTTTGGTAGAAGGGTCACACTATTGAGACACTCTTATAGTCCCAGCCGTGGGTGTAAGATACAGGTATTGCTGTACCTGAAAATTATCTTCAGAAAAAAAAAGCTCCTGCCCTTTGCTGCTGTTCTGTACGGGTGCCGCCTGCGACCCTCGATCGCAACCGAATTTGCAGAGGTGCCGGTGCCCTTTTTCCCAACCGTTTCCACCACTTTCGTAAGTAAGTGTACCGCACCTCCCCCCCCTCCTCCCCCTATGATATCGAGTTCACCCCCCAACCCCCCCCCTCCCTCCCACCCTGGCTAATCCTTCCGCTGTGTTACGTCACACGGGGAAACAACGCTGTCCAATCAGATTGTCGAAGGAATCCACCGCTTTTTCGGGCAGGAGCTCGGACTGTCACCGGACAAGTGTAATGAAATCCACCACCGGTGAGGGCTTGTGTGAGGGTGGGAGTCCTGGTGCTGCTATGTTGAGTGTACCTAATCGGTGTACGATATGTTCATGTAACGGTTCGGAGGAATACGTGGACACCATCGGCATGTTTTTTCCTTGTGCCGCTTCGTAAGCCTCAGAGAGGTGCTCCATCGCTGGGTGTTGCACCTTGCGGTGGCTGAGCGCTTTGGCCCCCCGAGGCTCGAAGTGTGCTACTTTTAGTGGGGTCGCTCGCGGGGGGGACAGTAAAGCTTTGGGTTTCGGGCGGTCGAACTGACGGAGAGGGTCGCAAGTCGTTGTTGTTGTTGTTGTTTGTTGTTGGTGGTGGTGGTGGTGATGGTGTTGCTGCTGTTGTTGCTGTTGTTGTTGCTGCTGCTGTTGCTGCTGCCGTTGCTGTTGTTGGTGTTGTTGTGACGTGGTTATCATTGCGGTAGTTTGTCGATGTTGTGGTTATTTTGCTGTTGCTGCAGGAACCGCTACCACTGCTTCTACTGGCCAGCGCGCAGCAGCGCGTTCCAGGAGGTGGACGTACACCGTACCCCCCCCCCCCCCCCCCCCCCCCCCCTATTCCGCTTGGCCTCCCTCAGTCTCTCTTTGGCCAAGCAACTGATTGCCCGCCGGTCTGGACATGTGTGAATCCTCCCCTTCTCGCACACAAAGAAACGAATGGGCGGCTGCTTTTCGAACGATAAACATTAATACCTGGGGTCGCGGCGTGTGTGAAATTCCCCTTGCCTCCGAGGAAGGAAGGAACAAGGACTGTTTGCCCCCCCCCCGCCCTCCCCCCGCCAGCTTCGACCTGTGCAGAAAAATTTGGATCTCAGTCGCATCCGTGCTCCGATATACGCTCGAAGACTGGACACTGAACACTATAGCGTTGTTATCGTTTGCGCCGCGGTGGGCATGTGTCCCCAACGGCCTGCCAAGGAGAGCCTCCGCCTCCGCCACCGCCGCCGCCGGCGACGACGATGTCGCTAACCCGCCGGGCTAGGCTAGGCTTGCGCATCTGTTATGGTTACCACCCCTGCGCTGCTGGCTATGTCAGGGTGGGAAATAGACACGTCGATCGTCGAAACTGTAGGAAAGATCCGCGTTAATAGGTTGCGATGGTGCCCGTCCCCCCCCCCCCCCCCCCCCCCCCCCCCTCCCCTCCCCTCCCTCCCCCCTCCCCCCCCCCCCCCTCCCTCCTCCCCTCCCCTCCCTGCCTCCCCCCCCTCCCCTCCCCTCCCTCCCTCCTCCAAGGTACGGGTCAACAGTCGAGGGTCTGCAGAAAGAAGGACGGCTGACCGCGCGGCAAGTGGAGCGGTACTACGACGAGGTGCGTGTCGGGTGTCGGGGCGAGCGGAGCTGGAACACCGAGCGTGCCAGCCACGGTATCATACTGCTGGTCATGTCTCGCCGTGACGTTTTTGTGTTGTGGCAACGAACGCTGTTTTTTTGTTTTTGCGTCGCGGTGGAGGGGGGGGGTCCCCGTCCTTCCTGCCCCTACCCACCCACCCACCCTACTCGTCGTACGAAATAGACTCGGCGCTACTCGTGTTGCTGTACGCCCGCTATTATGGAGGGCCATAGTAAATAGGACCAAATATTGTTGGCAAAAATATGGAAATATATGGGTGTTTGTGTATACCGTAGGGTCCTATTAACTATGGTCCTCCGTAATAGGCGAGTGGTTGTCGGAGACCAATGCCGTTTTTTTTGGGATGGTTTTGGCTATGCCTCCGATGGGCTTTTTCCTCCCGCGGGTCGAGAGCTGGAATGACGTGTGTTCTCGGTGAAGGCGACGCAGGGTGCCGAGTTGTAGTTGGCGCCTCTTTGGTGGCCGGATCGACCGTCCCGTCCACGCAGCAGGCGGGCGACGGGCGGGGGACAGTGCTCAGCGGAAGTCATGCCGCGCCTCGCCTACCTCGTTTCTCACCCCCCCCCCCCCCCCCCCCCCCCCTCTCTTTGCCGCCACGCCAGCACGTCGACTTTATGCCCCGATTCGCGCACGTAATTGTTTACCGTGCGTTATCCTAGCCCCATGTAATACATAGTCGCCTGTTTGATGTGCTCCGCTGATGTAGGGCAGTGGTTGGGATGATTTCAGCATCTAACTTCGCATGCTGTTTGTAGGAAATAAAAATCCTCTCCCCGACCCCCCCCCCGCGCTGCCCGCCTTCCTCCATCCCCGCCCCCCCACTGCCTCACTCTTCATGCGATTTTCCCAACACCTCACGGCGCTTCGCCCTTGGTGCAAGCAATGCCTGCCTGGTCGGTGAAAACCCGACGTGCTCCGTCCCGGCATTGTATAGGGGATGCAAGGGTCTATAGTCATACGACTACGGCCATGCATGATAATGAGTACACCCCCCCTCCCCCCCCCCCACTGCCAAAAGGGTCCGCAGGCTATACAAAACCAGGACTTGTCGCTGTAGATATTTACGAGCGGATGCTATCGATACCATTCTGAGCGTGAATGTAAAGACTGATTGGTACTCGAATTAGTGTCTATACGCCCCTCGTATTTCCGCTCGGAGTTCTAGTTTCTGTTTTTTTTTTCACGGCACCAAAACGGTAGGGGGCGCCTTTTCGACCTTCCTCAAGCGCCCGCCGTCACGGCCCCGAACCCAAGTTGACGAACAGTTACAGAAACCCTACTGCTGTGGGAGTTCCTAGCGGCAGCTATACCCTCTTGGTCGCGCCTCCCCCCCCCCCCCCCCCACTTCCCCCCCACTCTTCAACAGGTCTTTTCATCGATCAGTGTCCGCGGGCTGTACACAACCACGCCAGACGAGGCTAAGCCCGACAGCGGTAGTGGTGGTGGTGAAGGGGTTAGCGGTGGCGGCGGCGGCGGCGATGCCACTGGGTACCAACACCGCTCTAGCGCGGAGGCGATGATCCGCGCGCACCGCGGTCCCGTCTTCGTCGCGTCTAACTCGCCCGCCTACCATGTAAGCGCATTTTCTTTAAAGGCTTTCTGTGAAGCTTGTCTTTGAGGGGGAAGGAGCGGGAGGGGGGGGATGGCAGGGAGAGGGGGGGGGAGGGGGGGGGACGGGGGGGGCGGGGGGGGGGGGGGGGGGGGGGAGCGTACTCATTTGTTGCTTGCCTTAGTCATTTGACCATTGACCACGAATCCCTTTCGAGACCGGGATGGGGGAGGGGGGAGGGCGAAGAGGGGGAAGGTGGTTGCACCCATGTCATGCATGGCCGCAGTCGTATCACCATAGACCCTCGCATCCCTACAGTGCTGAGGACGTTTTTATTTTTTTTTTTTTTCGGTTCTGTTGTTTTGACGCGATGCGATCGAAAACACACGATATTTTACACGTTTGTGTTTTTTGTTATGCGCTAAAAAATGATTTCCCGCCACCGTCTGAACTACAGTAGTAAACGCGCCCTTTTGTCTTTTTTGCCAGGTGCGCCGAGTGCTGGAGGCGGTGGGTCTGGCCGACGTCCCCCTCGCCGGGCTCCTTACGCCCGACACGAGGTGAGTTTGCGGCCGCTCCTCCCTACGATTGAACCGAGCGATTGGGACTTAGGACCAGCGGCCATGTCGGACGCGTGGAACGATGTCGTGGGGGTACGTATTGGTAGCACTGTTTTGCCTCACGAGGCAGATATTTCTGACTTTTTTTACCGGGGTCCTTCACCCTTTTTTAGAAAATACTGCAGACTCGTTTTGGGCACAAACCGCTCAAATTCCATTTTTTTTTTTTGTCCCCAAAACGGGACCGTTGTTGTCTTCACATTAAATCGTCCTTTCTACCCAGCGCAGCTTCATCAGTACACCCAGTGTCCGTCCTGATTCCTTATCCTAGAGAGATACTAAAAATGAGTCAATGTCTTAGGGATACCATTGTTAGTGTTGTCCAAAATAGTTTTGAATGACAGGGCCCGTTGCTTAAGGCAGCACACCGCTGGAATACCGACCTTTTTTTTTACATTATTTATTCGTGATATGCACACCCAGGCTTTGGGCATGGTTGATCGGGCTTCATAAATGTATATATATATATATATATGTTGCTTTGCTTTTCTCGAAACCGGCTGGTGGGTGTGGGTGAGGTGTGGCATAGAGGTCCTGTTGTGTACTCGAGTCAGGGGCCTCGTAGAAGTTTGGGTGGCCTCTCCTGCCGTCGCGCACGCCATCGCCTCTCGCGTCTACTGCCTCTGGTGTTGGCGTCGTTACTGTTGCTGCTGCTGCTGCTGCTGCTGCTGCTGCTGCTGCTGCTGCTGCTGCTGCTGCTGCTGCTGCTGTTATTTTTGTTGCTGGTGGTGGTGGTGGTGGTGGTGGTTGTGGTAATGCTCGTGGCGACCGTGCATAGTATTAATAGTGGTTGGTGTTGGTGTTGGTTCGTGTTGATGCTGATGTTATTACGGAGGGAGGACCATAGTAAATAAGACTCAAATATTGTTGGTAAAAATATTGAAATATATAGGTTTTTATTCATACCATAGGTCCTATTAACTATGGACCCCCGTAATAGCATTGTTGTTTGGCATTGTCGGTGTTGGTGTTGGTGTTGGTGTCGGTGTAGGGGGCATTGTTATTGTTTTTGCTTTCTGACGCTCCTATTATAACTTGAGAAAGTCAGTATCTCCGCCGTAAAACATTTTTTTTTTTTGATAAAAAACGGACGCTTTAAGCTCGGCCTATCGTTGGTACTGTCCGAAACTTATCGGTAAATGAGTGAAGATTAACGATGTTGGCTATCTGGTTCTTCACTTGGGGAACCCCGTTGGTCAGAAACGAGATGGCCTAAAAACGGTATACCGATACCTTAGCACGCGTCTTTTGTTGTTGTTGTTGTTGTTGTTGTTGGTGGTGGTGGTGGTGGTGGTGGTGGTGGTGAGGTGCACGGGTATGCCTGTTTGCTTGTGCGGGTGTGCGTGCGTGTGCTTGCTTTGCGCGTGTGTCTTACGTGTGTGTGTCTGCGTGCTGTTGTTGTTGTCGTCGATGATGTGTGTTGTTGTCTTTGTCTCACTCTAACGCATGCCAATCTGGCCCTCAATATTAGCAAACTCTTCATTAATTACAGTTAATAAAAAAGGTCCTTGTATTGGGGGCCAGAGTGGTTCCCATTGTCTACAGTAGCCCGCGGTGCCGTCTATTATTACGGGGGGCCATAGTAAATAGGACCAAATATTGCCAGTAAAAATAGTTAAAATATATATGTTTTTGTGTGTACCGTAGGTCCTGTTTACTATGGTCCCCCGCAATAGAAGGTTCGTTGGGGGGTCAGCCCCTTGGTCGGCCCTCGACTGCTGCCCCCTAGACCGCGACCCCCCTCTCCTCTCACCACCATCACCACCCTTCACCCTCTAGTCCACACCTTCTGCTGGCTCGCGCCGCGTGTCCGTATCACCCAAGCGACATCGACGAAAACGATGGAAGGGTCTGCAGCCACTGGGCAGCCACCCTCCACCCTCTCGTGCACCAGGCGTTTGTTTTTGTTTGCCTCACGCCGAACCATTTTTAAGAAAAATATCTATATATATATATATATTTCGTTTGCCATTCAACGATGTCTATAAATAGATACGATGGCGGCTGTTCTTACGATTTCTCCCATGGTGTTATTTTTGTCGTTTTTTTCTTGTTTTTCTTGCCGGTGCTGTTCTCTTAGTTGTGTTTTGTTGTTTTCGTTTTCCTTTTGCTTTCTGTTTTTTCTCTGTGTTTTGGTTTTTCTCTCTGTGCTCGCTGTCCTTGTTCTTCGTGTGATTATTTTTCTTGTGGTTTTGCTTTTTTTCTTCTTGTCTTTCTTCATTTCCTTCTTGTATGTTTTCTTCCTTCTCTATCATTCCCCCCCCCCGCCATATCCCTTTTCGTTGTTACAAGGTATGCTTGACTATTTCCTTCTTGTTGTTCTCTTCTTCCCCCCCCCTCCCCTTTTCCTCCCCCCGCCCCCCCTTCCCCCTTTATGATGCTGGCCTTGTCCCTTGCTCTTGCTGTTACACATCCGTCCTTCGTCTCCTTCTTTTTGCTGGTGCTCCTCCTGCGCGGTGCGACGAAGAGAGTGGTTGACCAAGTCCAGCCCCGAGTTTTACGACCCCGTCCTGAAACACGAGAAGGTCCAAGGTCTCGCCCTCGAAGACCTTTGGCTGCTGGACGACAGCCCGGTCAACCTAGAGGCGAGTCGAGTCGGGGCAGGGACAGCCAACCCCCTCCTCTGGTATCGCCTACTCACGCCCCCCCCCCCCTGCCGCCCCCCCCCCCCCCCCCAAAAAAAAATAAATAAATAAAAAAATAAAAAAAGGGTCACTTGTCTTTGTCGACGGTGCCATTTAGTCAAGGTTATGCGAAGTGTTAAATCTGCTGGGCCGCTATTAACCCCCATGGTAGCTACCCAAAACAATGGTTGTTAAGCTGGGTGTCTGTCAATCGTCTGCGAGCAGCGTGAGTGAGCGGCCAGTCGGCACCGGGCAGGATGGCGTTGCTCCAGTACCGCACGACTCCTTTGCATTTGTGTCTCGGCGACAGCAATCACGCGGAGGTCGTTGGTGTGACCGGTAGAGCCTTGTACGTGGACCGTTTTGACAAGAATACGCCCCCTGTTTTGACCGTTTTATTGCGCATCCAAAGAGACGTTACACCTAAAAGCACAACGTTTGCTTTGAGTAAAACGCGACCCGCACCGTCGTGAGAGTCGCGCTCGTTTGCTCGCTATGACCCCATCCACCCCGCCCCCCCTCCGAGGCGGTCTATATGTATGTATTGGTCCAGCTTCAACACAGGGATTGAAACATGGTTGCTCTCAACATTACCCCTAGCCCTATCCCCAACCGCCTGTGAATCTCCTGGGAAACCTCCCCGGGAATGTCCTTGGAAATTTCCCGGAATGAAGATATCATGAGGAGTTGCTGCAGTGTAGGCTATAATCGACCGTTTTTTTTTCGAAGCTGGGCCAAGTCGTAATACACGTTCCTGCCCCCCCCCCCCCCCCCCCCCCCCCCCGATTTTCGTATTGTTGATGGAAAACCCTCGTTTTTATTCTCAAGGCTGGTATATTTTTTATTTCCCTCCCTTCTCTCGCGCTTTTGTTGTTGTTGTTGTTGCTGTTGTCGTCTGAAGGTGGCTTCGCAACTCGGCGTGCGCACACTCCGCGTCGACGGCGACGCTGAAGGGGGAGGAGGAGAGGGGGGGGGGGGAGCGATGATGCACTCCCCTTGGACCGTGCGTTGGCGTGTTTTGTCGGGGCTATACCGCACCCGGACGAGTGGAAGGTGCAACAGTACGCTACTATTGCTAGGGAACATGATATCAATCAGAACCATATATGGCTCATAATCATAGGGGGATATGTTGTTCTGGTAGGGCTGGGCACTGGCACAGTATGCACTGCCAGTATACTGCCAGTATATACTGGCAGTGGTACTCTACTGATTTACCCGGGCAGTATATTCGCCAGTAAGTTTTATCTTACGTGTGTCCGAGAAAATCACCGTATTGTAGTACGGAAACCCACCGAATGCGCTTGGGGAGGAGAGAGGAGAAACAGTAGTATACTGCTGCAATCCAGTATACTGATTGATTTTGACGACATAATCGCTACTGGCTGAGTCAGCCAGTGCCCAGCCCTAAAGGATGGGTGGCTTTTGAGTCCATCATGGGTTCCGTGCCTCACCGTAAGAACTTATGTATAGGCTATAGACACAACATCTACTGATAGAAGATGATGTACAGTAGGTCATTCAGGGCAGGTAGATAATCTAATCCTGATCTGTGTGATCTGTATGATCTGTATGATCTAGCTCATGTTGCCGGGTGGGAGTCGTATAGTCTGCACGATCGACGAACGTAGGACATGTTTTTGTGCGTTGGATCTGCGCTGTACGGATGTAGCAGCAGATTTTAGGACCTGCTATTGATAAGAGTATATTTTGAAGGGGAGCATATCAATCAATAATCAGGACCTCATATGCTTGGTGAAAATACTACCATATATAGGTTGTAGTCTATATGATGGGTCCTGGTTAATGTGGTACCCCGTAACGGATGTCTAGATCATCTGCTGTAGGTCATGATCCATGTGTTCGAAGTGTGCATGCTCTTTTTGATCCATTATTTTGACGGGTAGGTTAATCGATGACCCCCCCCCCCCCCCCCCCCGCAAGCAATGCCTGCCCGGTCGGTGAAAACCCGACATGCTCCGTCCCGGCATCGTAGGGATGCGAGGGTCTATGGTCGTATGACTACGGCCATGCACGACAATGAGTACACCCCCCCTAGGAAGGGGATACGATTAGTATTTTCTTCCATGTAAGACTTATATGGAAACAACGTAATGAGCGCCCAATTGTTGGAGGTGTCTACTAGGAGTAGGAACGGTGCTCCGTCTCGAAAGGGATGCGTGGTCAATGGTCAAATGACTAACGCAAGCAACGTGTAAGTACCCCCCGCCTCCTCCCTAAGCAGGCTGAGCGACACGGCACGTTTTTTTTTTTTAAATCGATGTCATTAACGTTTGACAGCGTCGTGGTCGATGATCTCGACTGTCTAGGCTTGGCACCGGTGATTCGCAGATCAGATGCGAGATCATCGATCCCCACTTCCATCGCCTAGATATTCAAATATTACGAGGCAGATATATGCCCGATATTATGTTTGTCTACTTTTGTAGTCGTCTTTTTTTTTGTTTGTTTGTTTCCGTACACCCCTCGACGATCCCGCGATGTTTCGATCACTGATCGTGACACGTCTACTGTAGATCGATTGTTTGCTGCCGCCGCCACTGCCGCCGCTTCCCTCAGTTCTCCGAGTTGGAGTACCTCCGGAGCAAGAATGCCGTGGATAAAGCTTCAAGAAGCCAGGAGGTCTGGCAGCGATTGACCGAGCAGGCGAGTTGGAAATTTTCTGGCTTTATTTTGTTTGCTTTTGTTTTTTGTTTTTTTTTTTGCGTTTGTGTTTTGCTGCGTTTTACGTAGTTCGTTTTGCTTTGTTTTGCCTTGCCTTGCTTTGTTTTTGCTTTGTTCTTGCTTTGCTTTGCGGCATTTTGCTCTGATATTTGCTTGTTTTTTTTTTTTTTTTTTGTTTTTCGTCGTGCTAATGGCCTTTTGTTCGTTCGTGTGTTGGTTCGTCTTGTTTATCTTGTTATGCCATGTTTTTTATTTTGTGTGGTTGATTGCTTGTTTCAGTATTCGCTCGTGTCTTGATGGCGTTTTGTCCGCCTTACAGATGGTTCTCGCGTCGTGTCCCCCGGGCTGTTCGCTTGTTATTAATAGGTTTGTTTTGTTTGTGTCCTTGTTCCACTGCTGCTCCTAATTTTTTTGTTGCGTTCCGGTTTCGTTTGCTTGACATGTTCATCTGCTTGTTCGTTTCGGTGTTTGTTCGTGTGAGTGTTTGTTCATCTTGGAATGTGCCTGTCTTCAGTACTTCCGGCAGTTGTGGCGGGAAGTATAGTCACTGTTCTGTACTAACATCACAGTAAAAACTGGGACAATGCTCCCGTGATCAGAGTGGGTTGGCAAAATTGTTCATTTGTTGGGTTCCGTGTGTTCTTGTCCCCCCCTTTCGTGGCGAATTTTGCTGTTTTTTTTTTGTTTTTGTTTCTGTTTGTTTTTCTTGTCTGAGTGCTGTATGCTAAAGGAGTTTTCCACCACATAATGTTGTACTTGTAATTTAGCAGTGTAACTCCGCTTGCACTGCCCCACGCTCCGCGCGCTGCTCCTGCTGTAGGCGCTGCCGCAATTACCAGAGCTGTGTGCTCGGGCTCAGAGCCCGAACCGATATTTCTTACGCGCGAAAAACTGGAGACCCCCTTCCCAATCAGCTGAAGCCGATTATGCATGCGCCGACCGGGATTGAGCGATCACTACCTTCGATAACACAGCAGGTAGCCAGCCCCTTCCGACCCTTTTTAAGACCCCAGTCCTGTTTTGGGAAACAAAGCACTCTATTTTCTAGTGGTTGGTCCTTAAAATGGTACGGCAGTCCTAAGTAGCGTTGAGGGACCGTGGTGTGTTCGACACTGGAGACCCCCAAAATATACCGTCGTCCCTCGGCAGAACTGGCACCGGCCTCTCTTACAGTCAGTGGTGGGAAAACATGGCGGGCAGAAGTTTGACGTCCCTTTGTACGCATTCTGTTTTTCGCGTATCGAGGGGACCTTAAGCGGGGGTGCCTACTGCTGCTGTACACGCTGCTCCGAATTTTCTGCGTAACACGAAACATGTCCCGCTGTTCGAGGCCCTGGTGCTGGCGGCGGCTTACGAGGCACACCTGGTATGATGCAACTGGTTTTAATCGCCGGCGAATCCGATTCAGTGCTTGTATTGTACAGCAGGTTTCCAACTGTGTTGGTAAGCCTTTTGTGTGTGTGTGTTGACGGCCGTACTTGCCCCCGCCGGAGGCGTTTGTTTGTCGCGCTTTGTGTTTTAATGATTCTTCCGCTTCGGTACTGCTGTGGAATTGGAACTGGGATGCAACATAAAATAGACGAGCACTCGAACAATGCCGGTACAACAGCAGTACTACTGCTGTACTTCGCGCGTGTAGTGTTGGCCAATGCCAGGTACCAGGTATGCTTGGCCACTCTTGCACCGAAGTTGAAGGATCACTCTTATTATAGTAGAAGTTAATTAACCCTTTTTATTTACGGGGGTCCATAGTAAATAGGACCTGCGGTACACACAAAAACCAACATGTTTATCTATTTATTTGGTCCTGTTTACTATGGTCCCCCGTGATACAGCAGTCCCAATTTCGGGACGAACTACTTGAAAATTTGAGTGGTTTGGGGACAAACCGGGACTGCAGTTTATACTATACTATTACGGGGGACCATAGTAAACAGGACCAAATATTTGTTGTTAATATTACGGGGGTCTATAGTTAACAGGACCTATGGTATACATAAGAACCTATATATTTAGGTATTTTACTAACAATATTTGGTCCTGTTAACTATGGACCCCCGTAATAGTAAAAATATAAAAAATATGTAGGTTTTTGTGTGTACCGTAGGTCCTATTTACTGTGGCCCCCCGTAATAAAAGGGTTCAGAAACTGTCATCGTGTGTCTCGGGGACGGAGTGGTAACAATTTGAAAAAGAACATCCCACAGCTGTGAGATCGAGGGTCTCGTCGAAGCTCGTCTTTGTAAGCTGTAGCTGTGTGATGCATGTATGCCAGGCATATGGTACATCCTGTGCTCGTCGTTCGTACCGATGCAGTCGCGGAGATGTCGCGGTGTAGGTAGGAGTCGCGGAGAAGTCGCCGTGATGAGGTCGCGAGGCGAGGGCCCCTTGTGGCCGTCGTTACGGCCGACATACGTTTTTCAAGCCGAGCAGAGCTCTTCGTTGGTATTTAGAAAGGAGATGCTAGACCTATTACTGGGGTCCACAGTTAATAGGGCCTACGGTGTACATAAAAACCTATATATTTACCTATTTTTTCTGACAAAATTTTGGTCCCGTTAACTATGTACCCCCGTAGTAGACTGACTCGGTGGGGAGGACTTTTCGTCCCCGCGGAGTCTTGCTTGCGGCGAAATAATCTCCCGATCGCGGTGTCCCGGGGACGGGTCAACACCGTCGATGACGTGAGACCGCTCGTGACCCGAGATCTGATATTGTTTGACCGGTGACGTGTCCCTCCGCGCGTGCGTGTTACGAGATCTACGATAGGTATCTCCGACCCTAGCTTCCACATTATTGTTATTATTATTATTATTATTATTATTATTGTTAGACCAACTATTATGGGAATTTTTTGAGACGTTATTTCTGGAGATTATTTTTCTAGTTCTGAGGCTCCAAAAATATGTGGATGAAAAATGAGAACCATCTATTATGGCTTCTGATCGTCAAAACTGGTTTTATATACAGTACCAGGTAGTATTGATTGGTTGGTTTCGTGACGAGGCGTCCGAGAGCTGTTCTTTTTTTACATGGCTGTGGCCCGCGACTTTTTCATCCAAGTTGTTTCTCGGTTGTCTCGGCGCGGCTTCGCTCGTTGCGAACGTTTCATAGCGGGCAAGTCGTCCTCCTCGTCGTCATCGAGGTCCGCGATTGCAGCGGCTGCCGCGAGCGTGGTTTCATATTAATAGTACTAGAGGATCATCGCCGGCCATGTCGAATCGGTATCGCTGCTGTTGCTCCTCCTCCTGCTGCTGCTCTGCTGCTGCTGCTGCTGCTGCTGCTGCTGCTGCTGCTGCTAGTAACTGCTGCTGACGCTGCCGCTGCTATCGCTTCTAGGTGATGGAGAGGCCATCTCCCACACGAGCACCGTAGGCCGTAGGTACAGCTAGCCGTTGGTGTGAGTGGAAGGTGTATGTACTGCTGTGGTGGACAGGTGGGCAGCAGAAGGCAGAGCACCCAAAATCCAAATTTCTCAGTTCCTAGAGGTACGCGACACCGCTCAGAACTGGGCTCAGTTCTGAGAGGATTTGCTGATTTCTGCCCCCTCCAGGAACTGAGACCAAAAATATCGATGTTTTTCTGACCCATAATAGATGGTTCTTATTTCTGAGCGTCGGAGATCGCTGAAAAATCCAGAAATAACGTCTCAAAAATTTCCCATAATAGTTGGTCTTATTATTGTTATTATTAGTTATTATTATTATTATTGTTATTATTATTATTGTTACTATTATTATTGTTATTATTATTATTATTATTATTATTATTATTATTGTTATTGTTATTATTATTATTATTATTATTATTATTATTATTATTTATTATTATTATTATTATATTATTATTATTATTATTATTATTATTATTATTATTATTATTATTATTATTATTATTATTATTATTATTATTATTATTATTATTATTATTTATTATTATTATTATTATTATTATTATTATTTATTATTATTATTATTGTTATTTTTAATGCTCTGGCGGATTTGCAAAAGTAAAGCTTGAGCTCACCATATTTGCACGTTTAGAGTACGTCTCGTGTCTCGTGTGTTAATGATGAAAAAAAAAATGTTTATTTTTTCAAAGTTCAGGTCTTGGCTGTTGGTTTAATACGTACGGTAGTATTACAGGGAAACATGGTAACCAGGACTTGAAGTGCTAAGTAAAAATGATACGTACCAGAATATTAATATATCGGTTTTTGTGTTTATGATGGGTCCTGAGGGCACCTTAGGGGGAAATAAAAAAACCGAAAACCGGATAACGAGGCAAAGTTCTGAAAACGAAAACCGGATAAAACCTTTTTTTTTTAACCCGGTTTTAATCGGTTTTTCCGAAAACCGGTTTAAACCGGATGTTAAGTGAAACGCCTCCACATCATTGAACCAAACGGCAATTTTGCGTCCAATACATGCTGTTTATGTGGATTCCGAGCTACTGGTGGCGTTCGACCATAAAATGAGATGGTTGTGGCACTCACTGCCCCATCAACAGCACGTACGTAATGGTAAGGGGTGACGTGATTTCATGGAATAAAAACAAGACCTTGCCTGTATCTATATATGTGCTGAGGTATACGGTAGCACAGCAGTACCGTACACCTGCCGCCTGGTAATGTATCGTGTATTTGTGTAGACTTTCAACTACCAGGCTATTATACTGCTCTGGTAGTGTAACAATCTCTGAAATAAATTGAGGCATGGAGGACGTGCAGCAGGCTCGACGAGCTCAATTGTATACCTGATACATACAAGGTGTTCCCGGTATTATACATAATGGTGAGACCCTTGATGGCAGGGTTTTACGCAACAAGTCGGCGTGGACCGCGGCCATGTATCGCAGGAGACAAAAAAAGAGAACAGGAAACAATGCGAGTCTCGCGATGATGCACTGCTGCGTGGGACCGAAAGAAACAACCGCTGCCGAGTAAGCTATCGCTTATTTCTCGTTTGACTTTGCATGGGTCCCCCCCCCCCCCCCCCCCCCCCCCCCCCCCCCTTCCCCCGAAGACTATCGAACACGGGACGGCAGTCAGGTGTTGGCGTGTAGTAATAGTAGCAAAGTGAAATACCCACCCCTACTGTAGTAGTGGTAGATACTACAGGGCACCGACATGGACATTACACAACCTGTAAACGCCACCGGAAGGAGTGGGGGGGGAAGTTTGCTATGGCAGCCCCCTAGCTGGCAGCGCCCACACCCAACACCCCCAAAAAGCTACGCCACCTGAAGAACCAGCAGCACCCACATATGAACTGTCCTGACATCCAGGTAAAACAGTAGGTAAACAAGCCTTATGGTCAGCGTGCAAATATATTGAAAAAGCACGAAACGGCAGTGTCACAATTTCACGATGAATGAGCACAATTTTTTTTCCATCCGAAGCCAAGCCGACATTTCAGCTTTTTGTCACGCTTTTTCGCTGGCACGCACTGCTGTCAAGGGGTGGAGCAAGATTGGCCAGCTAACCAGTGCAATTTGGAGTTACAGCAGTTCACAAGCACGAAATTCACACGACAGTTACTGTCTGTCTGCGTCGTCGTTATATAGTCGTCGCACCATGTGTCTAGGAGTATTCACATGATAGGACATATGGCATGGGGGTCGATCTGTATGGTCTCCTGAAGAAAGCAAAGTGTCCATTGCGTCACCTGTGCACACACAGCACACAGCACACGACACGCATATTCACGTGGTATATATATATATGCTCCCTTGTACATGCATATGCACATCATATCTCGAGTCTACGAACCCTTTACCTAAGTTTCCTATTCGTGTCATCGACACTAAGAAAAAGTCTCAGCCGAGCTTCGGTTGATGTAAACACTTGCCAGGGCACCAGGTACATAGTATGCAACACGCTCTGCTATAATACTATTAATACTGTAGTCCCGCAACCGCTGCTATGCAGGTGGGCTACTGATAGTAAACTGGTCATGGTTTTTGTTTGGTCGAAAAACAATCAAAGGTAAGTCCTGTTCTGCCGGTTTGAACCGGTTTTTCCGTTTTTTTGCCGGTTTTTTTTTCCCGGTTTTGTCCGGTTTCCGGTTAACCAGTTTACCGGAAAAAAAATGCGTTTTTTTTTTTTACAAAAACCGACGATTCGAACGAGCCTGCTGGGTTTCCAAAAACCGGTTTAAACCGTCTTTTTTTTAAAGGTGCCCACCTCTAGTTCTGATCTCTGTTAATACGGTACCTCGTATTAGTTCTTGATACAAAGTACCGCTATATCCCTACATATAAGAATCGTTTGAATTTAATATTAGTGTATGAATGATCACTATATTTTCGGGACAGAGTGGTATGTACGTATATAATGAGTACCAGGTATGTACGTACGTATACGAGTATAATGATCGTAGTTTTTTTTTTTAAATGTTGGCGTATACGTGTATACCTATCAATGTTAGCCGATACACAGGTCTACGCACTGCTATTAATAAACCTACCTGGTATTTATTCGTGCTAGGATCGTAAACACAAAATTTGGTTCATTTAAAAAAAAAAAAAAACTGTGCTGGTGCCTTTGCCGCGCACGTCCTTGACCAATCCCCGCTCAGCTTTTGGCGCTGGACCTCGGACCGGACGAAGCGCTTCGGATAGTCGATCTAGGGTGCGGCTTGATGCCCCTTCTCCAGGAGTTTCGTGACCTTGCCAAGGCGTGCGGGGCCCGGAGGTTAGAGTACTGCGGGCTGGAGAAGGAGGAGGACGTTGCGAGAGAGGCGTGTGAGGTGAGGGGTCTGCGTCCCCGGGGCCGTCTATGTTGGGCGAGGGTCGCCGTCGGCCAACACTTCGCCGCCGCCGACCAGCAATCGGATACTACAGCTTCTACTGCTTGGACATATTTATGTACTTCGAATTATGGTACTACTGCTGACTACTACTGATACTTCCACGACAGCCTATGGACGCATGGTGTCATTCAACGACGTACCCCCCGACGTCCCCCCCCCCCCCCCCCCCCCCCCCCCCCCCCCCCCCCCCCCCCCCCCGCCTCGCCCATCTATGGTCATACGACTGCGGCCATGCATGATATTGAGTAAACCCTCCCCCCCCTCGCCAAATGACTATGGCAAGCAACAAATGAGTACGCCCCCCCCCCCGCCCATCGATTCCGCCTCGCAAGCGGTTCTTATTAATAGTATGATAGGATGCTCACCCTTCACACTACTCGCCGAATACCTCACGGCCATTCGCGCTTGGTGCTAGCGATGTCTGCCTGGTCGTTGGAAACCCGACGTGCTCCGTCCCGGCATTGTAGGGATGCGAGGGTCTATGGGTACACTTCGAAGCACGACTACACCCATGCATGATATCGAGCACACCCCCTCCGCTCGCCCGTATTACACACATAGCAAAGTAATGCGAAAGGGGAAGGCACAAGTAGGAAAGATGGATGCGATCCTAACAGACTCGCACCTTGACGCTAGGGTCAAGAGATGTATCCTGATGAATCTGATAGTACCAGAAGCTAGAATATGCAGGAGAAGTATGGGAAGGAAACGTGAAGTTCGTAAAACTGCTGGAAACAGTACAGATGACAAAACAGCTAAAGAATTACCACGATGCTCAAGTACAACTAGCAGTACAAAATTAAGAGCAGAACTGGGGATGTAAAAACATGAGAAAGTTGAAAGGGCAATCAATGTAAAGCAAGGAACATTCCATAAAAAAGGTTGCCAGCCATAGTTGATAGGGCTGCATGGGAGAAAGTAAACAAAGGACGAGCTGGAATAAGGTGGGATACCGTGGTTGAGATATTACGGGGGTCCATAGTTAACAGGACCAAATATTGTTAGTAAAAATACCTAAATATAGAGGTTTTTATGTGTGTCATAGGTCCTGTTAACTATGGACCCCCGTAATAGTATGGAAGGAATATAGGAGGAAGCCAAGAAGAGATGATGTCCGCAGAGAAGTTTGAGAGGTCCAGGACAGAAGCAGAAGAAAGGAATGGAAGAAGGGAAAGGCTAGCGCTACGAAACAAGGTGAAATCGAAGAGATGTACGGGTGCTAAGCGAAGGGATAGTAATAAAAACAATCTTGCAAGACCCAATGGACTTCGCGAAAACGCTGAAACTGCGATTTCGTGTAGGGGACCTAGACCTGCCAGAAAGAAGACAAAGAGGTATACCAGTAGCCGGGAGGAGGACGAGGCAGATGCACAGATGTGCCCGTGTGGCAAAGCAATAGAGAGTAGAACTCACATAGGACGATGTGAAATATACAAGGAGGAACGGGATGTGCTAGAAGAGGAGAGGAGGGAAATAGAGGAGTGTGACAGGGAGGAATTTGACGCACTAGATAGCAGCGAGAAAACGATCGCTATCCGAGGAGATAGATGGTGGCCACGGGCAGCGAAGGAAGAACAGGATATGATCAACATAACGTCTCTATGTAATACATGAAAACAACGTAATGAACGTCCAGATGTTGGAGGTGTCTCTATTAGGAGTAGAAACGGTGCTCCGTCTCGAAAGAGATGCGTGGTCAATGGTCAAATGACCAAGGTAAGCAGCAAATGAGTACGCCACCTTCCCCCCCCCCCCCCCCCCCCCTCGCCCATCGCAACCAGGGTCTGCTGAGCAAGGGGTACGCGCTCGAAAATGGACGCGAAAGTGACGTGCTTATTGAAGGCGGCGCTCACGACGGTGGCACCCAGTCCTCGACCGCAGAGCGCGGGATCTGGCGACTGGCCGCTGGTGGAGACGCCACGTCAGGTGTAAACCTCTTGCCCTCCTCGCCCCCCTTTGCGTAGCGGTTAGCGAGGAATAGCAGTAGTGCTGCTGTAGTAGTAGTAGTAGCAGCAGCAGCAGCAGTAGTAATAATAGTAGTAATGGTAGTAGTAGCAGCAGTAGTGGTAGTAGTAGTAGCAGTAGTAGTAATAGTAGTAGTGGTAGTAGTAGCAGCAGTAGTAGTGGTAGTAGTAGTAGTAGTAGTAGAAGTAGTAGGAGTGTCGTGACTATAAACGGTCCATTGCGTAGATGGCGGATGCAGT
The DNA here is from genome assembly GCA_031763025.1 of Macrocystis pyrifera. Lineage (NCBI taxonomy): Eukaryota > Phaeophyceae > Laminariales > Laminariaceae > Macrocystis > Macrocystis pyrifera. Next base: position 4,403,390 of record JASSKH010000033.1, on the reverse strand, counting down.
GCTGTTGGTGACCGTTGTGGTGGGGTTGTGTTGGTGTTGGTGTTGGTGGTTGGGTTGTTGTTTTTGTTTTTATGTTGTCGTCCTTGTTGTCACCCTGACCCCCGCCCCCCGACGAGGGAACGCCTTTTTTTTTCTGGAAGTGGCCACACCGGAAAACAAAGCAATTCATTCGGCGCTGACATCCATGTTGAAGAAAGTCCGCCTCATCAAGCGGATTTTTGGTAGGGTGCAGCTCACCCTTCCTGCGACTCACCGACGGACACCTCACGTTTCGCTTCGCGCTTGGTGCAAGCAATTTCTGGCTGGTCGGTAAAAACCCGATGTGCTCCGTCCCGGCATTGTGTATATAGGGATGCGAGAGTCTATGTTCGTACGACTACGGCCATGCATACCATGAGTACCCCCCCCCCCCCGCTTCATTATATGGAAAAAACTAATGAGCACCCAAATGTTGGAGGTGTGTCTGTTAGGAGTAGAAACGGCGCTTCGTCTCGAAAGGGATGCCTGGTCAATGGTCAAACGACGAAGGCAAGCAACAAATGAGTACGCCGCCCCCCCCCCCCCCCCCCCCCCCCCGCCTTTCAGAGTCTATGGTCATGCGACTACGGCCATGCATGACATGAGCACACACACCCCCTCCCCCCCTACGGTCCCCACGGTTTCTCATCGCCTTGCTATTCGCATCTCCCTGCCGCCCGTCCTCCCGCACTCCCTCCCCCTCCTCTCTCCGCCGACACGACAAGCGAAGGCGCTCCGGAAGCCGCGGTCCGCATCATCGCCGCGGACTTCACCGAAGTCGATTCCGCCGATCTGTTCCCGCCGCCACCTCAACAGCCCCCTGTCGAAAACGCCAGGACTTTGGAAACCCGGGAGGGACAGGCGGCGTCCACCGTCGAACAACAGCGCCGCCCGCACGTGCTCGTGGGCTGCTGCTTGGCCGACCTGCTGCCTCCGACTGTGCTTATGCGCGCTTTGAGGAGGCTGGCGGGCTGTGAGGTCGGCATGAATCGGGAGGAGGAGGGGTGGGTGGGGGAGGGCCGGGGTGAGGCGGAGTGCTTGGTGTACTTGCCAATCACTTTCGTTGGGAAGACGGACGTGGTCCCTGGTGCTCCAGAGGCAAGTTTTGTTTTGTTTTTTTCGGGGGGGGGTGAATGTTTGTGTGCAAGCAGTGCCTGGCGGCGGTCGAAGATGTTGTCGTTTTCTTCTTGTGCTGTTGTTGCTGTTGCTGTTGTTGTTGTTGTTGTTGTTGTTGTTGAGTTCGTCAATGGGCGGTGTTGTGTTTCGTATGCTGTGTGGTGTTGAGTTGAGTTGTGCTGGGTCTAAAGCGTTCCGTTCTTGGTTGCTTTTGTGATACGCCATATTTTTTCTTTGTGTCTCGTCTGTCTGTGGCGCACGGAACGACGAACTTTCGATTCCAAGTAAAAAAACGGACGGGAGGCGCTAATTTATCGGAGCGAGGGGGATGAGGGGTTTCCAAAAGCGCTTGTGAATCTTTTGTGCCGGTCTACACAAGATACCATCAATAGTCGCCTGCCCTCGTGTTCGGGGTCGAGGTAAAGAATCAAAGGTGTTTCACTGCCTTTGGAGGGTGATTTTTTGGGCTCCCTCTTTAAGAATCCGTCCGGGACGCTCCGGCATGTCGCCGCGCCCATTTCTGCGACAGCGAGAAGTTATGTTTTGTTCCCGATCGAGCTCGGAGCTCGGAGTTCCCCCGCTCCGTCCCGGCATTGCAGGGATGCAAGGGTCTCTGGTCATACGACTACGGCCATGCAGGATAACGATAACGACCCCCCCCCCCCCCCCCCCCCCCCCCCCCTCCTCCTATACGACTACGGCCATGCATGACATAATCACAACCCTCCACCCCCCGAGAAAATGATGGCTAGGCACCCTCGGAGTCATGTGACTCTTCTAACTTTCGGCGTCAACTCCCAAGGAGATTTTGCCCTCGGCGACCTTCTGAACAAGCCGTGGTCACAGGCGTCTGGACCCGCCCCCTTTCCCCCCCCCCCCGCCCCCGCTATAAATATGCCTTGTCTTTTATCGCGCGAACCCCCCAGCCGCTGCGCGTCCGAGTCTTATTTCCCGGCCTTCCTTTCCCCCCGTTTCGTTTTTTTCCCCGTGGCGAACAATTTTGTTGTGCTTGTGCAGGAGGGGTTGGTGCCGGCCGATGCGGCGGTCTTGCGGGCGTACGACGACTGCCTCAGGGAGGAGCAGGGCCACTACACGTCCCTCGAGACCCTACTCAAGGTGGTGGCCAGCCGGGGGAAATACGGTGGTTGTTGGGGACTCTCGAATGCCCATGTTGTTACGTATGGACCATTCATCGTGTTTTGCGCCCCCCCCCCCCCCCCCCCCCCCCCTCCTCCCCCTAAGGTCATACTACTGCGGCTATGCATGACTTGAGTACCTCGCCGCTCTCCCCCCCCCCCCCGCAGGCAATCCCGGAGCACGGAGGGGACGGGCTGGTTTCATCCCCTTCCAACTGGAAAGTTTCTCGTGACGTACACCCTTACATGTGGGAATGCCTGCTCTACTTCATCGGCCTCGGGGTTGCTCCCCGCCCCCCCCCCCCGCCAGTGCTCCGCCGTCGCCCTCATCGGTGGGACCGGGGACCGACTTTGCGGGGTGGGTCGGGAGGGCGAGAGAGAGGGCTCCCATGTTGGAGGCTCACAACGTCGACCTGCTGTTTCGCCTCAGAGGTGGAGGAGGTAAGAGGGGAATGAACAAAAAAGGCGTTTTTTTCTTTGGGGGAATGGAGGGGGGGAAAGGGGGTGGGAAATTGATTAGGAGGCCGTGGGGAGATGGAATGGGAGGGGGGCGGGGGGGGGGGGGGGGGGGGGGGGGGGGGGGGGGGGGGGGGGGGGGGGGGTACTCGTGTCATGCATGCATGGCCATTGTCGTATGACCGTAGACCCTCGTATCCCTGCAATGCCGGGACGGAGCACGTAGGGTTTTCACCGACCAGGCAGATAATTCTCGCACCAAGCGCGAAGCGCCGTGAGGTGTCGGGCGAGTCGCATAAAGAGTGAGTTGCGCGCTGTAGAACAAAAACCGCACACAGATGACAGCTTCGAATGAGTTGAGCCGCTTTCTGGTGTTGTCACTTCCAGAGACAGCAATGGTTATACCCTTCCTCTGCCCCGTGTGTTGGCTTACCATGTACACGCTACGTGATACGATTATTCCCCTTGTGCGGAGTTGAAGTTCACCACCGCGCAAACAATCTAACTCGCCCGCTAGCCGGGGGTGACCGCCAAAAAACTAGTAAAACAATACCCGGGTTGTCTTGGAGAGGCACGTGGGATGCGTGGTACGGTAGAGGATGCCATGCGTGGTGCGACATGACATGCGTGCAAACCCTGTGTGCCGCCTCTGGTTTCGCTTTGTTCCGGCCTGTTTGAGTGGGCGGCAATGCTGTTTCGATAGTAAATCCTCCCCGCGCTCTGTGAAAAGCACGAGAAGACAAATGTTCGGACGGGTGACGGTTTGTTCGCGCGCCGTTTTTTAATCGGGGAGAGCGAGCGGAGTGGAGTGGCGAGGATGGAGCCGGGGACGGGGGACGGGGGGGGGCATTCGAGCGGGGAGACGTAGAGGGGTGATCGGAACTGGGCGAGAGAAAGAGAGCTTGTGCCACCGTCAAACTAGCCCAATCGACCTATCTTGCTGATCGGCAGCCTCACCCTGCGCACGCACGGCTCTATCGCCCCCAGGTACCACCGGCAAGGGGGAGGGCACCGCATCCGTGCTGCGAGGGGGCGGCGGCAAACTTGCCCCCCCCCACCCCGCGGACCGCCTTCGACGGTGGCGTCATCACAGGGTAGGGGATATTCCACCATCGTCCCCGGTAGGCGGCGGAGGGGTAGGGCATGCCCTATCATCGTCCCCGGGAGGAGACGATGGGGTAGGGGAAGTTCCTTCTTTGTCCCCGATAGGTGAAGGCGCAGGGGTGAGGGCGTCCCTTGCACGGCGGGTGGCGCGCGTGGCGGGCGTTTCTCGTGGAGGGGGGGGCGATGAAGCATCCCCTGGAGGGGAGGACCGAGCGTCACCCCCGCGCACCGTGATAGAAAACGAGTTTCTTGAGTTTGTGGCTCCTGGGAAGGTCGAGGTTAGGCGGCAGGAGTTGCACGAAGAGGCGGAGGTAGGGGAAGGGCAAATGTTGGTGGGGGCGATCTGCTCGTCCATCAGCTCGGGAACTGAGCTCAAGGTGCGTGTGGGTGCAAGAACCATGGGAGATGCTGGGGGTGGGAGGGGGGGGGGGGTCTCGGCCTTCTTTCAACTTGTTAATCTGTTTCGCTCGCATCTGCTGATGCTCCGATACCGAGCGCTGATCTTGACGCCCGAGATATTTTTGTAGCTGTGGGCACCCCTGCGTCGTGCCACCGACCGGCTGTCAGCGAACTTCACTCTCAGTAGAGGCTGAGTGCCGTCGGTAGATCGAGGAGACGTTTGCCCTTCATGCGGCCGATGGACGAGCTCTGCCGTCGGCGAGAGGGGTCGCCGGCGGGGGGGGGAGTCGCGACCGGATTTTGAGCTCTGAGTGCGCCGATTCTGCTCCGCCCTGTTTTTTGGTTTCCGTTTTCTCGAGCAGGTGTTCCGCGGAGACTTCGATTCGGACACTGAGCTGGACACGACTATCAAGGTACGACCTGCCGCGCGCACCCTTGGAATAGTGTTGGGAATCACCAACAAAAACCCGTGATTATGCACGATTTTTAAATACACGATTATTTCTGATCGTAAGAACATTAGCTGCGCCTTGATTGTTGTAGCCGTATGGATGTATTACAGCAGTAGCGTGGTATACTAATATTTTTATATGAGCGTCACACGAATAAAGTGTGCCTGGTATGTTTTTAGAATGGGTTATATTGCAGTAGAATGTGCTACTACACGCCATGTGTACAAGCCTAATAGTCAACGTGAGGGCACAGCAGTCTCATTAATGAAGCACCGAAACCCCAAAATAGTCAGCAGCAAATAATCAAATCGACAGCAATACTCTTGTAGTTCGGAAACGTATGGGCCGTTGGTCGTTGTGGTATCCTTTCCGGACATCGATGTTCCTGTTTGGCGTTGTAAACATACTATGCACTACAATACTGCAGCAGAGTAGAACGTATACGTACGTACCATGTTCCAGAGAACTGTACCGCAAAAGGGAACCGCTTCCTCACGTCGGTTTGTGACAGTTTTAGTTACGATTTTGTTTGCTTTGTGGTATTTTTGTCGAGCTGTTTGTTTATTGTTTTGTACCAGGTCATCTGTTAGGTCTTCTGTTTCTGTTCTTTGTTTTTTCGGTAATCTGTTCTTTTCGGTGAAGTCACCTCCTGAGTTCCAATAACAGGAACAACAACGACAGCAGCAGCAACAACAGCAACAACTATTACGGGGGTCCATAGTTAACGGGACCAATTTTTGTTGGTAAAAATAGGTAAATGTATAGGTTTTTATGTATACCATAGGTCCTATTAACTATGTACCCCCCGTAATACATCATAAACTATACCTGTTACCTGGTGCATAATGTGGAAACACTTTCGTTCCAGCACGGAAAGGAGCGCTGGCGCTGTGAGAGCGAGCCACTTCCTCGGCCTTGCCGAATCGGCCTTAGTGAGTAGCGCGCGATGAGAAACGGGGCTGGATGGCGGGTATGGTACTGTACAACAGAGTTTTTCAGCTTATGCACCACGTTAATGAATTGAAGGGTGTTTGGACAAAAAGGGGTACACCCCCCCCCCCCAAATCAATGACCCAAAGGGTACTCTGTTTTTCGACGACGGGGAGGTCCACATTCTCCGCTAAATCAACTCCAAATCTAAATCTGCAGCGCTTGAGGAAACCCTCTGGACCCCGCCTAACCATCCCCAGAGCGTTTCTGTTTTTTTTTTCGCGAGTATGTAAGGGGTGAACGAGAGTGATCAAAAGTGACGTGGCAGCACGTACCCCTTTTTGTCATGCTTACACGAGGGTATTCCTGGCCGCCTCTATTAATGGTATGTTTGGGGAGTACCCCTTTTTTGTTCGAATTTACCCCTTTTTATCACGTTGCGAACATAAGTACCCCCAACTGGCACCAAAGCACGGCCGGTGAGTTGATGTTCGAGCTCGTGGTTTGTTCTGGCACAACGAAAAGACTACGCCCCACCACGTCGAAGCGACCAACGGCGCAGACCCGCTCAAACGTGATCAGCATACGTGGTCAGCATAGTACACCACAGGTGCTACCATGACGAGACGTAATGAGACAAGGTCGTGAGCGACACCTATCTGGTGCAGCTCTGCCGGCTCCAGATCACGGAGAAATAGACAATAAACACTATTACGGGGGACCATAGTAAATAGGACCAAATATTGTTAGTAAAAATAGGTGAATATATAGGCTTTTATGTATACCATAGGTCCTATTAGCTATGGACCCCCGCAATAATATATATGCACAACTCGTGCTACTCTTGTGGCCTTTCCAATCGATACACTGACTGGTGGCCTGTGTTTCCTACACGGCACGACGACGCAAGCTACCACCACGAGGCAACTACCGCAAGGCAACCGCCACCCGTCTGTCTGCGCTCGGGAGCCCCTGAAGTGAACCTGTATCGCTCGCGACCTGCCCTCGTACTGGGTACAGCAAGCTCAGCATGAGCATATGTCGGCAACCCAGATGCATTGAAAGAGATGAAAACGAAAGACAAGAGGAGAAAACAATTCAAACACGTATGGACTCAGAGGAAACAAACCAAGCAAGGATGAAGTTTTTGTGGATCAATCAGCCTGACCTGCCAAGGAGCAAACCGCACAGCAGTGTGCTGCATCCATCCTTCCTTGAACAGCACCAAACCAAACAATAGATACTTTTGGGTCGGTGTCGCATCCCTGCTTCTTCGTTTCATAGTACGGGCATAGAGTCTGAATATACCAGGTAGATATGTACTGCACAACAGAGCATGGGACGACCTTCTCAACAAGGCAGGATTTGCTTTCGCCATGCACTGTTTCCTGTATTGTTCCTCTATGATTCAGTACGTGAACGTACGGATTGCTCGAAAACTACAGCAGTGTATGCCTCTTCCATATTCTCGATGCCTCTTGATGGACAACAAAGCGCACGTTCGAGGTGCGCAGATATGTAACCCACACGTACCAGGTACCATGACGATACGCTGTTTGGAGAGGAGAGTGTTTGTACCAGGCCTTCGGCCCGTTCGAAGACGATGCATTATTTATAGGTGAATAGGTGCAGAATAAGGTACCATGGAACCGCACACATGGTGCTGGGCCATTGGATTGATGCTGACAACCACCTGTGTGTCGAGAACCTCGCCGCCGATGAAAGCAGTGTCCTCCGTTATGTCTACGATCTTCTATTTTTATTTTTTTTTGGAGGGGGAGGGGGTGTACCCCTTTTTGTCGTGTGCCTTAGTTAATGGTATGCTTGCAGCAGCTCAATACCCTCCTCTTCCCCCCCCCCCCCCCCCCCCCCCCCCCCCCCCCCCCCCGCCCCCGCCCCTTTCTCCCCTCCCCCCCCCACTCCTCCCCCCTCCCCTCCCTTCCCTCCCTACACACACCGTGAAATCCCCCGTCTAAAAAAACGAACTATTAATAACTGTTTTGGCTTCGAGGCAACAGGGCATGGCAGGCGAGAGCATGTCTTACCCCCTCAAGTACGGCTACAGTCTCGTGGGCCGCGTGGCAAGATGCGGCGCCGGCGTGGATGCCGAGAAATTTCTGGGAAAGCTCGTGTTCGCGTTCAGTCCGCATTCTCGCTGGGTGGTGGCCGATGCCGGTGGAGTCATGCTTGTCCCGGAGGTGACGCTTTTGTTTTTGCCTTTTTTTTGTCGTATTTTGTCATTATTTTTGGGGCAAATGCCAAAATCAGGTACATGCAAAAACTAAGTAAAAAACGCGCGCCACGTCCATGACAATCCGGAGAAAAAAAGAATGCGCCTAAAGCATTAAGCGTGCCACTTGGCCTCCAAAATCTGAATTGTTTTGTTTTCTTCAGGGTGTAGGTACCACGGGCTCCACTTGGACCTGCGAAGAGTCACTATTAATATGCTTCGTTTGTTTCGCCACGGCGGGAGCACCAAGAGTATTTACTCTGGCGCCCCCCCCCCGTTGACAGCTTTAAAGCTTCCAGACCATCCTCGCGGAACCGCCTGCTCGGCACGAAATTATCTTGCCGTACCAAACCTGAGACCACCTCGACGCGGGGTGGTGCAAACGAAACGCCGAGTGTCCATGGTGCCGTAAAGACTACTGCATAGAAAACAACAGAGTACACACAACAACTAACTGAAGCACATCGCACAACCCAAAGGAGAAAAAGTGAAACCAGCGTACGCATGTATGCATGTATATACGTACTTTTACGTACGACGTACGAGTACATATTTTATACGTCAATACAGAAGAATTTCAACCGAGGGAGGGCACGTATGGCCTCTCTGATTGGTTCAAAGTTGGCGAAAATCAGTTGAAAGCTAGACAGAGTAGAAAAAATCAGGTGTACCTTGGCCTTTTCGTGCCAAAATCAGTCACAATGTCAGCTTGGCCAATAGCAGGGCTCCTGGTGTGTGTTTTGCACTTGATTTCAGTATGTGACTGTTTTTGGCACGAAAGTGGACAGGTGTACCTGATTTTGGCAAAAACCCTTTTCTTTTTGTTTTAGGGCATTGACCCCGAAGACGCGGTTTACCTTCCCGCCGTGGAGACAGCGCTGTCCCTCGTACACGACGTACATCCAAGGATCGGGGAGAGCGTCGCCGTCTTCGGGCAGGGGATGATTGGGTAAGTGTCACCGGCCTCCGAGATACCACGCAGTGCCATTTCTCCTTTTTTTTATTTTATTTTATTTTTTTATTTTATTTTTTTTAGTTTTCACTTTTCGTATTACGATTTTCGTTTTTCGCTTCTCGCTCATCGCTTTTTCTGTTCCGTTTTCGCGTTCGTTCGTTCCTGTGTTTCTTGATTGTTTTTGCGCATGTTGTGTTTTTTTTTTTTCTCTCTTCCCTCCTTCCTTTGTTTGTTTGTGTTTGTTTTTTGCGGTGCATGGAGTGAGGGGGCAGGGTGACTTTTTTATTTGTTTCCCGGTCGTGTGAGGCGTAGTTTTTTCGGGGATGGGGGCGCGCATGAAAGGGAGAGGCGAACGACCGTTTCTCCCCACCCCGCTTTGCCTCTCCATGCTTCCGCTCGTCCCACCTTGGTCAGGCTGTTGGCAGTCGCCATCTTGGCCAAGACGCACGGAGCGGTTGGAGGGGGATCAGTAGCGGCGGTAGACATGCTTCCCGACAGGCTCAGGGTGTCCGAACGGTGAGAGGTGTTTCATGAAGGGGCTTGTAGACCGTGGTTTGACCCCTCCACTCCCTTGGACTAAATCTTGTTATACCCGTAGGCTTGCATAGGCTTTCACGCGGCCCGCAATACTTGTCGATCTTTTTATGGATATGTCATCTTGGGTTACGGTAAGCAGACAGTAGACGCTGCTCGGTAGTCGGTGGTGCCTGTTTGAACGAACGTGTCATGATGTGATGCGCTATATACGTGTGATGTGATGTGTGGGTGTGTGTGTTTTTTTTTTTTTGTTTTGCTGATAAAAATATATCCATGGTACTTCGTGTATCTATGCTTCGTACCCATGGTATTATACCTGGTATGTTGATGTTGTGGTATAGGGTTGTGTCCAAGGTATTACGTGAGGTGTCGTGATTTGACGCGGTGCCCTGTGACGCCATGTGACGGGGCGTGACGGGGCGTGACGTGGCGTTACGTGACATGGAATTTGGCGACGTTAAGTAAACTGGCGTGAAGTGAAGTGACCTGTCAGGAAGTGACATGCGGTGACGTCGAGTGACGTGGCACGAAGTGCCGTTGCGCTAAATGAGGTTAGGGGGTCTTGAGTGAAGTGATGGTCAAGTGACGTTCGTGTGACGTGACGCCACGTGACGTGACGTGGCATGACATGCCGTGACCTGGTGTTGCGCGACAAGGAGTGATTCGGCGTAAAGTGAAGGGGTGTGGCATGGTGTGGCACGCGGTTATGTCAACTAACGTAGCATGAAGTGAAGTGTGGTGGACTGAAGTAGAGGTGAGCAGAGTGGTTTGGAGCGACGTGAGGTGATTTGACATGCCATGACGTTATGTGATGTGACGTGGCGTGACATGGCATATGTTGACGTGAAGTGACGTGACGTGAAGTGACATGGCATGTGTTGACGTGAAGTGACACGAGGCATGTGTTGACGTGGTGGGGATACGATACGTGAAATGAAGTGACGTGAAGTGGCATGGTGTACAGTTATTGTGGCATGACTTGAAGTGAAGTGACATGGCATGACACGACATGACATGGTATTACGTGGCGCGACTTGACGGGACATCTGACATGCCACGTGGTGACGAAAAAGTGACGTGAAATGACATGACATAGCGTGCGGTGACGACGTCAAGGGACGTGGCGTCAAGTAGTTTGACGTAACATGACGTGAAATGACGTGTCGTGTCGTGGCGTGAGGTGACATGGCAGCAGGACGCGACGTTGAGCGGTGACCGCGTGGGCAACAATAGTTCCCGTGTCACCGGGCGGGCGCATCTCGTGGAAAATCAGTGCAGTACAGTGTCCATGCCTGGTATGTAATTTAGGAGTTATATCACGGCATCGGCCGCTGATGTGCGATATTGTATCCTAGCGGAGATCAGGGACAGCCGTTAAAGACGTTCTCAGTTCGGGGCTGGTCGAAGGGTTTGGTAGAGCCGCGTTGGCGCTGGTAGATACGCGTTGGCGCTGTGTGTGGGGGGGGGGGGGGGAGGGTGGTACCGTTTATTTGATCGTGCTGCTGACTCGACCTCCCTCCTTTTCTGAAACCTTTCTTTGCCTTCGTCTCATGTTCGATCGATTCTTCCGCCCCCTCCTTTTTTGTGTGTGTGTGTGTTTTTTTTATTGGGTCATGGTGTGCACAGACTGGGAGCTACCGCAGCGGTTACTCCGAGTGAAGCGGCGGGATTGGCACCGTTTGACATATCCCTTGAGGTCACGGGCAACCCCAGGGGCCTGCAGGTGAGACAGCGCGCGATTACACCGCCTGCTGCAAGGTTTTGGTTCGTTCGTGTATGGGAGGCGGGAGTGCGCGGGGGGGGTTCACTTGAGCACCGGAGGCGCTTGTGGAGGCCATGCCACGCCGAAGAGGCGTTGTCAGTGTGGCAGAAGGGGACAGAGTGTCGTACTTGCAACGCCTCTCCCCGCATCGACCGCCCAAGAGCTCTTTTGTGGACGTCGGCTTGTCGTCATCGATCGTGCCCATGGCACTGGCAACGGCGGCGGCAGAAAGAGCCGCCTTCCCCCCCGTTTCTCCCCTGCCTCCGCCTCAGCCCCCGCCTCCTTAGACTAGAAAGGCTCCGGGAAGTTACTGCGAGAGCCGTCCACCGCTCGCCGCGCTTATCCATTGAGCGACCATAGATTTACGATTTCGTAGAGCGTTATAAAAAATACACACGTATTTTCCATCCGGGTATTGGAATGCCATTTCGGGACCTGGAGAACGAAATCAGAGCCGACAAACTAGAAACGATGATAACAGTGTTTATCGTGTTCTGATCCCACAGAGAAAAAGCGAAGAAACGCAACATCATTTTTTGTGGTTGCATGTGTGATTGACGCCGAGAAGACAACTACGCGGGGGGGGGGGGGGGGGGGGGGGGGGGGGGGTGCAGCAGACGAACGGCACTCTGTAATCGACCGGAGACCGGGCCGGCCGGCTCCTGGTACCTCTAACGTGCAAGCTGTTGGGTGCGTGGGCTGCTGCGAGTAAGGGTGTCCGAAGGTAGAAGGTGTGTCGCACGGGCTGTTGCGCGACGGTTAAACTTCTTATCGCCCCCTCTCTATCTCTGTGTCTGTTTGTCTGTGTCTGTCTTTCTTTCTGTCTGTCCGTGTTTTCTGTCTTGTCGGACTGTCTGTCTGTCTTGTCTGCCCATCTGTCTTCTCGTCTGATTACCTGTCTCTCTGTCGCCCTTCCTCTCCCCCCCCCCGCTCCCCCCCCCCTCCCTCTTTGCTTCGCTCGCTCCTTCTCGCCCTCTTTCGTCCGTCTCTTCACCGGCGTCCGACTGGTCCGGCGACGCTCTCTTTTGTTTCCTCGATTTGCTCGTATTCGCCAGTCGGCGCTCGATCTAACAGGGTACGGCGGTCGTGTTGTTTTGGGATCGTGGTACGGCGGTGGGGCCGCCAAGCTTAACCTCGGCATGTCATTTCACAGGAGTCATCTCACCCTCCAGACGTCGCAGGCAAGTTTTTTTCCGAACAGAGGAGGCACTGCAGATGGATGTTTACGGTGGGGAGGGGGGGGGGGGGGGGGGGGGGGGGGGGGGGGGGGGGCATTGAGACGGGGATGATGAACACCTGACCCCTGTCATGCTGTACTTTCAGGACTGATGGCGACTTCCGCTTTCCAACAAATGGCTTGTCATATTGTGGTGGGTTGTTTGTGCTGTTGTTGTTATGTATTTTTGGGCCTAACCCCGGCGTCGTTGTTCGTTGGACCGAAGCCTGGGTACATGGGCCCGCACGGCAAGACCCGCTCCATTGGTCTGTTGAAGTAACGTCTCACGCCCCACCTTATGACCTATACATTGAAACGAAACTAGTGATTACTACTTCACGAGTATGTACCAACCCGTTCTAACAAGCTTAAACACCCCATGACACCACCAATGCTATTATGTTCAAATGTTAGTAGACTGACGAGGACCGGACCGATTTCGCGTGTCGCACGGGGACCGAGGGTGCGAAAAAACACCCATCCCAACGGAACCATTGTATTTCTTCCTCCGCTTAGAATCACGAGGTGGGTCGTTCCGCTGACAAACCTCCTTCCGTTGCCCCCCCCCCCCCCCCCCCCCCCCCCCCCCTCTATATCCCCCCAAATGTTGGAGATTTATCTACTAGGAGTAGGAACGGTGCTCCGTCTCGAAAGGGATGCGTGGTCAATGGTCGAATGAGCAACAAATGAGTACCCCTCCCCACCCCCCCCCCCCCCCCCCCACCCCACCCCGTGCTTTAACCTAACCCCGCCACCAACCCACACGCTCCCCGACTGCAGGTAAGCAGGCTACAGGCGGGAATGACGGATCGTTGGGACAAAGACCGACGTTTTGCCGCGGCATGGGCTCTCGTGCGAGAGCTTCGCCCGTCTGAGTTCTTGACGACGTCGTCGCCTTGCCTGGAAGGGGCCCAGGCGGCATACGAGTCGCTCGGCGCGGGGAGCGAGCTTGGGGTTGTGTTTCGGTACTAATGTACTGATTGGTGACGCCGACCGCCGGCCTCTTTTGTTGTTGCTGTTGTTAATTTGGGTCTTTCAGGGATGTGAAGAGGAAGGCGGGGGGGGGGGGGGGGGGGGGCGGGGCGGGAGGCGGGAGAACTATAGTGGGTACTGGTTGATGCTGGTGTGGTCGGAGTTTTGATATTGCCAGCCAACTAAGCTTGTTATTGCTGTCGGTGATCTTAGAGCATGTTGGAGCTGCGCTGTGTCTGCCATTGCAGGTGAAAAAGTTGCCCCGTTTTGTGGACGTTTGATTCTGTGACGACCTCTCTCCTCTCGAGGTTGCACCCAGAAAGACATGATGTTGTCGAACCATATATATATGGACATGTGCGTATAATGTACCAGGTGTGATGTATGATGTTGGTGACTCTTCTTCGAGGGTTCGTCGTCACTATTACTTTTTTGTGAGACATTTTCGCTGCAACGTTGTCAGATGTTGTCAGATGGCCAATGCATAAACATGTAAAATCGTATCACGTGGAGCCCTGCCAGGTGCTCTAGCATGACGTGTTGAATCTACTGTCCGTGTTGCACCGCTGAAAAGGTGATATCGGGCAGGACCTTTCGAACGGATGCTTTTGGGAGTATCAAAACATGCAATTTGTAGTTCTTTCGCCTTCCGACAACACTGCTGTCATTCCGTCATTTCCGGACGAACCTCGCGGTGCGATGGGTCTTCGTCCTGTCCTTATTTCACTTTGTAACTCAAAACGCGATGTCTGCGATCTGAGGGGGCGTTTCTATTTTCCATTTTCGCGTCTGTCGCCCTGTAGATGATATTCATTAAACACATGCCAGGTACAGTATAGTTTCGATCCAGGGGATCGCGAATATAAATAAAAATAACGCCACACTAACTACATTTTCGATAACTCGACAGGGAGGGGGGTATACTAGCACCAAGTAAAAAAGACTTGATGAGTAAATTCCATCGATCCGTACTGAAATCACAACCACCCTCGAATTCTTTTTTAGACCTTCGTAGGAGTGTAGCTTCTGGGATTCGGATCCGCTTGCTCTTCCCAAGGTTGTATTAATGGTACATCCACCACACCTCTATCCTTGTAATATATAACTATTAATATGTCCTCAAGTATAAGCAAATTTTTGTTCGAATATTATTAGTGTTAAAAGGTCCCTACATTTAGAGATAGAGAGCGGTATTTTTTTTCTGTAGCTTGTTGGTGTGGGACTTCACGACGAATTTGGATGGCTTCGATTTTGTGCAGCAGGTTCTTATTTCAGGCTCACTTTTTTTTGTGCTTCTCGCAGTCATACGGCTACTACTGGTGTATGTATGCCACCCCCCAGCGTCAAACCTTGTGGCGTTTGCTGGCAATTGGCAACGCGCATTAGTATACCATGTTAGTTCGATTCTTCCCTTTATTTAATCCCCGCCCTCCCCCCGCCGTTTTTTCGAAAGTGAAGTCAAACAAAAATTTGGTACGAGTACGTATGTACGTGTACACTGCTCGTACAGGCAGTGCATCACACACAGCGAGAAGGAGTATCCTTCCTATAGGGATAGTCATTTTCCGGCTGATATTTTCTGTCGAGCGGGCACGACTTGCGGCTTGTGCAGAGAAAACACCGCCGCCGCAGGTGATAATATAATTATATATTCCTTGGAATCCGCGCTGAATCTCTTTGTGCTACAGACCGAGACCCCTACGAGCACGAGTTTTATACTGGCGACTGCTTGCTGTATACAAATGAGTCAGCTATTTATTACACACGAGACGACGTAGTATCTCTGTGGCGTAGCTTTGTGACCACAGAACTCGTATGTCTCTAGGATTGAAGAATCGGCACGGACTGGTTGTGCTGGATGTCGACGGGTAGAAAGAAAGAACGGTTTAATGTGAAGAAAACAACAACAAAAACAACAGACACAACGAAAAAAACACGTATGTATGTGTCTATGTCCTGCCTCTCTCGGACTGATTTTCTCGAGACGAGGGGGGTTGTGTACGTCACATCATTGACACATCTTTACCGTTTTTTTCAAGGCTCACTATTGTAAGTCACCTATTATAATAATAGTTGACTTTGAAGAAAAGTGCAAAGTAAACGCCGAGCGATACCTGCTCTATTCAATACAACGTGAATCATATAGCTGTCTGTCTGTGGTGGTACGGATTTATTTTGACCAGAGATCTTCCCGAAGCCGCCTCTATCGTTGCGTGCCCCTCCCCCCCCCCCCCCCCCGCCCCCCCCCCCCCCCCCCGCCCCCGCCCCCCCCCCCCCCCCCCGCCGCGAGCCCTTGTTTATTAGAGAGGGAGGGGGTGTGCAATAAATAGTGTAGCAGGGTGTATGTAGTACGTGAATTTTGCGTGTTTTGCATGCGGCAGGATATCATCGATCGGGTATTATTTGAAATTCGAACAACAAACACTCGATCGAGAGAGTCCTCTAACCCCTCTGAAATATCAGACACCTATCAATATTATTAATTAATTGAATACGAACCACGAGTAACATCCGACACCGCCATAAGAGATTTTGAGATTTAGGCAAAAATATGCCAGATGATGTAAGATATCATCAGGACCTACTACCTGTTAATTGCGTACATATTATACACCACCACCAGCACAGACACAGGTAGTAGGTGGTGGTAATAATTTTTTGTAGACGGCTCTGAAAACCTACACACACCCTACTATACACACGATCGAATTTATCACAACCAAGCTTGCAGAGTTGTGAGTTTTGATTGAGCGCAGGAAATATCGTTCGTTGAAGGCTCGCTCGTTTTTTTTTTCTTGATATAATAATACATAGATGACATGATGACGGATGGCACTGGAACACAAAGAAAGATCAACCATCCGTCCATGCGAAACGCCCACACCAGGAAACAAAACGAACGGAAAAAACAGAGAAAAGAAAGCAAAGGAAAGACATTTGGAATTCAAAACCCCGACGACGTCGACATATGGCCTGACTGCCGTGGAGTGCCCGGGCTTGGCCATCGGCCGTACATACTGTCATGGGCCACGCGGGGTGTGCAGCAGAGCAGCAGGGAGCAAAAGACGTTCTTTTAGATCATTTGTCCGCACCGCCGTGCAACGATTTTTGCGAAGATCGAGTAAAACGAAAGATAGATATGATTCCGTTTCCGGGGATACAATGATTGTGACCCTCTCAAAACATGCCTTACTACCATGAACATCTTGTTCTGGGCTCGCTCGGGTGCACGCACCGGAGCACAAGCTCGAACGCCCGACGGAGAATAAACGTAACTCACGGAAAGGCTTGGACACATAACATCATCAAAGGGGTGATACTTCATTGCATCGTTACCGAGTGAGTCCCAACCTGTGTTGCTCCAGTCGCGGAATTCTGTATCCCCTTGTTCTGTTCTTTGAAGTCCTTCTCTCATTTTCAAGGTATCATTTTATTATAATAGACCAGATGAGAGAAAACTCAACTTCCCGAATTGAAGCCAGCTACAAGCGATTGCAACAACCTCGTGGTGCGCCTCAAGCAGTCGGCCGGATAGCTTAAATTGTGTGATAGCGTTAGCATGCCGCACTACTGTGTTTAGCCAGCGCTAGCAGTCAGCCGTCACCGTCGCAGCTAACCCAAAAATCTCGAGCTTTTTCCCCGTTTTTTCCGACAGGCCACGCAAGACAGAGAGACCTTCAATCATTCCAATCACTTTTTCCGCGCGAAAAAAAAGAGCCGCTTGAGATATCCGACCGCACGCGACTATCACCAAGCAAGCACGTTCCGCCTTACCGTGGACACCCTCTCCCTCCCACCCCCCGCCTGAATCCAAGACAGAACCACAGATAGGCCTCGTAGGAGAAGGAACACATGAGCTCAGCGGCAGCCGCTGTCCTTACAGGGGCCTCCACGGCCGCCAGCGGCATCGTCAGGCGCGCCCGCGTCAATAGCCTCGATGGCATGACCAGAGGCTTCCGCGTAGTATCTCCCTCCGGCCCAGCAGCTGGCGGTACTCGTGGCAGATCGCGATCCCTCACGTCTGATGGGCTGAGCGCCTGCTACACCTACGGCGCGGCAAAGTGCGTGACAGCCCGAGGAAGGGATGCGCTGGAGGTTGGCTTGGGGGGTGGCCGCGGCGGCGCGGGCGGTGCCGGCGGCGCCGGCGCTGGCACGGGCGAGGGCGGACAATTTTTGGCGGGAGGTGGGGGAGCGGCCGCGGCGGCGGCCCTCGCAGTGTTCGCGGCGACACCCGACTCGGGAGAAAATGAGTGGGGGCACGATCAGACGGGCGGTGGCGGTGGCGGTCGCGGATCGGGTGGACTCCTTGGCGGAAGGTCAAGCGGTACTGCCTGGTGCCACGCTCAGCAGCCCACCCCTCCCGTGTCGTCCCAGCAGCAGCAGCAGCAGCAGCAGCAGCAAAGGCGGCAGTTGCCTCCTCCCAGCCACGAGCACCGTGCTCTCCGGGCTGCCGTAGCACGTGGTGCTCTCGGCGCCGCCGACCACAACAGCATCAGCAGCAGCAGCGGCAGCATCAGCCACCGGTGCCATCCTTCTGAGGCAGATGACTTCCGGGCGCAGAAGGACCTGGAGAGCTTCCGAGCTATGAAGCTGGATGGTGGCTCTACCTCTACGATGGTAGCGGCGACTGCGTCTCTTGGGGTAGCAGGGACTCAGCAGAAGCAGCAGCAGCAGCAGCAGCAGCAGCAGCCGGAGGCGCCGGTGCGGATCACGGACGTTTACGATTTCGAAAACAACGGGCAGCCGGTGGGGCGAGGAAATCGGAGCACCGTGTCGACGGCCACGCACCGCCTGACGGGACAGCCGGTCGCGGTGAAAAGGATGCTGCGCTCGGAGACTAGCCGCTCGCAGGTAAGGACGAGGGAGGAAGGGGGAGGAGGGAGAGAGGGGGGGGGAGGGGTAGGCAGGAACAACAGAGAGAAGCAAAGAGAACGAATCTACCGGTATCCGGGTGTATCATACATGTGTACGTTGTTCGATACGATTTCCAGAATATCACACTATTTTTTGGTACGGTATAGAAAATTGGCACTCCCATGGTTTTTCGAGAACACTTTTTTTCTTTTTTTTGCTGTACGTGCAGGGTATGACAAATAAAACGAGGAGTCGTCGTTTTCTTTATTTTTCGTGATCGTGCCACTGGTTACAACAGTGGTTGCACCAACATGTACGGTAGTCGTCCCATAGGTACGTGGACTCGGCGGTCTGTTACTGTGTACGAGGGGCATGGACCATGGGCGATGTTCTGCTGTAAGAAGCACACGTGGTACATACTGCTGTGTGCCGAGGCAGCAGGCAGACCTCCCGACCTCCCCGCAAACCGCTGCTATCGACTACCACAGGGTAAAAAAAAAAAAAAACCTCGGAGTTATTTGTAGTTGACTTTGTGTCGACGGGTGTTGTCTTGTTTCATACCATTCTGTCCCTAAATATAAGAACGTTTATACATTAATAATCGAACAAAAACATCCCTATTTTGCGGGACAGTGATAACACAATGTCGACCGTTGTGGACTACTGCCTGTCGACTATTGTTGTTGTGGACGGAAAGGTCTGACTGATAGCCTGATTGGTGTGCGTGTGCCTTCAACATGCCTTCAACATGAACACGCGATTCGGCTGCGATTTGCGAAGAATGGGCCTTCCACTAGCCTGACCTGACATGTCAAGAAACCGAGAGACGTGCGCTGTCACGGTTTGCTGCCTGTGAAGGGGTGAAAGGTGAAAGTGCTGTCTACCACCAAAAGAGAAGTACTTCGAACACCGCTGCTGTATTTTTTCTTTCTCTTGCCTCTATTCATTGATAAGCCGTCGTGTGCGTTGGGTGGATAATGAGCCTGCTTTGCTTGTTTCGTATTGTCTGACGCCGAGGGGCGGGGGGTATAGTTGACGAACGCAGGACGGAGACGGCAGAAGGGTACGAGTAGCAAGGTACCAGGCGGACTAACAGGGGGAACCTGGCTATGGTACTTTTTTTTCATGTTTTTTTTTTTTTATCCTCCGGCGAATTGGTAAAAATAAAGCACCACACTTCCACGTTCCAATTTCGTGTCGTGTGTCAGTTTAGCTGTTAGCCCGTAGCTCCCGTTGCAACGTCAGAACAGGCTGCTGTTACCCCTGGAGTTTGGGCACGTTGACCCGACCTGACCCCCGAGAGGAGCAGATGCAGTGGAGGTAGCCACCCGGGAGAGTAATCTCTTGCGGGTAATGTGGGACTTGCGCGAGCTCACCCACTAACGAAAAACGGGGCTGCGAGGCCTTCCCGCCAGACTTTGTCCAGTTACGGTCCACCCTACCCGTTGGAGAGTTAGTTCTGGTACCACAAACTACTGCCGCTACCTGGAGGGTGCTTTGTGCTTTGGTTTGCCTGTTATTTTCCCTTGGTTCTTAGTCTTACTCTGTGTTGACAAATATCAACAATAGGGGGGCCACCTTGATGGTGGTGTTTCTTTTTCTTTTTCTTTTTTTTTCCAGCTGATTCTTTTCAAGTGTCTGCCACGTATCCAGTATCACGTGGTTTTGCGTTGTCCACTGCTGCTGTTCTTACTGCATACGTGGCAACGTAGTACTGGTATCTCTGATGTGGCGTAGTATGTGACCTCAGAACTTGTATCTCTCTCTGCTCTAGGACTGAAGAATCGGCATGTGACTGGTCGTCTTGTGCTGGATGTCGACGGGTGGAAATAATAAAGAACGGTTTATTAATGTGAAGAACACACATGCTGACTCTCATGACATGTTGGGTGATAGGGTGGTAAAATATGTGAGATAATGGTAATATTAGATAACCTGCTCGAACACTGAATGTGCTGGATGTCGACGGGTAGAAATAACCAGGACTTTTCGCGGGCCATGACCCGACCCGCGGGTCGGGTCACGGGGTATTCAAAATGTCATGGGTCGGGTCGGGTCGGGTCAGGAAGTGTTCAAAATCTCACGGGTCGGGTCGGGTCGGGTCGGGTCGGGTCAAGAGGTTTTCAAATCTCACGGGTCGGGTCGGGTCGGGTCAAGAGTTTTTCAAATCTCACGGGTCGGGTCGGGTCGGGTCAAGAGGTGATGAAAAGCTCACGGGTCGGGTCAGGTCATGACCCGCGAGAAACGGGTCACTCGCGGGTCGGGCCAGCGTGACCCGCGAGTTCTTTTCTGCTGACCCGCGGGTCGGACCCGCGCATCCGGCCCGCGGATCCGACACTCAACGTACTTCCCGCTCTCTTACCCAAAGGATTTTCTCGTACAAATACCCAATAATAGTACTCCTTTGGTATCTTGTTCAAACCTTAAAACACTGTCAACATCCATATACGCATGCCCGCATCCACTATTACCTATTACCAGGTCACATATCGCTTGTGGGCACAAAAATGAATATTAAATTGGTTTTGAAGTGTCGACCCACGGGCCGGATCCACATGTCGGACCTGCGGGTCAAGATAGATAGTCTCACGGGTCAAGGTGACCCGACCCGCATGAAAACCGTGTCTCACGGGTCAATCCGAAGGTGGCGGGTCGGGTCGGGTCGGGTCAGGAGGTTTTTGAAATCTCGCGGGTCGGGTCGGGTCGGGTCAGGATATTTTCAAATATCACGGGTCGGGTCGGGTCGGGTCAGCAACTTTTTTAATCTCGCGGGTCGGGTCGGGTCGGGTCAAGAGGCTTTCAAAATCTCGCGGGTCGGGTCGGGTCAGCTGACCCGACCCAACCCGACCCGATCCGTGAGATTTGACCTGACCCGCGAAAAGCCCTGGAAATAACGTTTTTCCCCGTTCAGGACTGCAGTCCCGCTTCCGGGACAAACCGTACAAATTTTATGTAGTTTGTCCCCAAAACGGGGCTACAGCTCAGTCTTATCAATAGCAGTTATGTCAAGAACACACACCTGACCTACAGTTAGTACTTTTCACTACTGCTCTGCTACTACTGTGCTGCTGTATGATTTTACTGCCTCTTCCTCGCTTCCGTACTTGTCTGATACGAACCCCTTTCCCTCTATGTTACAACTCTAGATTCACCTCTAGTTACCTATAATACCAGATACTATTAATAATAGTCGAACTATCAATATTATTGATAGTATTAGTAGACGTACGAGAGAATACTTTGGGTCCAAGATATAAAAACGTCTCGTTGGTCGTTGGTCGTTCGCTGGCTGGTTCATGCCAGCTGGTTGATGGTGCGGCGATTAATCGATAAAATGTCAACTTGGAGCGTGTGTGTTCAACCCGTGACCTCAGTATTCGCATTTTCGCGCTCATGTCAGATGTCACCCTCCCCTGTCAGATGTCAGAGGTTGGTTGCGTGTACGTTGAAATCCGCTCGTTGGAAATGATATACAGGTCGTAGCGCAATGGCAAAGTTCGAAAAGCACCAGAATTTTGTGAAACCCATGATCCGCTAGCCGGTATTCGCATATATAGCTGGTACCTATTTTAGTATGTTCCATAAGCGGAGTTGTGCAGAGCAGCATGAGGCATGACTCTCTAAAGTTGTAAAAGTATCGTATTAACAGCAGTACGAGCGACATGAACATCAGACGCATGTTGCAAAGTAGATGAGTTTCGACGACATGCTCGATCTCTCACAGCCGTTGTTTTCAAATTATACGAGGTAAATATTTATGGTGCCCCTCTTTTGTAAATTTTCTCTAGTCCACAAGGCGTTAATTAATTAGCACGCCGGTGCGTACGTAAAGTTGCAGCTCAAGTCATGTCATTAATAAATTACGCCCACCCCTATCCCCGTCTAGATATTCAATCTGTCGAACTCACAGCTGACGTACGTATTTATTAATTTTATAAATTCAGCCGTGAGCTTGCGGGGGGGAGTTCTCGAGATGAAAACAAGTACCAGCGGTACGGTATACCACCGGCGTCCCCGTTGGCTTGGTAGGTGGTCCGCGTGCCTGTCAAGATCAATTTCGTGGGTTCAAGTCCCACCGAGTGCATGCTCATAGGGACTTTTTCTTGCATAACAAATTGATAAGCGGAAAGCGCGAAAGCGTGAGTTGGCTACATTCGATGAAAATCGACGAGCAGTGGGAATGCTGGACCCTATGCGCGACAAAAAATAAAGGCACGTACCGGGGGGGAGAAGGGACGACACCTGTGACCACGGCTTGTCCAGAAGATCGTCGAGGGTAACACCTCGTACGAGTGGGCTGGGAAGTAAAAGTGATGGATAAAAAAAAAAAAAAAAAAAAAAAAAAAAATACCTGACTGGTGCTACAGCAGCAATAGGTGGACCAAACGTCGCTCACCAGTGACACCTACAGCAGTAAGGACGATATGACTCCACTCCTGGGCTTGTGTTTATGTGCTTCGATGAGTCATTCTCATATCATACTGACTGCTATAATATCCCTTCGCGTGACATAAGGCATGACGATCACCCTGCCATGTACCTGGTGCCAGTGCGGCGCAGACTGTTTGTTGCTGTTTGTCGCTAGTATCATGCCAACACATCTCGTACATGGTACACGTCGTACCTGGTACGCTCGTACTATAAATAAACTGCTACTGCACTGCTGTAGCACCTGTAATAGGATACAAGGCGGTACGACCTACGACGACTGCTGTGCTGTACGTACGTCACTCTGTTGCTGCTGCTGATGCAAAGTACATGAGTATCGAAAGGGTTTCAGCGACTCTCCACGTGTACGAAGTTGAAGATGTTTTCCGATGCGACCGACGGGTGTGGTTGTCATTACGTACGTACGCACACGTGGTACAATCTGAATCTGAATAGTGCACAAACACCACGTGGCCCTCCGATCCCACGCGGACCTTTTCGCCCTCAGCCCACCCAAACTTGAGCCCTCCAAAGTGACCCTCGGGGTTGTATACTCGTACGATGTACAATCAATTGGATTAGCCGCCGGCAGGGCCCCCAGCGAGCACTGATGTGATCCTTCGCGATTGGTTTCAGTACGCCTGTACTGCTGCTGCTGCTGCTGCTGCTGTTTTGAAGTCGGGGTTTCCGCCATAACAACGACCAGACATGCACTGAAACTATTATTGTAGTGTGCTGGTCGGCGTTTGATCCTTGTCGGACGTGTTGTTTTCTCCAACAGGATCGTGTTTGCTAAGTTCAGTGTGTGTTGTTCACATTAAAGCGTTCTTTCTACCGGTCGACATCCAGCAGCACAACCAGTGTCCGTGCCGATTTCTTCAGTCCTAGTAATAGAGAGGTCGACAGACAAGTAGTTTTGTGGTCACAAAACCACACGTTACTTGGAGGTGCCGACTCTCCCTCCGATGATTAACCCTTTCAGTGCTCCAGCAGCAGTGTACAGCAACCTGAACCATGCCTTCAATTCCAAGTGATTTTTCCTCACAATGGCAGACTGGTGTGTGCACCCCTAGAGGGGTTCATCGGGGGTGTCCATGCTTGTGGGAAAGAACGTTCACATGCGGGAAGTTTTTTTCTCGTTTTGGGGCGGGCACTGATATTGTCAACGTAAAACATCCCTCGGCGGTGCATTGCTTGCCTGCTCCCACCCTCGGCCTTGCTGAACACTACCAGCAGGAGCCACACTTTCCACGCATTGGTTTGTTCTTTGTTCTTGAGGCTACGGCTCTCGAAACTGCAGTGCCTTTTGTGGTTGTCGGGTACGCTCCGTGTCATTCGCCTTGGTGCTTTCATTGTGTGCTGACGCGCGGGCGTGTGCAATGGGCCCAGAAGAGATGAGATCAGTTTGGTGCGGCACTACTATCCTGGGTGTATTGGTTCACTTGATTTATAGTTCATGACTCCATCGTCATTCGTGCTTTGGATTGAGAACCTCCCAGCTCGATGCCTCCCCCTCTATCTACGTTACAGCGTACCAGTATATATTTTTACGAGTCCGGTGACGGTGGCTTGAGGTGGACAGGCCGCCTGTGGGCCGAGGAATACGTACTGGTACAGTAATGTAGCGATAGGTATTGCTTACGCATGTGCAGCTTTTTTTTTTGCATGTGGTGTGCTACTACCGGGACTAACTTTATGGGGAGCGCCTATGTACGACGTAGATTCGAAACATGTCGAGTCGCGACTCATGCACGGCGCGCGATGATGAGGGACAGATGACAGACGGTGAGATTGACGTTGCCAGCAGTTTGCATTACAGCAGTAGCAGTACAGCAAAATTCATACTCGAAGTGCTAAATAAACCCTTGTGGAACCGCAGTCCCGTTTTGGGGACAAATTACGTGAAATTAGACTGGTTTGTCCCCTAAATGGGACTGCAGTCCTAAAAGGGTGAATACATAGTACTACAGTTTGCGGTAACTTTATACGCATGGTATGGTATTCAAATGTGCCACCCATGATGTTATAATGGTATTCAAAGGTGCCACCCATGATGTTATAGGATGCAATATGCATGTATGTAGTGTAGACAAACGGTTGATTTCGTGGTTGAAGAAGAACGACCACTTTGTCAGCATCTGCGTGGGCGCGTCAGCAATCAGGAATACTCTTTCTTGTCTGTCTGTACAGGTGGGCGCGTCAGCAATACTCTTTTCTGTTCCGGTACATGCGCAGCAGTAATATATAGCATGTTAAATGTTACCTGGTATCGTATATCAAACCATGTACTGCATGTCGGCGTCCCCGGTGGCTTGGTAAGTGGTCCGCGAGCCTATCAAGATCAATTTCGTGAGTTCGAGTCTCACCGAGTGCATGCTCGTAGGGACTTTTTCTTGCATAAAATTGATTAGCGGAAAGCGCGAGAGCGTGAGTTAGCTGTACATTCGATGAAAATCGACGAGCAGTGGGAATGCTGAACCCTATGCGCGATAAAAAATAAAGGCACGTACCGGGGGGGAGAAGGGACGACACCTGTGACCACGGCTTGTCCAGAAGATCGTCGAGGGTAAACCCTCCTACGAGTGGGCTGGAAAGTAAAAGTGATGATGAAAAAAAAAAAAAAAAAAAAAAAATGTACATATTTCCAGGTATGATATGGTGCAATGCTATCGGTATTCCACTCTCTGCGGAAGAACTATGGTATATCATATATCAAAAATCGTTTGGTTCATCATGGAGTCAGGATGTACATATACCGCGCTGCTGTCTACCGTTTACTGCATTACAACGTAGTGCATCTGACTATTATGGGGTCCATGGTTAATAGGACCTATGGTGTAGATAAAAACTACTATATTTATTTTTTTTTACTAACAATATTTGGTCCCGTAATACTGCTTGTGTGTCGTCGATTTGTGACCACAGCGGTATTAATAGTTGTGGCCACAGACAGAGCTTGCCGTATCTCCCCAGGAGTGCAGAATCTGCACGGACACCGGGTGTGCCCTGTCATGGGTAGAGTTGGACGGTTTCATATGAAGAGCACACACAACGGCACTTGCATTTGCGTCCAGGATATCACAATAGAGCTGTTACTTTTGTACCACCGCCGTAGTTCATAGTTACTGAGTACCTGTAGTGATTTGTGATTTGCGGCGGCCCAGGCTATCAATCGTGCGTGCTTTGGTTGGGGTCCATTGTTCCACAGTTTTGAAGGTTGATGGTTGATGGAGTGGACGTCGACACCGGTCCTTCCGGCTCTTTTTTTGTCTGCTCGGTTTTGCTTCCTCCCCCCAATAGACACGGGTAATGTTATCTTGGTTGTATAGAGGTCTGCTGAGCGATAGCACGCCGTTCTGTCATCTGGTTCTCTACTCGCCATGGAGCATCTAATGAGTATCATGACGTCATGACGAGAATCATTTGTACTGCTGTAGATTTTCTTATGTATCATACCACGCATGGATTATATCTCCCTACAAGACATGCCTGAACAATCGGCACGCCGTTTTCCCGCATTGCTGCACACGGTGCATTGGTGCATATAGCACTACCCCCACCCCCGCTCCCCCCTCGTCCCGCGCCCTTCCCTCTTGAACGCCAAAACATCCCTATACCTTTCCCTGGCCTACCTTGTCGTACCGTCTATCGTCTAACGTGTGGGTGTGACCATATCGGCTTTCAGGTGATGGAGGAGGTGAACATGCTTAAAGTGGCGGGGGCGCATCCGAACATTGTGACGATGCAGGCGTTTTTCGAGGACCAGGACTCGTTCTACATCGTCATGGAGATGTGTCAGGGGGGGGAGCTTTACCACCGCTTGGCCGACAAGGTAGGGTTTCTCATTTTCTCCTTAAGCTCTTTGTTTTTTTTCTTTCCGTTCCTTCTTTTTTCATTCTCTTGTTTTTTTTGTTCACGTTTTTCTTGCTTCCGTCTTGGCTTCTTTCTTTTCTTTACTTCCGTTTTTCTTCGTGTCTTTAAAATTATTTTATTCTGTTCGTCGTGTTCTTCTGTTTGTTTTTGTTATCGTTTGATTTTCTCTCTTTTTCTCAAGCAGCCTTAAGTTTAGTGAAACACGTGAGAGTGGTCCGATTTTGTTCCGGGTTTTTGTCTTGTTATTTGCTATTCTTCCCGCCCGGCAACACGGCGACGAGCCCGCTCCCAATTTTTTACCCTCTTTTTTGTCATTTTTTTTTCTCAAATTATGCCGGTTTGGGTACAGCCAGCTTCCAGTCCCGATGTGTTATCTATATGTGCTGGTCGATGCGGCGTGTTTCGCATCGCGCCACGCATCGCGCCACACTGACGCCGCCGGCGTTTTTCATTGGATAACTCACGTTGATTTTTCGGTTTTGATTCGTGCAGGGGCGTTACTCGGAAGGCCAGGCGGCGCGAATCATGGCGGAGGTGGCGGAGGCGGTAGGCTTCCTCCATCGCAAAGGAATCGTGCACTTTGACCTGGTACGTGCCCCTTTTGTCTATTTCTATATGTCAGTGAGACGAAAGTCGGAAGCCCTAGCAGGTACCAGGTATTAATTAGGACGAGTATTAATAGTTGTCCGTTCGCCGTCAAAGCCCATACGAGTATCGAGACACTCTTTAAGAATTAGGCGCCCCAAAAACAGGCAAGACTGCTTGAGGAGAATTATGCGGTGGTAGACCTCAGGTGATGGGTTGGAGCATTGGAGCATTGGTGCTTTTCAAGCGAATATCAACATCTTCTCTTGTATTAATCGTACATACTGTTCCCCTTTTTCGTCCTCATGTACCACCCTCTCGCTCTTTCTTCCCCCCCATCCCGACCACACGGTTGTCCGCGATGTTGTCGCTGACGTTTGTGGGCTGCTTTTGTCACGCTTGTTGCGCGGGGGTGGTTGCTGTGTCGCCGGATTTCACCGCTGCTGCTGCTACTGCTACTGCTGCTGCTGCGACGACAGAAACCCGAGAACATCATGCTAGGTGAGAGGAGAGGGGAGGAGGGAGGAGTGGGGGAGGAAGAGCTTACTGCGGGGATTTTGCATTTTTTTTTTCGGTGGTGTTGGTCTTACAGTAGTTCTCTGATGGCCCGCCGTGTTGGATGCTTTCTGATAAGATTAGCGTGGTGATTGGAGGGTGACACGATGTAGCGTGCCGTGACGGGTATGTGGTTGTTTGTTTACTATTAATAGTACCACTCTGACCCAAAATATAAGGATGGTTTGTATTGAATAATTTTATGCTAACGGTCCCTATATTTCGGGTCAGAGTGGAATCATTTATCGCGCATCGTGCGTTTTTTTTTTTTCGCATGTTTGCTGTCGGGAAGGCTTTAAACGTAGGTTGACAATAATACCGATAGCGTACTACAATATAACACCCAAGATAACAAACACCCTCTGGGATGAAGTTCATTCAGACCCGACTTTTTAGATAACCATGGGGGCGCGCGCACAAACCGAAATTGCGGCCTTCGGAAGATGTCGAGATGTGTGCATGGACTCCCTCGTTCCTCCGGCTGTCTAGAAAATAACTTTTTGTGAAAATCGTTCGAGGGGATGTGCTATCGGTAGCGTGTTGTATTGTACGTACGGTTGGTCTTAATAATAGTATTACGGGGAGCCATAGTAAATAGGACCAGTTATTGTTCGTAAAAATGTTAAAATAGGTAAATATATAGGTTTTTGTGTAAACCGTAGGTCCTATTAACTATGGACGGGGAGCCATAGTAAATAGGACCAATTATTGTCGGTAAAAATAGGTAAATATATAGGTTTTTGTGTGTACCATAGGTCCTATTAACTATGGACCCCCGTAAATGGTAAGGTGGGATAGTCTGCTGCTGGTTTGGTCGCCTCCTGTACTGAAGCATACATATCACCCTTCGTTTTGCCGCTACTGTTGTTTCTCTGTCTCTCCTTTTTTCTGCTTTGATTTCTTGTTGTCCAGCTGTGGGCGATGACGATTGCGTCCCCGAGGTGCGCCTTGCGGACTTCGGGTCGGCGTTCATGCAGCACCGCCAGATATGCACCGCTCGAGACTACACCGTCGCGTACAGGTGTGGCGTGCTCTGTTTTGACATGATACGCTACCACTATGTTGAATACGAGGGAAGATGCGTACCTTTGCAGCGCCTATTCGTTGGCTTGTCGCTATAGTGCTGGACGTATCGAAACAGGTTTTTTTATATTGCGTATATATTCCAAGATGTTTGTTTTTGCGCCCAATTTTTTTTTCCGCCTCTGCCGTATATTTATTTATATATATATATATATCATACATATTTCCCCCCTCCCCCCAGGGTTTCAAGGCCGAAATTATTGTGACGATTCTGAAACATTGCCTCACAGCGTTTACTGTTACGGGGGGCCATAGTGAATAGGACCAAATAGTGTTGGTAAAGGAAGGCAAGTATATAGATTTTTGTGTGTACCGGAGGTCCTATTAACTATGGTCCCCCGTGATAGTGAGTGCGGTGTCGTCTTAATTTCGATAAGCACATGAGTGTCACAACAAGGATCGCACGGCCTCGTACTTGTCCCCTTACGCCGCCTTTGTGTTTGGTTTCGCTCCAGTGCCCCCGAGGTGCTGACTCGTCAGGCCGTGGACGAAAAGGTGGACATGTGGGCTTTGGGCGTGGTGATGTGGGTGGTCCTCACCGGGAGACACCCCTTCGACGCCAGCGTTAACCTCTCGGAGGAGGAGGCGGCGCGCAGGTTCTCCGAGCAAGAACCGGACCTCAGGGTGAGAGGGGTTTCTATTGACCTGGTGTAGGTTTTCTACGGGGTCAAGTTGCGGTGATGAAACTGTCGCTAGTAATATGTAGCGTGTGCCTGGCTACCAACATCAAGAGCAGTGGTCGTGATGAGAACATCACGCAGGTGGTGTGTCGTGTAATACCCGGTACGAGCACCTGGCATGTTTTTTGTTTTTCCGAAATATTTGTAAAATCGATGAGTTGTGTAGAAGAAAAAATCCTATTGCGGGG
Source organism: Macrocystis pyrifera (assembly GCA_031763025.1). Classification (NCBI taxonomy): domain Eukaryota; class Phaeophyceae; order Laminariales; family Laminariaceae; genus Macrocystis; species Macrocystis pyrifera. The sequence goes on along the minus strand of JASSKH010000033.1, from coordinate 4,373,861 downwards.
AGGGGGACCATAGTAAATGGGACCTACGGTACAGACAAAAACGGAATGTTTACCTATTTTTACTAACAGTATTTGGTCCTTTTTACTATGGTCCCCCGTAATCTGAGTAGGCGATGCCACGCCGCACTTTTGTCGACCCGCCTACTATTACGGGGGGGGCATAAGTAAATAGGACCCGCGGTACACACAAAAACCTTCATATTTACTGATTTTTACCAACAATATTTGGTCCTATTTAATATGGTCCCCCGTAGTAGTCGACAGGCATTCTTGTGCTTGTCGGGGGTATTCCATCCTTCTAAGGCTTGCGTCGCGCGTTCTGCAGATGGGCGATAGTCACCCTCGCCTGACCCCTCTTGCCCATGCAACCGTCCTTTCTCTTGTGTGTCTCCTCTCCCCCAAGCAGTCCCCAGGCATCCGCCACGTCTCTCCAGAGGGCAAGGACCTAGTGCGCCGCCTCCTCGCCAAGGACCCCGAAGACAGACCCTCCGCACACCAGATGCTCTCCCACCCCTGGCTCCGCGCCGTCATGACGCGAGCCAAGGTCACCTCTCGAAACCCCAAGAAGCATCAGCAGCAGCTGCAGCAGCAGCAGCAACGCATGCGTCAGCGTATGGTGGAGGCTGTATGTGCCGGGCCGCCGGTGTCGCCGGCCCCGCGTGTTGGCGTTGAGGTTGGGGAGGAGGCTAGGGTCTCGCCGCCGAGGAGGCGTCGGCAGGCTGTAGGGACGGGGCAGCTGGAGGAGGGGGGAGGGGTGGGGGCGTCGGTAGCGGCGGCGACGGTAGCGGCGGTGGCTAGCGTTACTGGAGGGGACCACCTGTCGGCATGATTGGTTGGCTTGATCAGTGGGCTTGGATTTGGTGGGCTTGATTGGGTCGGCTTGATTGGTTTATGATGGTTGACACTTGATGATTGCTATTGTGTGGGCTTGGATGAAGGCCTTGTCGAAGGCTTTTAGTTGGTTGATGCCAGCTTGATCGATGTCGGCTGTGGTTTGATTGGTCTACGTTTTTGGCTGGATTGATCGCCGCACTTCGTTGACTTGGTGATGGATTTGGTTGTGGCTTGAGTTGTCGGCTTTTGGTTGCCGTTGTGTGCTTTGTCTGCTTCAATGGCTGGGCGGCGACTCGACTCGCTTGGCTTTTGTGTGAAGGCTTTAATGGCGGCGTGATGGGCGCGATGGCGGCTTTTGGTACGCGTAACCTGATCGGTCACTGCCTAACTGGCGTGATCGGATTGGTGTGCTTGTGCTTGACTGGAAACCTGATTCGTCACTGCCTAACTGGCGTGATCGGATGATTGGTGCGCTCGTATGTGCTTGACTGGAGTGGTTGGCTCGACCTGATTCGTGTGAATCGCTTGATAGGAGTGATCGGATTGGTGTGCTTGATCGAGTTTCGGATTGTCGTGATGCGGCATGATGTCCTTGTGCTGGTGAGGCGGAAACGGGTGCTACCGTGGTGGAATATGTTGTACAAAGACACGGGAATTGGGCAGTTTATTTCGAGGGTGAAGAGTTATACTGAACGTTTCCCGGAATAACAGGAGGAAGGGGGGATAGGGAGACGGGGGGGCGGTGGGAGGAGGGGGGGGGGGGGGGGGGGGGGGGTGATGAAGATGCGACCATCCGATCAACTACCCCCCCTCCCGCGCTTACTGGCTTGCGGGGCCCGTTTCTAGTTTTTTTCTTGTTGTGGCGTTTTATTTTTATCTCCATGTTTTGTTTTGTGGCGACTGCCGTGGTGCTTGTCGCACCACGTCGAAGTCACAGTGTCAGTGCAGGCATTCTCACGGGGGGGGGGGGGGGGGGGGGGCTTGTGTAGAACAGAGGGTCCGGCGCGGCGGCGTGTAGCTACGCTGCTTAGTCGCTCGCTCGCTTGGCGTGGCGTGGCGTGGCGTGGCATGTGCCTATACCGGAAGGTGTGTCTGGAGCGAGTGGGTTATAGCCGTGCCCGTGCTGCAGCAGAACGCCATGAAAGGGACGCGTATGGCCCGCGCTCCCCTCTATCTTTGTCCAGGCGGGACACGATTCAGTTTGTCCTCGCAAAAACGATATGCTCTTGTGGTGTGTGTGAGGGGTGTATATCATGTTGGGCCGACGACCACCCCTGTATCACCACCAATGTACATTGTTTTCTAGAGCAGGTTTTCTAGATGAAGGGTAGGCGTATGCGTTCAGGCCCAAAATGGACGGCCACACGCGGTCGTTCCAATTCAGCGTCGTTCCAAGTCACATGTAGGGAGGATAAAATATGACACTGTGGTGTCTCGAGCCTGCCATTTGCAGCGCGACCGTTCAAAGTTGTGGTAGGGGGGGGGGGATGTACTGAAGCTTCGTGCTTTCTCGTGAACAAGGACGCTTTGCGATCCGGAGAGTATTCTTGAAATACGCTCAACAGACAAACGAGTGGTGTTTGCTGTTTTCATCTCCCCCCCCCCACTAGTTGCTGTCTGTTGTACAGCATGATAACACATATAGATGATAGGCGGAAGGGTAGATGGTTGGATGGAGGGGTGGGTAGATGCTTGCATGGAGGGGAATGGATAGCAAGTGGGTGGTTGGGTGGTTGATCTGTCCCTGACCCGCTTGTACATGTAGTGCTGCAGGCATCAAGAGCCGGCGGACAGGTGCAAGGGTTGGCGAGTTTAGGGGGGGAGAGTGGAGAGCCCAACTGTCGGGCGGCTTGTAGAGGCGCGTCTCTGCGTGTGTTTGCTCGAGGGACACCCAACCCAGGCCAAGCCATGTGACGCCTAACGGACATTGAGCGTTTGTTGTGTGCGTGCTGTCGTTGCGATGGTGTGCATTTGACGGACAGTTTGCGTACCTGGCATGTAGTGGTAGTGTTGTATGTATACTGCCTTAAGTGTTTTTTTTTTTTTACCGTGCAGTCTTGTATGTGTCGTTGGTTGCGTTGCTCTGCGTAGGAGTGTTGTTTGTATCATGAAATCGGCTTGTGTAGTCCGTCAGCACTAGTTTTTTTTTTATTCCTTACGTAGTTATATCATAGTCCCAAGTGAGCAATGAATGAGGGGGGGCAGAGGAAAGATGCAGACAGACGCGCGGTGGAAAAAGCGAAGCGAACGGAACTACTCCGGATGCAGGGGCCTGGGGAGGGGAGTTTGTGTGTTGTGCAACAGCCGAGTCTTGTACAGGGTATATTAGCTTCTGCGCCACGCTCACCGTGCGTAGGTATGGCTTGTCTTCTAAGCGTGCAGCATACGTGCATGAAGGAGCATGCATGCGAAAAAACACATATTATGGTACATATGGTATATACTTTGCATCTATCTGATGAATGTTATTTATAGATGGCAGCGGTGGGTCTGACGTGCTGCTGCAAGTTGGCGTGAGTGACCGGTAGTTCAGGACTGTGACGCGGTCTCGACGGCTGTGACGCGGTCGTCAACATATGTGACGCGGTAGTTGATGCCTGTGACGGGGTAATCGACGGTTGTTACGCGATAGTTGACGGCTTGTTGTCACGGGGTAGTTGACGCCTGTGACGCGGGGTGTAGTAGTAGCTCTCGTGACAAGTGACAGTGGTGGTGCCTGGATGGAGCAGGCTGAAGGTGTTCGCCGCATCGTCGACAGTCTGCGTTCGTAGCGACGAGCGGACTCTGACGCTTCTTTGGTGCTATAACACTCGACTCGCTTGTTTTGATTGATTTGATTGAACGGTTGATTGATTGAATGATTGATTGACAACGACGGATGATGGATGATGAGTGATATTGATAGTGGTCTATATAGGTATACGGGTGTTTGATTCGCTGATTTATTGTAGTTGATTGCTTGATCGACTTTTTTTAATTCGTTGACGCATTCGTTGATCGATTGATCGATTAATTGCAGTTCAGAGCTGCCATTCTTTAATTGATTTTATTACGGTGGCACGGAAAAATGAACAAGAAATGTGGTGGCGCTTTATGATTCCAGGGTCCGCCCGTTTAATTTGCATGCCGTTTTGCCGACGATCTCGGTTCGCTTGTCGTTGATACTATTTTTACTCGTTGATACTGTATGTACCTCAGGTGTACCTGGTATATGCTTCGCACCTGTTATACTTTTTACTGTATATACTACACGCTCGCGGGCAACCTGGAGCGTGCGAGTTTTCTTGGACAAGCCAAGAAGGGTTTGCGTGTGTAAGGTGTAGGCTTACCAAGTCCTGGTACTCCCTGTTTCTTATTTTTCCATCCAATTTATTATCTCTCCTTCCTGTAAATAGCCTTAACTCAGATCTGGGGCCACACAGCAGGTTCTCCCCCCTCCCCATGCTGCTGTGTAACTAATGGTAACGTGTTCCAACTGTGGTCGTCTCTAAGTATATACCTGCCTTTTTGAAGAGTTGAGTGAAAGATTGGACGAGCGAGGTGGCATACGTCACACGGCACAAAAAAATTACCTTGAAGCGGGTCGTTCAGTCAAATTGTATGCCTCAACACACAATGCACCGAACCAAGAAGGTGGAATTTAACCCACCCAGGCAGAGGCGTCTGCGTGCTGCCTATCGGTACTCCTGGCTGTACGGGGATCAGCCAGCCTCCCGGGATAGTAAAACTCGTCAAAATATAACGTTTGGGCAGCGTCATGCCTGGCAGGTGCGAGATGTTAGGCAAACAGACGGAAGACAAATAAACCATTCTTCTGATTGATATTAATATCATAATTGGTACAAGGCGCTTCGCTCCGCGGGCGGCCATGCTTCAGGAGAAAACAGATCGGACGCCACATACGCTTCGCGTCGCGGGCGGTTTTCCACTACGCTCGCTCACATGTCGTACGTACGTACATACCCCAGGTAGGGTACTTATTTTCTTCTTTCGATATGCTCTATGTATGTACTCGAATGTGCGAAAGATAAAAGCACAGCACGGCACAGCAGCACCGCAAAAACAATGAAAATTAAACCGGAAATTTCGGAAAGAAACAAAATCCCCGTCTCCTCTCGTGTAATAATTTCCTGCCTGATTGGAACACCTTACACCCACCGGTCAAAAATAAAAAACTAAAAAAATCAAACAACAGAGCTCTCCCAGTCTCGTACGCCGCCCGCCCCTCTCGCGAAGACCTCGCCACCGATTCGGTCCGGGCAAAGCTTCTCTCACTCTCTACCACAGTGAGCCCCGTCGCCCGCCTCGCGTAAAGCCCGCGGTGCTCACCGTGGCCGTCGTTCGCCAGCTCGACAATGTTGGTGCTCAGACTGCGTACCTCTCTCTTTGAGCTTCAAGCCCGGTCGCAAAAATAAGCACCTCTTGAATCTTGTCTTGCAATCCCGAACGACCCTTATAAATCGTAGATACTCTATCAAAAAACACAAATGGAGGCCAGACAGAGCCTATTAATGCTTCCCTCGTGTCTCGAGGCACACGCGACGCCTAGCCACAAAAACGGTGACCGCGCTCCTTGCAGCCCCCTCTCTACGTGCCACCATCCGCCGACACCCGCGACGGCGCCGGGTTCGCCCGCGATGTCGTGCTCCGAGTACACGCACGCACACGAAACGAAAGAAGAAAAAAGGAAAGAAGGACTGAAAGTGCCAAGAGAAATGGAGAAAACAAAGAACCGCTGGAAAGGTCCGGCAAGTAATAAAAGGAGGCGATTCCCAAGTGGGAGCTCTGAGAGGCCAGGGATGTACCAACCGAGCACGCTCAGAGAGTGAGATATCTATAAGTAGTTCTATTATTGCCCTCGATGAAATGCATTCGAGCGCTGTTCTCAGGTTGCTTTGTCTTTTTTTGTGTGAAGTCGCAGTTAAGAGTTGGTTAGAGTGACGAGAGAGACCAGCCGGCACCGGCACAGACGGCACTCCAGCAGGCGGGGTTTGACTCAGACTGAGCGCCTGCGTGCTGGTATCTGTGCTACTCGTGGTCGTACTGGGCGTGGATTTGGCATCTTCGTCGTGGTTCGCAAAGAGCATTCAACATCCTACATACATTTTCTGCTTCGTGTTGTTGGTGCATAGTGATCCACCAGACTCCTCCACAGCCTACTATTACTATTGATAGGAGAGTGGGAATGACGAACGTGACAGATCTACGGCGGTTGTCAAGCTCCTAACTGCATTATGCTACTACTACTGCGTTGGCAGTTGTATTGTCATGTATGTGTTCTTGTTCTCAGCCTCGTCATGATAGTAGTAACAACAGATGTCCCGCCAGCTCTGGACCGAAACAGGCGACAGGTGTGCTGCCAGCCGGTAGAGACTACGGGCACACAACAAGCCAGGGACGACTCCGGAGACACAGGAAAAACACTTGCACTAGGGTTCAAATGAAGAGAAGTGCTACGAGTCGCAGCGCAACACAGCGGCAGGAGCGCTTGCACCAGCTCTACATCATTGGGATCGATTTCATTGAGACAATCGGTTTTGCAGTGCTAAATATATTGTTAATACTTGAGCGATGCGCGTCACAGCGCAGAAACCTGGTATATAACTATTAATACTACAACTTCCTGTCGCGCGAGCTTGTCTCTGTCTAGGACAAGACAAGGACACTAGGTGTGCTGGATGCTCACGGATGGAAATAGCAGTTTAGTGTGAAGAACACACAGAACCACACCGTACACCAGGCGGTGTCTAGTGCCAGGTAGCTCTGCTTTTGCCCCCGTGAAATGAACAAAATTAACATACAACAATTCGATACGAGTCGACGAGGGGAGCCTGTTTCAGTTGCGAGTCGGTTACCTGATTTAAGAGGCCAATCACGCGTTTTTTTTTTTAGCTTTTCATCCCTCTTTTACTTTCCATCTTCTCGACAGGCCGTGGTCGCATGTGTCGTCCCTTCTCCGCGTTATTTGTATCGGCCAGCAGACGGTTCAGCAATCCCGACTGCTCGTCGATTTTCATCGAGCTTTGCCAGCGAACACTTTGAGGCAAAAAAATCACCAGGCTGGTGGAAAGATCTCATCTATCTGCTCACAATATTCGCTGTTAATACTAATAGTTGATCGGTATCTGTCTTGCTTCGTTCTCATTGTTGTCGTGCCGTCTTTTTATTTCAACTACTACTGACTGCTTGCTGTGGACATCATTTAGCAAAACTCCGACTTTTTCTAAATACACAGCTTGCTATAATCACGATCCTCTCCAATGATGATGTGACAAGGCACCCCTGCTGCCTGTCGTGCTGCAGCAATGCTGTGAACTTGGTGCAATTGATTATAACCCATTAGCTAAACAAATCACGCCCACCGAGCCCTTTCAAATGACGTAACCAGGTACCCCTACGTAGCACTGCTGACCCCTCTGAACATGAATGTAAGAACCGTTCTGATCTAGTGTGTAATATCAGTACCCCAGCGGTCTTTATTTTTTGGTCGGCCAGAGTCCATTAGCATTTGTTATATTACAGTAGTAGCCCAATTTCTGGCCGGCCAGAGTCTACTAGTGTTTCGCACAGAAGATCATGAGATGTGGTCGAGTATCAGTGAGGTACCCGATTTAAGAGCTCCTCGGGCTATGTTCGTGCTCGAGTGCTCTCAGTGCGGGGCATGCTCTTTTCAACGCTTTGTTAAGGTGCTGAATAAGGCTGAAGGACAGTAATTGCCTGGATTCAGGTACTACGATCGTATTTGTAGTACTCGGGGGGCGTATCTTAGATGGAAAACCAGAGGACTCCCCAGCGAGGCACGAGCCTTGCTCTCAGTCTCTTATCGTGCACGAAAGGACTAAAGCTGCTGCTCTTCTATTTCTAAGCAATCAACACACGTGAGTCCCAACGAGTACCTGCTCAGTACGCAAACCTAACAAGGGATACAAAGTGTCGCGACCTTTGAACTTAACAGCTTCCTGCTCTTTACGTGCATGCTTATTCTCAGTTTGTAAAACTGAGTCCCTGTTTCGGTAATTACAAATGTGTCTGTCTGTCTGTCTGTCTGTCTGTCTGTCTGTCTGTCTGTCTGTCTGTCTGTCTGTCTGTCTGTCTGTCTGTCTGTCTGTCTGTCTGTCTGTCTGTCTGTCTGTCTGTCTGTCTGTCTGTCTGTCTGTCTGTCTGTCCGTCTGTCCGCATGTCTTATATTTTCGAACACGTTCCGATGATCGATATATAATCGTTACAGATGATATTTCGTACCACATATTCGACTCTTACATACCTTATATACTGAAATATACCATACCACCAGACCATATTTAGCCATATAATACATCCACCAAACCGTACCATCATGTCATACCACAAACATACCATACCACGCACCATGTTTTTTCCACCTAGTGTATATCCACCAAACAAACCGTACCATCATGCCATGTATATACTTCGAAGTACCAACATACGATATCACATACCGTGCCACACCACACACCATGCCACACCGTACCGTACCGTACCACGTACCATACCATACCCATATTGTACCTACACCACCGGAGGGGCTCAACCATACGAGAACACGAGAAGAGCAAGCCCAATACCAAAATAATGCTGTTGAACCGAGGGGCTCAACCATACCAGCACAGGTCTGCTACAGCATATGCAGTGCAGCAGGAGCAACCACAGCTCTGCAGCAGGAGCGCATATTTATAGCACCGCCATACAATCCAAACCCCCAACCCAACCAAGTACAATCCGTTTCGCGGTGTATAGTATGAAGTCGCAGCCATCACCCTGCAACAACAACAACAGCAATGCCGGCGGTGTTGAGAACAGTAGTAGTAGTCTGGCTGCGCGGGCTGAACAAGAGAGCAGTCACGCGACGAGCGTGTCAGGTCTCTGGGACCGCAGACTTCACCGGGTGGGTCGCCATCGTGTGAATGCTTACTATCCGCTAGTTGGCCTTGAGTTGGGTGGAGCGCTAGAATTGCGGCCAATGTGCCCGGCTGTGCAGTGCAGTGTGGTGTTCGTTGTGCTGCGTGTGTGTGCTCGATATAGTCCGGGAAATATTGTGGTCGATCATGTCCGGTTCCTACGAGAGGATGTCGGTTGAGTCACGAATGCTGAATGCCCCTCGACGCCGCCGACATTGCTGCCGTTGCAGGATGATGGCTGCGAGTTCATACTGCACCGAGAAGCGGATTGTACTTGGGTTGGAGGTTCGGATTGTATGACGGTGCTATATATGCGCTGTTGCTGCAGAGCTGTGTGGCTGCTCCTGCTGCGTGCTGCTGCAGAGCTGTGCCGTGTGCTGTACGTTCTTGCTGAGTTCGGATGTGCCCCAATATGAAAATAAAATGCCCAGGAGCGACCTGAGTAATAGCTTCTGTAGTCATATCTGCGATGCATCATGCTGGGCGAAGAAGGATTATTTTATTGTGCTGAATCAACACGAACGAACATCTACGTACGCGGTCGTATGTGTCCGCGCAGTTAATTGTGTTTATTTCACGCGGTAAAAAAAAAAAACACCAAAGAGCCACGACGAATATCCCATATCCCCGCCCAGTACGACCACGAGTATTAATAGTGTCGATTACTTTTTGTAACTGTCGTGCCGACATGCGCAATTAGTGTCAAGAAACCCCACTGCAGACCACTGTGACGCCGTAGAACTGTCACGTTCGTCATTTCCACTCTTCTAGTAATAGTAGGCCGTGGAAGAGTCTGGTGCATCACCACTAACTACCAACAACACGAAAAAGTTGAATTCGCTTTTATTTCGCGATCCCCTGTGTGGTGCAGACATTTTCCGTCTATTCGTTCGTCTGTAGACTACTTTGCAACTGCTTGTTGGGGACATTATAATTCGCTTTTATTTTGCGACCATCTGTGTGATACCGACATGTTCTGTCTATTCGTCTGTCGATCACTTTTGTACCGTCGTGTATTTCGTCTAAACGATTTCAGAAAACAAATAGTAATTTTTATTTCTGGCAAGCTGTACCTACTGACCTACCACTACATGACGTTATGATAGCATGCTTCGTAAAATGAGTGTGTCTTTCCGTACGTAGGGACGGGTAGGCTTGCGGCTTCCATCGTCGCTCGGAACCGGAGCCGTGGGCCTTGGGTTCTTAGAGGCGAGGGGAGACATTCTGCGATATACAGATATCGGCAGACATGGTTTCCCGTATACTCTACTGCCGTATGAACCAGGCAATCCACAACCTATTGATGGCTGTTAGAGGGTGGGGCGTCATGCTCCCGCCGAGCTATCGTACGACTGTGTGCGTTTTCTTCACATTAAACCCTTCTTCCTACCCGTCGATATCCAGCACAACCAGTGTCCGTACCTACTCTTCAACCTAGAGATGCAAGTTCTGTATGGTCACAAAACTACGCCACAGATATACTACATTGTTACGTATGCAGTAAACACAGTAGACAATGCAATGCCATGTCATCATACTGGATATGACAGGCACGACATACACATTTTATGAAAGAGAAAAAACTAAATGAAACAAAGAAAAACAAAAGCAAAGAAAACACATCAAAATATCTAAAGGAAAAAAGAACAGAAAACACTGTTGTGCCTCCCCGCAGGGGATGTGGCAGAAACTTGAAGCGTGAGACTAAGAACCAAGGGAAAATAGCAGGCAAACCGAAATACAAAGCACTCTCCAGGTAGCCGCAGCAGTTTGTGGTACGAGTAGCATAGCCAGGTTCTCCCTACTAGTCCGCCTGGGACCTTGCTACCCTGTCTGCCGTCTCCGTCCTGCGTTCGTCAATTATGCACCGCCCCTTGGCGTCAGACAATGCGAAACAAGCAGAGCAGGCTCGTCATCCACCCACGCCACACGAATTCTTTCTTGAGGCTTATCAATGGAAGAAAGCAAGAAAAAAAAAAAAAATCACAGAGGACCAAGCGCAAAAAGAAAAAAGAAAGCAAAGGAAGACCACGTTCGAACCAGCTGCACCAGTTGGCGGCACGAGTAGCATAATCATGTTCTACTTCCCAATCGGCCTGGTGTCTTGCTACCCTGTCTACCATCTCCTTCCTACTTTCGTCCACCGCGGTTTCCCTTCTACTCCTCCTGTCCCCCCCCCTTCGTGTGTTCCCATGGTCGGGTTTCCTTCCACTCCTCCTGTTACCCCCCCTCCCCCCATCCCCTTGGACACCACCCACGGCGGATGCGCGGCGCTGTCTACTCAGCTGTGCCTCATCCTCGTGCCAACTCGCCATGAACCGTTCGACTGCTTCGAGGACACCCCGGTACCACTCCCCGTCTTTTTTGCTGCAGTGGACCACAGTCCGGTCTCAACTCCGAACACCAAGGGGGCAAGTTCCGTTGACCCATCGGTGGCTCTGAACTCCCTAAGGTCTTCGACTATGCATCTATGCCAACTCTTAAACTGTCCGCCAGGTCTCGGGTTCTCCCCACCAGCCATCGTCCCGAACATTACCGAGCTGGGTAATCGATCCTTGCTTTGCCGTGCCACGGCCCCCGCGAAAAAGAGCCGCCGTTTAAGGAAGGTCGTTTCGATGCTCTCGCAGCGTGTCATCTTGAGGGTCTTCGCGTACGAGAGAGTGGCGTCGTCAGTACGAAGTTGGCGCTGGAAGCAATGACTCGCAAAAGGACTTGGTGGTGTGAGCCGTTCGAAGCTTGGCAAAGTGTTCCGCTCTGAGGGTCCACGTCACACACCCGTACAGCATGGTCTCAATCACCTCGGCCTTCAGCATTCGGACTTTCAGGCTAAGGGGGGCGGTCGTCCTATCATACAACACCGGGCCGAACTGTTTGAGGCATGCCTGCATGAGACGGATCCGTCGGTCTGTACTGGCATACCACTCTGTCCCGTAATATAGTAACATTTCGGATTTAACAATGAGGCGCGCGAGCGCGAAGCGTGAGTCTTTTTTTCTTGGTTTGCCAAGGGCAAAAGACGTTCACTCTGAGCCAAACCCCGCCTGCCGGGGTACCGTCTGTGCCGGTGCCGACTGGTCTCTCTCGACACTCTACCAACTCCAACTGCGACATCACAAAAAAAAAACAAGCAAACTGAGAACAGCGCTCGAATACATTTCATCGAGGGCAATAACAATTATATATCGACAAGGGCATGCTCTTCTCGTGTTCTCGTAGGGTTGAGCCGATCGGTTCAACAGCATGACCCTTGTTTGGGTGGTGTCCACGACAAGAGCTAAACACACAGCGGTGGTGTTATTCGATTTCAGCAGCATTTTCCTTGTTCGTAATGCTCTCTTCTCCACGCCTCCTGCCCCTTACGTGCGTACTTGTGTGGTGTTGTTACAGCAGTATAATGTATCTACAGTCGTTCGTGCTTGAGTGCTCTCTGCGCGGTTCATGCTCTTCTTGTGTCTTCGTATGATTAAGCCCCTTGGGTGGTGCTGGTACAGTTTGGGTATGGTATTGTACGGTACGGTGTGACTTGGTGGTGTGGCGCGGTATGCGATATCGCATGTTGGTATGATATGATGGTACGGTTTGGTGGATATGCTATATGGATTTAATCACGGTATGTGATATGGTATGATGGTGGTATGGTATGCTGACACGGTGTAGAAGATATAATATATGGCTAACTATTGGCTGGTGGTATGGCATGATTCAGAATATAAGGTCTGTGAGAGTCGAATACGTCGTATGAATACAATCTGTCACGAATTAATACATCGAAAATTGGCGAACTACGTAACACAAGTTCGAAAATATAAGGGATGCGGACAGACAGACAGAGATCTGCAATTTCCAAAATAGAGAATCAGTTTTACAAACTGAGAATACAGACTCTCGAACACTGCAGAATATCATCTGCCGCTATAGTATCTCCCTCTCTACCCTTGGTGCTGTGCATAATCTGTCGATCGGGTAAATATGTGCAATCGGCGATAAATCTGTCGATCGGGTAAAATATGTGCAATCGGCGATAAATGGCCGAGCCTAGGCAGCGTTCGCTGCCTACGGTTGGTTGAGTTCGCCTCAATGAACGGTAGTTTTTGTCTTCGCCTCACTTTCACATTCTAGATCGAGGGCATACCACTATACGTCATGTCCCACTATCAATATAAGCATATCACTACAGTAGTATTTACGTACGACACCTCGCCGCCACTTTACCATCACCAAGTACGTCTTCACCATCAATTTCATCAGAATCATCATCCTTGTCACCATCATCACATTCTTCCAAAAACTGGCAGGTAAACACTTCTTGTTGTTGGCGTTTCCCAGCCTTCTCGCCGCTTCCTCTACGAGGGAAGCAGCATAACCCTAGGTCAATTCGGAGGGCTCCGGTCCTGGTGGGATCAGGTCGGCGTCGGGTTACGGTGCCAAGCGTGAGCAGGGTCGGCGCCGACAGCAACGGAACCCCCCCCCCCCTGTTTATGCATGGATGTATGGGGAATGTTCCAGGAACTATGGGGAATGTTCCCGGAAATTTCCCGCTATACGAAGTTGATATTACGGGGGAGCATAGTAATCAGGACCAAAATATGCTTGGTAAAAATACTGGATTAAATAGGTTTTTGTGTAGAAGATGGGTCCTGATCACCTTCAACATGGTCCCCCATCGTAATTGATAACTCTACTTCCATCAACTCATTTACCTTTTTTGTGCGACGCCGAAAATAACCAAGACCAAACCGAAGGGACACATACCGCCCCCACTATCATGGTCCGAGAATTTTTCAGTCTGTCTTCCCCTCGCAGACAAGTTTATTGATACTATACTCGTAGTAGAAACCGTAAGCCTGTGAAAACCGCCTTTAACGCGCCAAAAACAAAATTGGCCCTTGTTCAAAACTTGTTGGCTTCACTGTCCCTCGGGCGGCGATTGGTCCGTATGTGAAACCGCCGTCAACTTATACCTTTTTGGTAAACTTTCCTCGCTAGCATGTGCTGGTATTTGTTACGACACCACTAATACCACACATGAAATACAAAAAGAACGCCCTGCAGAAGTACGCCATGTTGTACGAGGAAACCCCTCTCTGTCGCTCCCAGACAACTACTTCGTAAACTAAGTTGGAGACCGCGGTTTGACCCCTTGACTGGCCGCCCAAACACTAAAGCTGGCATGTTAAGGCCGAAGAGACATCGACGCGTCCGCCCAAAAAGCGCGGTCTCCCATACAAAGGAAACTGCCATCATACCTATTAATACTAATAGTACGATATGCTATTGTAGCATTGTTTGTTGTTGTAATGTCAAGCGGTCGAAGAGCAACATACGTACGTACACGACAAACTTCAACAAAAAAACAAGTCTTCATAGCTTTCGTCGACAAGGCGACTGGCTAAAACGGAAAGCCAAAATTCGACCCGTCCGTACATACCGCAAGCTCATGGGAAGGGAATCACAACCCCCCGAGACAGAGCTAAGGCATTCATTCAAGTTTTCTATTTTCAAAGACAGATCCGAAGAGAGAGGCCGACAACAGCAACAGCCACACACAAAGCAGCGACGCGCTGCGGGAAGAAAGTAACCAGCCAGTACTTGGTGTGGCAGAGGTCGAGGGAGGGGGGGGGGTCCGCGGCTCGCGAGCAACTGCGAAGAAAAAAAACAAATACAGCAGTCTCCGCTTCGCGTGTTGGTTGCGAACCTGCACCAGCCCCCTCTACCGCTCGCACGACGACGCAATACGCAAGACAAAGTAGACACAACGTAACCACACGGTAAAGCAGCCAATAACCTGGAAAACAAGAAGAAAGAAAACGAAGGGATATGCATCCGGGTCCGGGTAAACATATGTGCATGGCACGAATGGACGGCCGCCCCATTCTTCTTCGCCTGTATCGACGCGGTTGCTTATCCCCCTTCCTTCTCTAATTGATTCCACCCCCCCCCCCCCCCTTCTGGTCGGTGAAAACCCGACATGCTCTGTCCCAGCATTGTAGGGATGCGAGGGTCATACGGCTACGGCCATGGATGAGATCGAGTACATCTTTCTTACCGAGTACACCTCCCCCCTCCCTTCTTCAGCTGCTCGCCTGAGTCACCCCCTCTAATGCCCCCCCTCCCCTCTTTCCGCCACTTGCTCGCAATATAAGGACTGGTTGGTCCTAACTCAGTCCATAACGATGCGCAGGATGTGATCCATGACCACCCTCTTGACCGCCGACTGGGGGGGCTCCAAGTCCCAGGTGCCGCAGAGGCGAAACCCCACCCCGTCGTGCAGGTCCACAAACGCCTTCCAAGCGCTGAGGGAACAGGGGACAGGGCATCGAGAATAGGGGACGAAGGACATGGGATAAGGGGATCGGGGATATCGGACAGGGTGCGAACAAGGCGTGGCAAAACGGGAAGGCACTGGGTTGCAGGTTCCAAGGTTGCAAGGGAAAAGCCAAGATGTGCAAGCCCTGTCGGGAAACTCCTACACCGTCGTTGGCCAAAGACGAGACGGACCTCCCCCCCCTCGCCCGCTCCTGCAAGCAAAGTCCCCGCTCGCAGAGATACCCTTCGCGAGCGATGCAATACAAAAAACCAATCAGTAGACCCTTTTTCGGGAACAACGACTTTCTTCGGGAAAAAAAACGAGGCTTCCTTCGCTGCAAGACTTTGGCTTTACACGATAGCGTCAACCCAGACGTCCGCTCACAAGTGGAAGGGCGCATCATGAGGAAAAAGGTGGACACATGCTTTCTCTCTCTCTCTCTGCCCCCAACTTCCAAAACCCCTTTTCTCCTTCTGTCGCTTTCTCTCTCGACCAACATCTGCCAGTGGCAGCCCACTCGCCCTAGCAGCCCCCGTCCCCTCACTCTGGGTACTGCCGAAGAGTTACCGCCAGCGCCGACATCTCCGCCGCCTCGTCCCCGTCTCTCCACTCCCCCACCTCCCCCCCCTCCCCCCATCGCTCCCTCTCCCACTCCAGCCCCTCTTCTAGTGCGTCCCGAGCCCCCACCTCCTCGCCCGGCCGAGCCCCTCCCCTTTCCACCACCCCCCAAGCCACCATAGCGGCCTCCGCAGCTTCATCCGACAACCTCTCATCTTCCCTCTCCGTCCACTCCCTATCTCGGTACCCGATGTCCAAACCTCCCCAGTCCTGCTCCCGGCTGCTGGTCGCGGCGCCCCCCAAGCCCAGCGCCGCGCGCGCCAGCGCTCGCTCCGCCTCCCTCACCCCCATCTCCGCCGCCGCCGCCGCCGCCCCCACCACAGTCCCCCCATCGAAAGCCGAGCTGTCACCGCATTCTTCGCCGCCGGTAAGGGAGGCAGCCGCCATTCCTTCCTCAGCCGCGGCAGCGATACCGGCACCGGCATCGGCACCGCCCGACTCGCCCCCGGTAGGTTCTTCGGAGGATGGAGCGGCGGCGGCGGCAGCAGCGGCGGCGGCGGCGGCAGCGGCTAGCGCCTTCTCCTCCGCCCACAACGACTCCCCCAGGCGTTCCAAAAGGAGGGCTTCGCCGGTGGGCTCCAGGCCGACTGAGATTTGTCCCCCGTCTTCCCGGTACGGGGGGGAGGGGTGTTGAGGTGGTGGCAGCGGTTGGAGGTAGTTCACTCGCATCGGGCGGAGGTTGTAAACAAGCTCGAACGTGTTAAAGTCTGCAGGCTGTGTAGGTGGGTGGGTGGGTGGGGGGAGGGGTCGGGGGCGGGGGGCCAGGAAAAAAGTTTGGGTCGTGTATCAAAAGCGTGCGCAGGGCGCGGCGTCTCGCATGGTTGGGAGACTGGAGGCCGGACAACAACGAAAACGTGTTGGGGCAAAAGACCGACGCGCCCGGTGACGGTCGCGCAGCTCAAATCAACCCAGCCCAACCGAACCAAATCCAGCCCTACCTACCCCGAACCAACCAACCTAGCCTAGCCTAACCTAACCCAACTTAACCCACCCAACCCAACCCCCAACACCAACACCAACCCAACCACGCCACGACCGAGCAGTAGAATTCTGCCATTTTTTCTTCTTCTTCTTGTTTTTCAATTCTCACTCTCAAAAACTTGTCGGCGTCGGTAGGGTTGATGAGGACTATCGCCGAATCGTGCGCCTCTGCCAAGACGCGCTCCAAGTGCTTGCCCTTCTTCCCCGCCCAGTTTTCGGGCGCAACTAGAGCCTGATAGAAGCCGTGGTGGTGGCGGCGGTGGCGGTGGTCGCGTTGGCAAGAGAGGAGGAGGCGGTGGTCGCGGTGGTGGTGGTGAGGGCGGTGGTGATAAGGGTGGTGGTGGGTGGTGGCGGGTTATGATGGTGATGGTCGTAGTGGTGGGGTGGTGGTGTTGGTGGTGTTGGTGATGGCGTTGGTGGTGGTTGTGGCAGTGGTTGTGGCGGCGGTGGTGATGGTGGGGATGGGGTGGTGGTGGTAGGGGCGACGAAGGGGGCCAATGAAGGGAAAGGGACAAAGCGAAAAAGCGAAACATACGCGAGCAACGTATTCGGTTAGCGGCGTGGCACTCACGAGACTGATATCATTCTACAGTACTTCAACGGAAGGGCACTCGCTCTCTGCGAGCATAAGTGCCGACTGTAAGACTACATGAGGCGTGCACGCACGGCGGGAAGTAGGGCGGTTTAGTGCCCCGTCATCGCCACGATTTTCTTTACCGCTGCTTTGTATACATAGAGCGACACATATCCTGCACCGGCGGGCATCCTGCGAGGAGAGAAAGCCTACATGGAGATCGAAGTCTGATCACGTGCGCTGGGCGAACACGTTCTGCGGCAAAAAAACATAACTCCGCTCATCGTATCACAGAAAACACAACGTGACCGCGCCGCCTCAGGAGGCGTATTGGGCGCAGAAGCTAAGGCACCCTTTACAGCCTGATCGATTCGACAGCGTGCCAAAGCGCCACCATGGCTCACACGATTGCAAGGGCGACACCGGAAGCGACGAGACGAGCAAACTACCACGAAGAAAAAAACGTCTCACCACGACTCTGTCCTTCTTGGAAACTTTGGCATCCTCCAGCGACACAACCTGAAGAGAGTCGGGAGCGTCCAGCACCATCGCCTGGAAGATGTACAGACAGAGCACAGTGCAGAAAATGACATAAAAAACACACGAGGACGTATTTGAGAAAAAAAGAAGCCGTAAACGTACAACAAGAAACCAATGGTCTGCACAAGAACAGACGAAAAACAATACAAAAAAACTACCTCGGTAAAACTATTTGATGGAGAGGGTAGATTCATGCAAGCTGGCGGGAAAACACAATGAGACCCCTCAGGCCCTCCAGGTTCGGTTGACGGCTATCTATGTCCGTCGATGCGCGCGGCTTCGTTGGCGTCAGGTTATCCCGCGTCGCCTGCACCCTCTCGAGGCAAGGTAATCCAAGACGAGGTTAGGCCGAAGGCATCGGCGCCAGGGTTTTTTCGCAATCGAGGCGAAACACAACTGAGAGCGACGCACGCTTTCCCGCGGAGAGTATACATTGAGCACACGGATAGAGAGAGCGAGAGAGAGAGAGAGAGAGAGAGAGAGAGAGAGAGAGAGAGAGAGAGAGAGAGAGAGAGAGAGAGAGAGAGAGAGAGAGAGAGAGAGAGACGCGAAACGCGTGCCGCCTTAGGGCTTCTCCTGCCGAGGCGGTGTCGCGCAACGGCACACCACTCCGTTCGAAAACAACGGAATGCGTTTGGACATTAATCCGAATATCGAGAACGCACTACTTATGCCCGAACAGAGTGACACATCAACAACGCGGCACGCTCTGCCCCCAGTCGCGGGGGGCACACGAGCTGCGCTATTCTCTCGCGCTGCGCGACACCCCAGTCCCTGCTCACACGGCTCTACTCGATTTGTTTGTGTTTGTTTGTTTGTTTGTTTGTTTGTTTGTTTTTTCTTTGGTTTCTTTCGTTTTCTCTCTTTCATAGAATATGTATGTGGTGCCTGTCATATCCAGTATGATGGCATGGCATTGCATTGCCCACTGTGCTGTGCTTACTGCATACGTAACAATGTAGTATCTCTGAGGCGTAGCTTTGTGACCACAGAACTTGTATCTCTCTAGGATTGAAGAATCGGCACGGACACTGGTTGTGCTGGATGTCGACGGGTAGAAATAACGGTTTAATGTGAAGAACACACACACACACGGATCGCGGGCCAACCGCAGGCCGCATTGGGCGGAAATCTAGCTGGACTACAGGGGAGCGCGGGCTACGGCCATGCATGACATCGAGTCCACCCCCCCCCGCACCCGAGACATCGCGACAAAAAAAGATGTGCGCACAAGCAGCGTCGCTCAATATACGTCGCACCTCCTTAGCCTGAGCCACGTTGTGCGCTCCCTGGATTACGATTTTGCATCGGTTTTGCTCGGCCTGAGGAGGCATGACCAACAGAGAGGAGGGTGGGGAGGCGAGCGGTTAGTGGTGGGCGAGTCTTGCCGTCTAAGCCTCGGCGTCGATCGATTTGGATTTGTACGTGCGAAGTAACACAAGAGAGGGTGCGAGTGGAAGAAGCAACGGAAAGGGAAAGCGGGGTCGGCAACATGCACGTGGTTGTGTTGCTCATTCCTCAGGCAGATTTTCTCGACAGGCCATCACCGTGCATGACGGATGCATGGGTGGATGGATAGATGGATGGATGGATGCTTGGGCTGTTGGACGGATGAATTGATAACCGCTAGAACGTTGTCTGTCGTCGTCGCGCGTGGCATGATAACCTGTCTCTACCCCTATCCCCTAAGCCGTCGCACAACACTGCTCAAGAAACCCGCGCTTAGCCTGACGAAGCGGCAGTTATTGCTTCGGTGCGCTTCGGCACACCGCCCGACGAAATCGAGGAAACCGACGGCAGCAGATGGCAGCAGCCGTAAGTGCCAACTCACGTTGAGGTTCTCGAGGGCCGTGGTGAGCGGCAGGACCAGCAGCTCCACAAACTCCGCCATGGCCTCGTGGCAGAACTGCGGGGAGTTGTATCGGAGCTGGATGTCGTCCACCTCCACGATCAGCCGCCGACGGCCCTGTCCGCGATTCGAGACAAGGCGAGATGAGGTGAGCCACGGGGCAGAAGAGCGGCCCGCCGCTGGCGTGTGTGTGGGGGGCGTCTGAGGCATAAGCAATATAAGTTATGATACGAGTAGCAATTGAAATGGTGCTGAATTTTTCAAGGACGACGTTTGCAAGGCTGGCATTTTGTCGACGGGGGGGGGTATTCGAAGCGAGAGGCAAGACGAGACTAAGCGACGGAACCCAGTCGATTAGACGGGCAGGTGCAACAGGGGGGAGGGCTCGGGGCTCTGTGGCATCCTCAACCGAAAGTCAGTCATGTCAAGGCTAGGAAATCATCCAGCCCGCACCGTGCCTGACCGGCCCGGCGCCCAACCTAAGCGACACCGCCGCAGTTGTAGGACGGACTTGGGTCAAAAGGACCACGCCTTCAGCGAGCAACACCATCAAACGATAAACTTACACGAGATCAACCTCCCAACGGATAAGACATGCTACCTTCCCCGCCCTCCACCCAACCCCAGCGCAACGTCCTACTTATCCCCCTACCCCTTTCACCTCGCCCCCCCCGTAACTCCGTCTCGAAGGAATGTGTGGTCATCGGTCAAATGACTAAGGCAAGAAACAAATGAGTACGCTACGAGTATGGTCATACGAGTACGGTCATGCATGGCACGAGTACACCGCCCCACCTCCATTAGCGCGGCCACCACGCCGGTTCCCGCCGCATCGGCCGCGTCCTGGTTCGTCTTCGGCGGCTGCTGCTGACCAAAACTCGACCCAAACCCCAAGTTGTGTCCCCCCTCCCCCCATACGCCCCCCCTCCCCCCCCCCTCCGCCGCCGCTGCCCGGCTGTCAAGCGGGTCGTACATGCTGTACGCGTACTCTTCCTCGTCTTCGTAGCGCCCGTCGCGTCGCCTCATGGCGCCCTCGCCGCCGCCGCTTTTGCGCGGGCTCGGTTCGTCTGGTGGTAGCGGCGGCAGCGGGGGCGGGGTGGACAGTCCCTCGAGGCCGCGCATGGCGCGAAACTCGCTCGCTAAGGCTTCGGCGGTGTTTTCGTCGTCACTGTTGTGGTCGTTGTCTTCCGCTAGCTGTGTGTCTTCGCCGTCTCCTTCGAACTCCCACGCCTGTTGCGTCAAGCATGTGGATTGGTGTGAGGGGTTGAAGTAGATATGTTTTGTTTGACGGCATATGCTTTCTACAACAGGTTGTTGTTTGTGGATGTTGTAGCTGTTGTAGCTGTTGTAGCGCTTGTAGCAGAAGCAGTTGCTGATAGGTTGTGGTGGTGGTGTTTGAGTATGTTGTTCCGGGAGGGGGAGGGGCAGGGGGGGGAACGGTTGCATACCCTTCGCGGCCCGTCCCAGGGTCAGGCGCCGAGGAAGAGAAGCGACTGGATTGGGCGTTCGGCGCTCGGCACATGTCAGCGCAGTCAGCGCGCGCGGCGAGGGTGCGGTCGCCGTCGGGGTCGTCGCTGGCCACACCCCCATTAACGTTCAGGGCAGAAACGCCTACAGCGGTGTACTCGCCCCGGTTTGAGCACAAACCTACAATAATACGTGCTGGTACGCACCGGTAGCTCCAAACCGCTCGTCGTTTGAACATCAACAACCGGACGAGGAAGTCTTACGTGTTTGCTGTCGACGGGGGAAACGTATAACAGTATCAACAAAAATGTATATACAAGGTCGGAGTCACCCTCAAGGAGTGGCACCTTCTTGCTGCTGCTTGCGGCCGCGAGGCCTAGGTGTGGCAGTAGAGCTGGGTCGTACGTGGTGCGTCAGGCATGAAACACCTCGATTCGCGCGTCCAAAGTTGTGGGCGGCACCGGCAGAGCAGCGATGTACAATCGGGATGCCCGTGCACGGAGGCGCGGCGCTACCACGAGCCAACCACGGCACTGTCTAGGCTTGCATAGAGGGTTCCGCGAAATCAGGAGGTTGGAGACGACGACGCAGGAGGAGGGAGGCTGACCGTCGACGAACGGGGAAGCTATGGATAGATGGCGAGAATTTTTGTTTGCAGATCAGGACCGAAAGGTGCCGCAAGCATTTGTTTATTTTGGGGGGCGAGGGAGAAGAGGAACCGACTCGAAGGGAGCGGCAACGAAGAGCACGAGCGAAGGAGCGGACCATGTGGGCTGAGGCGCCGAGGCGGCCATGGAAAACGGCAGTAGGACGGCACAAGGAGACCCGCGACCGGTGCGTAGACCATCACGAGAGCGGCAATTATCGTGCTGTTTTCTGTTTTTTTTTTTTTCGAACGAGACAGTAGTAGTCTCTGTTATGGTGACGACGCTGGTTTTCGTAGTGTGTGTTGCACACCGAATATAAGGGGAACAGCCCCGCAATCTTCACGGACGTGGGAGAATATCATACTTTCTTGGACAGTCCGGGAGACGTAATCGTTGACTACGTGTTTGGCGGTTTTTATTACGGGGGACCATAGTAAATAGGGCCAAATATTGTTAGTAAAAATGTAAACATATAAATAGTTTTTTGTGTGTACCGCAGGTCCTATTTACTATGGACCCCCGCAATGGTTTGATATGCTCTTTTTTCGTTGCACGTCCGCAGATCGTCACTCTGACAGCAATCCAGACAGCAGGCGTGTCCCTCTCCTGTGTTCGCGACTACATACCGTGCTCTTTGTTTGGTGCAGGCAGCACTCCGGACACCAACCGTTGTACGAGTAGTCAGCAGCCACGAGTTGGTTAGTTGTGGGGACGTGGGGAACAGGGGGAACTTCAAACGCTGAAGTGAATTGGATGCCCGCGGCCATGTTAGTTCAGTTTGCAAATTCATTTGATTTCATGTTGTGGTGTGCGCCTTGTGCGTCTGGTGTGTTACCAGGTACCAGTAGGTGGGAAAGCATCGTGCGTCCCCAATGGGTTTACTGTAGATCTCGTTCAAGGTTTTTCGAATCTTCCTATTGCGGAGGACCATACTAAATAGGACCAAATATTGTTAGTAAAAATAGGCAAATAAAAAGGTTTTCGGGTGTACCGTAGGTCCTATTAACTATGGTCCTCCGTACACTCCATCACATTTTTGTGGCCCCGACTCAAGATCATGAGAAAGACTTGATGTGATACCACCACTACCAACAAAACAACAACAATACTGCTGCAAGCACAATGCGAATCTACGAATCTATGGTTCCATTGAAGTTTTCAAGGCCCGATTCGCGAGGACAAGCGCGACGAAGGATGGACGCAACAAGGTTTTGGCGGGCGTCTGCTCTGCACAAACAACTCCATGTTTGCTTGTGATCAAGATGAAGGCGTCTACTAACAGTAGTGACCAACACCTCATGTTCTTCCGTGGTCAAATCAACTCCGTCATCCCGTGTGATCACGGCACGCCTGCTCGTTGCTCGTCGTGAGTCGCGTGCAAATTTCTGTCCTGGCCAAACGACTGCATGCCTCATCACATAACCGAGTAACTTGACGTGTAGGCAGGCAGGCAAACATTACGTGAGGATCACGAGTGCAAGTAACTAACACAGCAGTGAAGAGCTATGAGTTCGCACAGGGAGGGGTACGATCGTTCTTAACCCTTTTAGTGCTGCAGTCCTGTTATTGGGCACAAACCACTCAAATTCCAAGTAGTTTTTCCCCAATTGTCCCCAAAACGGGACTGCAGTCCTAAAAGCTCGTTTTCTCGCAACAACCGCGAGGGTGTTAAAAAGTCGAACATCCTACTTTCACAAGGCTCTCGGATTACGTATGAATATAAGTTTTTTTTTTTTTTTTTCGGAAACACCTTTTCGTTCGGTATTGATACTCGTGGCAACCTTGGCGTCCTCGGAAAAGTCGAGCGATGGAAAACGATCGCACCACTGACCCCTGTGCGATTTTCAACGCTCTTTCCTATGGCAGGACGCTATCTTCCATGAGTGAGTACGAAGCAAACTACAGTAAACACATCATGCATACTGACTGCTGTGTGATATGCGTAAGCAGCACTTCGTACCATTCCGGGCGGCAATATAAGAAGCGTTTAGACAATAATATGAATACCAAGCGGTTCTTATGTTCACAGACACTCAGAGTGGTGTGCGAAAAAGGAGGGTAGTTGATTTATGACCCTTTTGAAGACCTTCGTACCGTGGTACCTGGTATCTATCACGTTGTTGTCACCTGAAGCACCCGATAGCGCATCCGCAGGAGCTTGATCGCCTGCCGTACCAAGCGCGGGTTGGGCTCGCCGGCCGCCCCACCCGCTCCTCCGCCTAGGTTGGTCGACAGCAACCCTTCCTCGCCCCCGTCGACCAAGCAGGAGTCAATCTGCGCCTGGATCTGAATGATCATCCTCATGTGCTCCATGGACGACTTCATCGCTTCCACCTCCGTGTTCTATTAACATTCATATATACATGCGATAGACAGCAGCAGGAACAAGCAAGCAAGCTCTGGGTCAAGCGTGTTCAAGCTCAAACATCCAGCAGACGATTCTGCCTCTTCGAGATTCGAGACGAGCAGAGAAACGCGTACTGCTGCTGCAATGGCGCCAGAACTGCACCAGACCACGAACACTACTCGCCCGGCAGCTCAACATCAACATCAACATCTACATCAACATTAACATCAACAACTATTACCGAGTCCGTCTCAACAGCCCAGCCGGGTCCCCGGCTTCGATGCGTATCATCTGCATACATACACACCTCAAAGTTTTGCTGTGTCGCCAACTGCAGCGTGCAATAGCATGATGAGATATTAATATTAATAGTACCCGAGGGGAGATATGAACCTGCGCCATCATGGCACGCTACACGCTACTACGAGTACAGCACCACTATCCGGTGTAGTACAACTGAGACGGCGCGCGCTTATATATCACGAGTTCGCACCTCATTTTCGAATATGCAGAATTATCACGTACCAGGTACGACCAGGTATCATACCTGTTGTACCCCATGGTACCATGGTACACTGCAACTGCCTCGCAACTACTGCTGTTCTCACAAGAATGTTGTTCATCATAGACACACAGAAACGCGGGTGTTGGTCAACACCACGAGCATGAAACCGGCAGCTTTATTCTGAGTCGACGGTTTGTTTTGTTTTGTGGCGCTGCTGCTGGCGCTGGCGCTGCTGGCGCTGGCGCTGCTGCTACTCCTTATCCCACCTGGTCGGACACGATCCTCTCCAGCCGGGCCATCCGGCGAACCAGCCGTGCGTACTCATCCTCGATGAAGTCGGCCCGCAAAAGAGTCCGCTTGCCTCGACATCTTGTGTTCGTGCGATATCCTGCGACAACTCGCACTGCTGCTGGGGGAACAGCGCAAGTTTGGCGGATTGGTGAAGGTCAGGTAGGGGGATGGAAATCATGATATGTGCTGAAGGCTTCGTGGAACGGCGAGCTATTAATAGGATGATACCTCAGACCGGGAGAGGGAGATAGAGAGAGACAAGGGCAGAGTTACTGCTGCTGCAAAACACTTCAGCGGTCGTACAGCAGTACAGCAGTAGTACTACTGCTTGCCGCTACAGGCAGCCTGTAGCCCTTCTACAGCAGCGTACGTAGTTATGGGAATCGCGCGGCTTGTGTGATCAATTTTCTTCGTGCACAGAGGAAATCATGTATCAAGCACCGACGCATATCCATGCTCACCCTTGTGGCCTCCTCGACTGGGAAGGCGAGGCCTGCTGGACAAGGCCACATCGACTCCGCGAGGAAGAGTGAAAAATCCGAATGCCAGCGATTGAGGCAAACTCTCCCCCGCACACAGCACCAGCAGCAACGCCTTCCGCCTCCAGAACTGCCACCTCAGAGGTGTCCTTGTGCGCTCTCCACATCGCTTTCGTCCTTCTCTTCCGCCTTGTCCGTCGGCGCTGTACATGGCTCAGGCCCAGGCCCCAACTCCTTGACCGGCTGCAGTGTGCAGTGGCTGCTGCCTGTGCTCCAGGCCAGGCTGAGGCTCAACACACAGCACACAGACACACCCGTATCCCCGAACCCCTTGTGTGCATGTTTCATGTCCGAAAGCGGAAGCCACAATAATTGCGCCGCTTCCAGAGCAGCAACGACAGCGATTTTCGAGCGTCTTCCGTCGTTGGTCCTCCCTACGCATACAGTAGTACCTGTCGTCGCAACACTCTTCGACACACTGAGCTGGAAGTGCACTGCGAAGCCTGAACCCCTGCCCTTCTTCTCTGTGTCTACGGTAGTAGCTCTGCTGTGTTGCTGGGTGGACAATAAATGTCGCAAGACCTGCATCTCACGTTCCTCGATCCCAAGACAGTCACGGTGCGTTCGCTCGTGACTATTCTGATGACGCACAAGGACGCGAGGAAATTATTTACCTGTATGCTATGTCTTGACCGTGCAGCGGATGGTGGCAGTACCCCAGAGGGCAACGTGTTTTGCGCCGCGTTCGCGGGGCTGTCCAACAGCAGTATTACGAGGTACCACCGTTTATTTGTACAACTGTGCGCGGTAGTGCCCGCAAATGCCCGCAAAATCCGTCAGATATCGTAATTAATGCTGTTGTTGTACCAGCACCAAGATTCTATCTCTTATAGTGGCTACCAGGTATATACCTGGTACGAGGGGTCGCGGCTTCCTACGTATTGTGTCAACGTTGAGCATCGGTTCTTATAAGGCTGATATATAGGATTTAGAGTAGTGTTCCTCGCTGATGGGCCCAAATGCTTGGCTGCAAAATCTTAAATTTCAAAATATCTCAGCTTGAAATTCTTAACTGATACAAAGTCTCTTGACACACGTCGCGTAGTGCTATCAATAGTTCTTCAAGCCTCTGGAGGTCGGACTCACAGAGAGTATGCTATACATCTTTTGTCTTTCGAGAGACGCAGACGTTTAAACGTCAAACCAACGGTTTCAGATCTAACGGCAGGCATACAAATGGAGTCCTTCTGCGAGGTTGCGGAATCTGAGTGTACAATAGTCGACACCTGGAGATACCATGATATGTAGCTGGTAGCAGATATCTTTGCAGTGTGCGTTTCGTTCGAACGCTAAGGCGGAGGGATCTAAATGCTGCGAAACTGAACGGGCATATGGCGAAGCTTAAATACTACAGTAGAGGTATGAGCTACTGCTGTATAGGCACGACCGGACATTCGCAGCCGCTGTAACGTATCCTCTCTTCTCGCCGGAACACTAATTTAGCCCCCCCCCCTTCCCCCCCCCCACCGTCCCGAATGGCATAATCCTTCTTCGCGAGAATACTAGGACACCCAAATCGCGGGGGTCACGCGCACAGTTTCAAAGGCGTTCCAGGACTTCAATGCTTCAGTCAACGCCGCGATAGAGGTGGTCCAGGAGGAATTTGGAGACCCCGTGGTCACCGCAACGGTCTTATCGGGGTCAGTCTGCGAGCAAAGACAAGAAGTTACGCCGACCATATCATTGATGAAAAGCTCCTATGGACGACGTCGGTGCAGAAAGTGGACGAACCTGGAGACCGGCAACATTTATCCTGCCGACTTTGTATATCGATGAAGTTATTTCAGCTTCTAGAGCAAGAGCGAGCGATGCTGTCCAACACTGCTGAACTGGAAAAAAACAAACGGCTTTATTCCAGCGGGCGCGTATCTACGTAAAACGCCTCCATCGCCACGACCACCGCCTACACATCTCCTACCCTTCCAGTGTGCAGACGTATGCTTGCGCGGACCCCCTCTACCCTGCTCACCCTTTTCGTTATTCCTGCGACATGATCATTAATACGGCAGGACTTGCAAGTCGTACGAGGGTTACGCGGCCACTAATAGCGATGGCGAGATTGTCGGCGTTTCGTTCGTCGACGTGCACGCCAAAGGTTCGAAGGTCGCTAGCCTGGGCCCCGTTTCATCCTTGGCTCCTGGCGCGGGAAAGATGACCTTCGTGGCCGCTTGCGCCCACGCAGAGAAGCTCGGTTTCTCCACCTTGGTGAGACATGCGGGCAATACAACCCATAATGCCCTCGAGGGTTCTTGAAGGGGAAGCAAGCTTGGGGGGGGTTCCGGCCGAGATGTCTGTTTTGGCTATGTGGACTGGCGCAAGTCGACGATGGGCGCCATCCTCACCTTTGTACTCTTCTCCGTGTGCCGCGCTTGCCGTTTTTCTCCGCACGTTTTTTATCTCGTGCCTCTTGCATCGCGGCAGGTTCTGATGCAGATCGCGTCGAACTCTCGTTCATTCTCCCTCTACGCCAAGCTCGGCTTTGAGGTGCAAGGGGAAGCTTTTACATCGCTACTTGAGCATACAGTGGTTGTGTTTGTCTCCGTGTGGGCTTCCGTCCGATTAATTTTGTCTCCTGATGCGGGCAGGTTTTAGAACTGTAATTCCTACCTGGTCAAACATGCCCGCCCATCATGTATTGCGATCGGTTTAGAAGTATTTTATAGTCCACCAGTTATCCCTGTTGACCGATATCGAAGCCCCATACTTCCCACGACTGCGCGTGTCTGCGCCGTCGCACCACGGGTTGATTTTGAGCACGTAGCCTGGCCACGTTTGTGGTACATGCGATCGATCTAGTCCGAACCGAGAGCATGTAGTTGTGACAATCTGCGCCGAAAATATCCAAAGTTGACGCGGAGAAAGTAGCGATACAGCTCCGGCTGAGTACCTCCTCTTCTACCCCCCCCCCCACACGGCGGTCATTGTAACCAGGTAAAACATGCGTGCCAGTGCATGGGTGGATATCTGCCGTCTTCGGAGTCATCGTCTCCTGCTGCCGACACGGATGGCGTGTTATTGACGGCTATGTCCGCGGGAGATGTGCCGGAATGCGCAGACTTGTTCCTTGCGGCCCACGGAAAAGACAACGGGTGGGACAGGCAGGCGAACATCACCGGTTTGTTGGCGGCCGGCATCCCGTTTGCAATGTGAGCTGCCAAGCACCCGACACGGTGTATTGGGAAGTCCTTACGAGACCGGAGTACGCGGTCGATCGACGGCACTACTGTCGTTGCGATTCCTGAGAGGGGGTAAGACAAGAGAGTATCTCGCAATCAAGAACGCTCTGTCTAGTGCGCCCCTTCATGCAGGAGGTGGCATGGGTGGGCGTATTCATAGGGCACCATTTGCTACAGAGGAGCACTCGGTACTGGGGTTATCGCCGTCATGATGTCCCCCTACTGCTGTAGTGGTCACCACAGACCACAGGTATGCACGCCGGTCGCCGGCTGCTCACTTACATATGCCGCCCATTTCCCACATCCGTCGCTGAAACAGGCTGGTGGCTAGAGACGCCAACGGAAAGGTGGTCGGCTACAGCACAGGTACTATTAATGGGTTCGACCCCTGAATCATACCCAGTAGCAAAGTGTGGCCTCCTTCTCTGGGCTGTGCTACCGGCCCCAACCGTAGAGCTCTCTCAGCAGGTAGTGATGCATACCAGGTACATGGTATTTACCTTGAGGGTCGCCATCGCGAATTCTCTCAACACAAGCTCGCGAAGCAATCTCTCCAGTCTGGCCAAACACGGGGTTCCTATTGATACCGTGCGTGCAGCGGCCTGATTGTGAATGTGTCAC
Organism: Macrocystis pyrifera; assembly: GCA_031763025.1. Classification (NCBI taxonomy): domain Eukaryota; class Phaeophyceae; order Laminariales; family Laminariaceae; genus Macrocystis; species Macrocystis pyrifera. The sequence goes on along the minus strand of JASSKH010000033.1, from coordinate 4,344,646 downwards.
ATCTGTAAAAGTCGTTATGAACGGAGGCGTATACAAGGGCGAATGCTACGGCTGGGGTGTATAGTGCCTGACTTTTCTAGAGCTCCTGTGAAGCTATAGGAGCTCCCCATCTTACCCAAACGCTGGCAACACATAAAGTAAGATGACCTATCTCATGGACTAAGATATACAACCAAACATATACTGCAGTAAAACACAATAATGGTGTTCCAACGAAAAGGTATGCCTTTTTTGGGCCCTTCCTCAGTCAACCTCCCGTTTTCGGAACAATTGCGGACAAATTACTTGCGATGATAGTTAGATATATGCTCATGTGCAGTGCAGTATTAAAAATGATCATGAGGAGCCCCGTCGGTCAGATTTGTTTTCGGCCAGAAAGCGGGTCTCGGTGAAGGTTGTGAATGCTGCCCCAGTCTCCTTGTGGCGGTGGCCGCATACGATGTACACGTTATTGTATCATCTGCCCGCGTTTTCGCTGATCGTTGTTTTGTTCTGTGCGCGTTGGTTCGGGGTGGGGGCGGCGCGCTCGAAACACAGGCTTCTTCATTTCGGGGCACCAGGTAGCGGTATCGCAGGACGTCTTCTGCGCCATGTACAAAGAGAGTTCACGGCTGCACCAGCAGGGAAAACTGCCTTGCCCAAGGTACACAGTAGTATATCGTGGTGGGGTGTGTAGTGCTTGTATCGCGGGTGGGCTGTATGAGAACACTTTTGTGTAGCCATGCATGAACTGTAGTCTGTAATGCAGCCACAGGCTGACCTACGTGCACCGATTATCCCGCGATTGCACAAAACACCGAACATACGCTTCGGCGAGGTTGAGTCGCCAAGGTGGGGGCAATGGCTTGCACACAGGTATCTTACTCCACTTCCCTTCTGCATCCCATCTACATGGACCTGCACGCAGGTTTCACTGTCCCGTGGAGTTCCCGGGGCTGATATCGTGGGCCCTGGCACAAGGGCTGACCACGTTTCGAGCCACCATGCTCATGGCCAAAGGAAAGTACGAGCACGCTTGGCCCGGCTCTGGTTTTATCGTGGCGCCAAGCATTGCTGGATGGTGATGCAGTGGACGTGCGGTCATTGTCATGTCGAGCGGCCGCCACTCGTTTTGCAGTGGGATACTCGAATGACGTCGACCTCCTGGTTCAAGACCTTACTTCTGTTTCATGGAGGAATCTCTGTGGAAATGCCTCGTTGACCGTCACGATTTGCGTACCGAGGCTCTTGGCTAGCAGGGCCGTTAGAACGAGACGCAAGAAATTTGGTCGATAGCATAAGTGGCGAGTGGCGAAAGTTTGTTGTCTGCAAATAAGGCATGGGAGGAAGCTCTTTTGTTGCGTTTGCTCTCTGTTCAGGCATACACGTATACCTGGTATGTGGCATGCGCGGAATATTTGGAAGCGTAACGAAGCCCGAGACGAAGTAGTTAATTCCATGTAATACAGTAGTATGTACGCCGTTCGCATCCCTCTGAAGCCTCTGGTTTTGCGAAATCCGACAAGCTTCATACATGAGAACGGCCAAGTATGTTGTCGTGAGCCATGCTAATAGTCTTACAGTGGGGGTCATGGTGTACCGCCACAGCTATCGGTTTAAGAGAAGTACTGTTTAGAAATGAAAGTGGCTTGTCACAAATCGTGGTGAATTGAGTACCGGTGGAGGTTTTGGTTGATTCCCCAATTTCCTCCCTTAGATGGAAAAAAAAATCAATGGAGTCCTGTAAGGATTCGACCTCGACAGCTCGGCATCAGGGCGCTGGAGGGCGCGAATAGCGGTCGGGCCATGCAACCACACGTGTGATCAGTTTGTTCATTGTCGTGAGAACCAAACCAAATGGCTCATGATTCTCGGTTCCTTACATTTTCCAAGCACAAGTTTGCTTCACCACCTAGATTCAATTCGATGTGGCGCCTTTACCGTCGATTCTTCGCCAAGGAAACGGTCGTGTTGATCTGCCCTTCCCTGCAACTCCATTTGCACGAACCGTCCGCGCTACCTATGCACGTAAAACAGGGGCAAACTGGACTTGGTCTTGGCGAAGAACCCTGGGCAATGGCCCAACATATGTCCTTGTGGCGCCAGGTAAATACATGTGACACAACTAGTAATAGTTGATGTTCGGCATCTTACCTAACCTTTGACCAGTGTGCGGTTTCGCACACGCACTAATAGCACTTCATGTATAAGTCGCATCTACCGAGATATCGTGAAGAGGTTGAGCCATGACCATGACTTTTTATTGAAATGAGGCCTCCTACCGTTCCAGCGACTTCCGCACACACACCTGCATTTTGTGTTTTCTTCCAATGAGGTCTCGAGCCATGTCGTAATCCCCATGCCCTCTCACTCCTTCCTTGCGTTCGTTTTGCGGTCTCTGATTGACCACAAAGTCTGGTAGACACGCCTCTGCCAGAGGAAGGTGGTTTGCCGCGCCATATGCCCCCCCCCCCCCCCCCCCTTTAGCGCGTCCTTTGGCGGTGGCAGAGGCGACCCCCCCCCCCCCCCCCCCCCCCCCCGCCATTTTATGGGGAAGAAAAAACAACGACTTTTGCACCATTTGTTTATGCACCGTTGCGCTACGGGACGTAAATTCAACCCCGCAAGCTCCACGGCGGGCTCTACCGATACTGTGCTTGCCAGCATTTGTCCGCTGGGGGATTTGCCGACTGGGCAGAACGAGCGAATAGAGGCAAATATGGGTGCACGATCCCGGGTGGCCAGCGCAATATCTACTACACGAACCGCCCCAGCATCAAGGCGTCCCACAAAGCTTTTGGCGCTGTCGGAGTCCTTCTTGACATATCACCTCTTATCCCCCCTTTAAAACAACTTTCCCTACGAGTATCAACTGCTGAAGATTACTTCACGAAGCCAAAATAACCCATCATTCATTCGCGCAGCCACACACAAGCATCCACCTCAGCTAGGCACTCCTCTTTTGCCGAAGGCTATCTCCCTTGCGTAGCTGCTTACAGATCTCCAAACAGACCAACCGGCGAACCTTTTCGGCCCCATGTGGCGCTGCCTTTCGACTTGCGCGGCAATACGGCCGACCTTCACAGTTTGGGTCGGTCATGATCGGTCATCCCACAATTTGAGAAGAGTTATCGTCGAATTTCCTGACGTTTTCTCAGCTTTCAAGGCCGATGTTGGCTCCTGCTTCCTCTTTCCATTCTAGCTGTCCTTGCCTTCCGGCAGCGCTTCATTCAAAAGTCGACGTACTCGAGCCCGCTTGTCATCATTCTCGCAATAAAAGGCAGTGTTGTTGACATTATCGTCGACGATGATAACGCCCTTATACCCGTTATCTCGGTTAGTCGCCACTTCTCGCGTCAATGAAGTCGTCGACCCGCTCTGGAAGAGTAACACCATCTGCCTTTAGAATAGTCTCCTCGTTCCGAATATCGAGTTGGCAAGGAACTTCTCGTGCTGTGCCTTCTTCACGCTCATCCGTCTCTCTGGGTGGCCAGTCACGCCCCAAAAAGTAGCGTGACACCAATCCCCACCCCCGGTGGTGCCATGGCAGTGCACTGATGTCGAGATGCTTTCTGCGGCCTCGCTGGCCACTCAGAGACACGGATGGGCGTGCAAAGGGAAAAATGTTAGCACTCCCTTGCCAACGCGATATTTGGAACGAGGAGGGGATCCGCAGGCAGATGGTGTTACTCTTCTAGAATCGGTCGATGGCCCCACGACATTCCATGGGCTTTCATGGTAGAGCCATGGTCTTTCACGGCACTGCCATCGGTTATCATGGCATTGCCACGCAAGCTTTCATGGCATAGGCATGGGCCCTGAAAATGTGCGATGGCAGCTAGTGGTAGTCTCGAGGGTGTTGCCTCTTGACACTTTCATTCCGGTGATGTAATATTCCCGTGGACATCCCATCGAAGTATCATGAAGCCCTGTGCAAATCCAAGGGTGATGCCATGTCGACCCATTTGAAGCCAATGCCAGCGCTATGGCAGAGACATCCGGACCCTTGGAAGTGCCATGTAAGCCTATGGCAATGCCATGGCAGGCATTGGGAGATTCTGAAAGCCCATGTCAGTGCCACACAAGAGTAGAATGACAACTTCGTTGGGCGTCATGATAACCATAGATATGGAAGCCCATGGTAGTCCATGGGGTTGCGTTAGAAATCCATGGCAGCGCATCCAAGTGAACTGCCGAGGCGGTACCATGGCTAATGCGATAGAAGCTGCCATGGGTTTTCATAGCACTGCCCTGGTATGTCATTTGACATGTGGAGTGTCTTCAAAGCTCATGGTATGGAAAACTCAGACTGTGTGCATCCTTGCCTTTTGCCTCGACGTCCATCGCGCTCCGAAGTCCTCGCTCGCTGAACATCGACGAGTCATCACTACCGACGGTGGCACCGTTCTTGCGCCACATCCGCCCCCACCACGATCGACACTCTTGACCATATCCGTGATAGCATACCACCAATCAACCAGTCGACGCGTGTTTATATCATATACCTGGTATGTACAAACGCATTTGCGCGGCGATTAACACCCGTGAAGTGGAGAGTGTAAGTGGTCATGACCAAGTTAGTGGCGCTAACAGAGGCAATGCAACGGTAGCCGTCACCTGTGTGCCATGAGGTTGACGTTGTTGCAAGATGCCTGCGATATCCTCCAGTTCTCCAGTGTTGGACTCCAGCAAAACGTTCAGCCCTCTATAGTCGTGACATGCCCTCACCGTGCCATCCTTCTTCGCCACCACGACGCAATTTGCTGCCCACACTGGCTGCGACCGGCGAATCGTCCCTAAATTTTGCTGCTTTGCTACCCCACTCTGGATCATGACCGTTTCCTCTGGCGAATACCGTCGTGTTTTGCCGCATGGGGTGTACAAGTGCTGTCGGTCAACGGAAGCTGAACGTTAGCGGGGTTGCAGGCCGGGACAACCTTCGGGCTCGCCGGGAACACGTGACGGTACTTCTCCAGCACTTCAACAAGAGCCTCTTTCATGGAAGCACACGTCCGATCAATGTTGGCCAACGACAAGTCCACCACATCGGCGTCCGCCCCACCCACCTGCCTCCGGCACCACAAGTGCTGACTGACCCTTCCTCTACGATGCGCCGTCTGCCGGCACGACGGAATAACATCCGCACGCGTTCCTTGTCGCTCGTGCCGACGGACGTGAATCCGAGTATCCACCCCGCCCTGCTTCAGTGCTAACGGTGCTTTCAAACGGTTTAATACCTACACTGCAGCGGCGTTCAGGGGTGCTATCACTGCGCTCCGCGCGCAATTCCCCGCTCTGCCTCCGTCTCCACGTCGCACGATGCCTTCGGTTTCCCTGTCACCAGCTGCCTGTCTTGGGGTTGGACTCTCTTGGCATATACGTCCACCTACACGCTGACGAAACCCGGCAACACCTTTTGTCGGGCTGGTCGCAGCTTCCACGTAGGGTCCCTCCGTCGTACCAGGTCGCCGAGTCCTCGCTGGGTTGTGTGGGCGGCTCGGCTATTTCCGCCGGTTCTCTCTCTCCAACCTGCTCCCATGTTGTCCTCTTCCCGGTCGTTATTACCCCTACTTCTGCTCTGCTCGGTTGGACGGATGCCTGCCAGCTCACCGCCTTCTGCTCTGCCACCTTAGAGGAGGAGGCTCTTGCGGACGAGATAAAGGGCACCCATGGTGACTCTGGTGCCGGCTTGAAACCTCCGCTGGCCGCGAGGCTGGTAATGCTGCCATGCTTTATTAGAAACACTGCCCCTATGATTAGGCCGTATGGAAGATCCTCCACCACCCGTACCAGCACCTTGCGCCCCCTGTCCTCCGGGCTAAACACCAGTGGGAGCTCGCACGCCCATGAAATAGGGACTGCGCTACTCGTGGGATTGGCTGCTTTCAACCACCCCTATCGCTTCGGGCTCATCACCGATTCCCCCCCCTTTTCCGCTGCATTCGACGGAGCGTACGTATGCCGCAGAAGGGAATTCCCACCCCGTGCGCCTGTGTGGACCAACACCTCTACCGGAATGCGGCAACTAGTCTTGGTGTTGTGCCAAACGAACGTGCGCACCCACACTTGCTTAGGCCCACTCCCATAGCCGCCGCGCTTCTTGAGGAATCGGCACCTAGGGCAGCTAACGTGGGGTTGCTGTACTGCTGTGTGGGGACGATGAAGTCGTCGTCTGCGCCCCCCCCTCCCCTGCTGTTCACATGACCGCCCGTGGTCGATGTGGCGCGATGGGTACTGCCTGTCTTCTCCCTTTCCCCCGGTCCCGCGTTCGTTGCTCGCTTTGGCTGCTGTTCCCCAGGAGAGAACCCCCTGGGGCGTACCTTCAGGCCCGCGCGACACGCGAGGCTCACACGGTAGCCTCGCCCTCCTCGACTGTGTACGCGCTCAATATTTCGAGTGCCGTGAGCTTATCTGGATCTAGCTACAGGCCTCGCGTCTGGGTGGTTTCGCGGGGGTAAAGGCCGTAGAGCACGAAGTCACACCTTCCTCTGCGGGCTGCACTCTTGTGAGGGCAGTCGGAGCCCCTCGCATGGAAGAAGCAAACTCTTCGTTGGCACAAGGCGTCGATCATCACCCTGTCTTCGGCATTCGGGCTCGATATTTCCTCCCATTCCGTTCTGCTGTCTGTTGTTTCTCGGCTCCTATTGCCCCGGCAGTCGTTTCGGTCGCTCTTGCGGCTTACAAACGGGGTTCCGTGTGCGCTCGCTCGGGTGGAGGCACGGAAGTTGGAGAAGGCCACGACGTGTGGGTGATCGTGTGGGCGATTGCCAAGTGCTTCCTCCTAATTTTTCTCCCCCCTCTCCCTCGTCCTCAGAGAATAGGCCCCTGTCTACCGCGGCCATTGCCGCGCACACGGTGTCCCGGAGCGCCTCCGCTTTCTCCCTCCACGACTTGGGTAGTTCCCTGGTGAGAGGTTTGCCTCCTCCCCCCCGTTCCTCTCTCAACGGATGCCCGCTTGTCTCGCTCTGTCCCAGGGGTAGCCGCTGGCTCTGCGATAGTACCGCTACGCTGCCTCGGTTCCGTTCCGTTGCTGGTATCGTGGCCAGGGAGTAGCGACTACACCGGGTGAGCAGGGCGTTGATCACGCCGTAAAATATCCCATGAGAGAGCTCCCCGCGGTGTGCCATATGAACCCAAAGGTTTGCCGGCTTCCACTTGCAATGAGTGAGATGCTGTTTTTCACGTCCGCTCCGACTTGAATCAGGAGGGATTCCATCCCATACGGTCGCAGGCGCTGGTAAAGAAAATATTTACTGCTCGTTCGCAGAGCTCCGCCATTTGCCTCCCCGATACATACCTCCGACAACAGACTTCTTTCGACGCTTAGGGCCTCGCCTCGTCTGTTGTTGTCGCGCGCGAACATGCAGCATCAGCCGGCGGGCTGCGGTCATCCACGAATCCCCGATCAAGAACTTTATCTCGGCGAGCACCGCTTCAGCCCTCGTCTGTGCCTGCGTCAAATGTGCCACCTCAGCTACCAGCACCCGGCATGTCGAGTGGAACGTGGCAAAAACCTCCTTGGACGAGAGGCACCTCCACCATAGAGTGCGGGCGCAGCAGGTCACGCGTCACCAGGGTATCTGCGATTAGCTTTCCAAAGCACATGGCTCTCCACGGCGTCAGGTTATCTGCTCGGGGGCGGAAAGGGTTGACCCCATTGGTGGAGAAATGGCCTTGCGGCATGACCCACGCCGCCCCTGCGAACTGTGCCGTGATCTTCGAAAAACTTGTCGACCAACAGCACTGGATCGCTCCTCCACGAGAGCTCGCCCTGAGGTGCTGCAATCAGTCCCACAAACCGATCCTGGCCTTTGATCAGTCCCATGTCACCTACGATATTGCTCACAACCCTTTGGGCCTCTTTGGAGTTTGGTCTGAAGCGGTTCCACCCTAGCTGGTTCGGGCGTCTGTGCGTTTTGGCTCGGCCGCCAAATCCAGGGGGTAGGACTGGGATGATACTGGCATGACACTTGATGCTGCCCGCTGTATGCCGTTGGCGCGGGCTATGGCTGGTGTAACATTTGCACCTGGAGCACCTGCGCGAACGGCTAATTTTGCGGGAAAATACCCCTCCCCCCATGTTACCCAGACTCCATGGTTGCCTGCGTAGCCTACCGGGTGTGGTGGTTGGATCGTTGCCGGTTCTGGATGTAGGACCTGCGCCAACACCTGTTGTTGCTGCTGCTGTTACTGTTGCTGCGGCAGCTGTCGCGATGATGGCGGCGGCGACGGTTCCCTCTGACGTTCCGGCGATGGGGGCTGGTGCTGGTGCCATCCTGATCTACCCTTCTTGCTGCGGCTGTGGCTCTCTCGGGATGCTGTGGTGGCTGCCCTGGCTACGGCGCCGACGGCGTTCTTGTGGTCGCGCCCGAGATTGCGGTGATGGCTGCGTTTTTGCCGTCGCGGATGCGGCCGCGGTGGCGGAGGCGTTCCTTGCTGTCGCCACCACGACCCTGGTGACTGCGGCGCTTCCTGCTGTCGCGGCTGCGGCTGCGTCCGTGCCGCTCCAGCCTGTACCTGCTATAGCTGTGCAGGCGGAGCGCCTGACTGTCCTGGCTGCCGCCGTGGCGGCGGCGGTGCCTGTGGCCGCGGCTGATGCTAGAGCGGCGGCTATGGCTCCTACGGTCGCTATCCCTCCTTTCCTGGTCGCGACCACGGTCGTATTCGGTGGATGGGTCACTTCCGCCCATCACCTTGGCCCTGGTCACGGTAGGAACTGTGGACGTGTCCGCAAGGCTGACCGCTACTGCTGCGGCTACTGGTTCTGGTCATGATCGTGACCCAGATCGCTGCTGCTGCGAGGTAATTCGCCGCCCCGCGTACTGCCTCCTTCGCCGGAAACCTGGTCGTCACCGTTGGCGACGTGACTGTCGTCTAATTTCTTCCTTCATAGCAGAGCAGGGCAAGATGTTAGCGCGAATGATAGCACGCGGTTGGTGGTCGTGTGGTCCTAGCGCGCTTTCCAGATGTGTGGTGCGTGTTTAGTGATCAACGGAAAATCTAGAACCCTCCAGCCGAAAGTCACTTCGAGTTTGGAACCACGAAGCGAGCCCCAACGCTTCCCCGTCCGATTACCAGACCACCAGACCATGGTCACCTTGTTCCGTGAGCACAAGGCGATACTCGGAGAGTTTCTACTTTAGACGGCAAACGACTACTTGGTCCCTCTTACATATGTAGAACACAAGATGTGTCGGGAGTGCCCTCGGCTAGGTGCAAGAGAGAACGGGGTCGTCGTATTCGATGCCGAAAATCAGGAGGTACGACAAAGCTTTGTACCCGGCCCGTCAACGTCGCACTCTATGCGGGAGAGCAAGTTTGTGAACCTTCACAGCTGTGTTGCACCTCTCTCAAGTTGGCTCCTAGTTGGCACGCACTGACGGCATGAACGTGGAGTCCGACATGCGAGACCATCGTACGTGCGCTAAGCTCCTAGTTATCCCCTTTGCCTAGTTGGTGTTTATGAAGCACAGTGAAAGGTAAGGGGTCGCAATAATTCATTTCTTGCCTTAGTCATTTGACCATTCACCACACATCCCTTCCGAGACGGAGCACGAGGGGGGAGGGTATACTCGACATCATGCATGCCCGTAATCGTATGACCATAGACGCTTGCATCCCTCCAATGCCGGGACGGAGCACGTTGAGCTTTCCCCGACCAGGCACCCACTGCTCGTACCAAGCGCGAAGCGCCGTGACGTGTTCAGCGAGTCGTACGAAGGGTGAGCTGCATCCCACTAAGACCCGCTTGTGAGGTGGACTTGCACATGGATGACAGCTTCAGTGGGTAAATTTATTTTCCGGTGCCAGGGACAGCATTGTAGGTATTATATAACAGCTTCGTGGGTACCTTACAATTAGCACTTTGTGATGCGATCATTCTCCTTGTGCGGAGTAAAGGTTCTCCACCCCGAACAAATGATCTATAAACCAATTGACAACTGTGACCGACCGCCAAAATAACAATACGATACCCTGATTGTCTAACTCACGTGGTGAGCGGCATGTTTTACAGTGTCGTTCTCACGCCATCCCAACCTATTGCTGTATGTAGAATATGTATGGGGGGTGAGTGTACCAGGTATTGGATAACATGCATGGCCGTAGTCGTACGACCATAGAGGGGGAAATATTACTGCTGTGCTTCTGGTCAGCTCGAAATTCCGGAATGAGGCTGTTTAGTATTGATAACCGACGACCCGCGAAGCAAGCTGAGTATGTAGAAAGACGAGTACGAGCCGCTGTGCAATACTAACATAGACGAACGGCCACACGGTAGGACCCGGTCGCACTTAAGGAAACATATCTCAAACGACCATGGTTTCGTGCAACTGAATACTGCGTACATGAACGGACGCTGCGAAGTAAAATGGCCGACTGGCGAAGCACACCGAATATGGCCGTGACTTGCTGGCATGATTGGGCGCTCACAGTCGTAACTTCTTTTACCTCCTTGCCGGAACACTAAATTGAATTTGACACCCGTCTCCCCCCCCCCGCACCCAGCCCACAATATTTTTCTTATGGGGGATTACCAGGATGTCCAGATGCCGGAGATCACTCACACAGTTTCCAAGACGTTCAAGGACTTCAATGCTTCAGTCAACGCCGCGGTAGAGGTGCCCCAAGAAGACTTCGGAGACCCCGTGGCCGCCGCAATGGTCGTATCGTGGTCAGTCTACAAGCGGAAGCGAAACGCTACTCCGAGAGTACAATTGATGGAGGTTTTTTGTCGACGAAGTCTGTGTCGAATGTCGGCAAGCCACGCGGTCATCAGGATTAAATGTACCGGCAGGTGACCAAGAAAGTACGGTAGAGGCAGCACCTAACGTTTTTGAGGCTCCTCACTTATATTACACCGAAACGGCACAAACATGGTTTTCACCCAACGGTTTCAAGACTGCAGTCTCGTTTGGGGGAAAAGCTACTTGGAGGTTGAGTGGTTTGTCCCCAAGACGAGACTACAGTTTCAAAAGGGTTAAGAATCTCGATACCTGCAGTAGCACCCAAACACTGGTCGTGAGAAAAATAAACGTACAACTAGATGAACAATCTCAAGCCTAGGTATATCGCGAACGGTATTCTAAAATACTACCGGTATCCCGGCGATATTAGGTTAAGGAGCCTGGTCACTCAGAAATAAATTGACCAAACTTTTCCTACCCCTGTCATAGCACGCGTCCATTGTCCAATACCGCCGAGCTGAAATAAAGCAACGGCTTGATTCCAACGGATCCGCGTCTGCATTAGAACGCCTCCATAACCATCACCACCGCCTCCGGCACTCCTACGCAGCCTGTATACAGGCCTATGCTTTCACGGATCCTCTCTGTTCTCCTCACCCTTTTCGTTGAAACTCCGGAGACAACACATTTAAGGCAGGTTTTGCAGTTCGCACGACGGCTATGCGGCCACTAGCGGCGACGGCAAGATTGTTGGTGTTTCGTTCGTCGACGTGCGCGCTAAAGGCTCCAGGCTGGCTAGCCTGGGCCTTTTGTCCTTAGCTCCTGGTGCGGGAAAAATGATCGTCGCGGCCGCTTGCACCCTCACAGAGAAGCGAGGGTTTTCCACCTTGGTTGGATATGAAGGCAGCACGACCCTCACACTCGACTGTTTTGAGCAGAGGGAAAGCTTGGGGGGGTTCTATCGACGATATTCATTTAGCTGAATGTGAACGGCGACAATGGGTGCCATCCTCACTTTTGAACTCTTTCCTACAGAGCGCGCTAGGAATTTACACACGTTTTTACTTCGTGGCTCTTGGGACGTGGCAGGTTCTGATGCAAGTGGCGGCGAACTCACGTTCGTTCTCCCTCTACGCCAAGCTGGGCTTTGAGGTACAATGGGGAGCTTTTCAATAGGTTCTTAGGCGCCGGCCGTGTTGTGTCTCCCTATGCGTTTTTGTCCGATCATAAGGGTTGGTTCCTGATGTGGACAGGTCTCATAACTGCACTTCTTACCTGGTCGAACGCGCGCGTCCATCATGCTATGCCACTGGCCGACGTCGTACGGCTCCCCATCGCCATACCATCGTATCATAGGGCGCTTGTTAAACCCTGCAATCCTTTAACTCTACTGTAGACCGAGGCGAGCGTGTACCGACGAGTTGGTGATACGTACCGCAAGTTGACACGGTCAATGCAGCAATACAGCGCAGGATGAACACCCTCTCTCTCTTCTCCGGGGAACGACTGTCAGTACCACACGCCAAGCACACGTGCCGGTACATGGGTGGCTTCCTGCCGTCGTCGGAGTTATCTCCTGCTGCCGAGATAGATGGCCTGTCATTGATGGCCATGACCGTGGGAGACGTTCCAAAATGCGCGGACTTGTTCCTTGCAGCCCACGGGGCAGACAGCGGTTGGGACAGGCAGGTGGACATTGGCGGGATGGTGGCGGCCGGATTTCTGTTTGCAATGTGAGCTCGGGAGCACTCGATAAATTGTTTGAGTTGCTTGCGAGAGCGGAGTACTCGGTCGATCGACAGCATTACCGGTGAAACTAGCGAGGGGGGAAATAAACCATGAGGGCAACGCCCTGTCTACTATTTCCGTTCATGAAGGAGTTGGCATGGGTGTGGATGTCCATACTGTTCCCTGTGGTATGAGCACCTGAGGCCTTTGGTGTTCGGGGAGCCTTCGACAGCATCAGAATACCACACGCCAATATTCGAGAAAAACGTGGCCACCACTGTGGAAGCGGCAAATGCCACCGCGATGTGACTTGTCGCCACGACGGTGCCCCTGGTGGCCACCATACGTATGACACGTCACACGCCGGCTGCTGAGTTGTTGATACCCCGCTACTTCCCACGTCCGTCGCTGAAACAGGCTGGTAGCCAGAGATGCGGACGGGAAGGTGGTCGGCTACAGCACAGGTGCTGCTGATACGTTCGCGCCTTGAACCTTACCCTGTGGCCAAGTGTGACCCCCCTATCTGGGCTGCGCTAACGGCCCCAACCGTAGAGCTCTCTATATCTGCAAGGTGCATGGTACAACCTTGAGGGCTGACATCATGAATTTCCACAAGACGAGATCGCGTCTGCGGTCGCTTGATAGACGCTTTAGTCGGGCCAAAGACGGAGCCCCAATTGCAATAGTGTCTTTAGGGGCCTGATGTTTATATGCCCTATCGATAAATGCCGAAGTACGATGTACACGCTGGTTTGCCAAATGCCCGCGTTTCGATTGATTGTTCCAATTCATGCGCGCTGGTTCGGGGCGGGAGTGCGGCGTTGGTTGCGCTCGCAAAACAGGTTGCTTCATTTCGGGGCACCAGGTAGCGGTATCGCGGGACGTCTTCTGCGCCATGTACACAGAGAGTTCGCGACTTCATCAGCAGGGAAAACTACCTTGCCCAGGGTATATTGCACCATGGTAGGGGGTGATGCTCGTATCTCGGGTCGGTTGTATGAGCGCCTTAGTGAAGCCACGCGTGGGCTGTAATAGGGCGCTTTCACGTAGTCATAGGCTGACCGACATGCACCGAGTGTTCCGCGAGTGCACGCAACACCGAACAGACGCGTGGGTGAGGTTTAGTCGCTAAGGTAAGGGCCATGGCTTTCACAGGTATCTCATTCCACGTTCGTTCCCTATCCTATCAAGTTGTACCTACCTGCAGTTTCACTGTCCCACAGAGTTCCCGGGGCTGATATCATGGGCCTGGCACAAGGGCTGACCACGTTTCGAGCTGCCATCCTCATGGTCAAGGGAAAATACGAGCACGCTTGGCCCGGCTCTGGATGCATCGTCGCACAACTGAGCATTGCTGGATGGTGAACACGGCAGAGCTGCGACCGGTAATGTGTCGAGTAACTGACGTTGAGTTTGAGTGGGATACCATACATCCTTTTTACGGAGAACGCCCTGTGGGAACGCCTCGGCGACCGTCACGATTTGCGAGCTGAGACTCTTGGCAAGCAGGACCGTTAGGATAAGACACAGGTAGTGATAGATTGTGCGGTGTTTGGTGACGGCGGCAGACCGTAATAACACCCCTCGTATGATTCAGGCTGTCTGACGCTCTCCCCTCCGGTGTAGCGGTATGTATGTTGTGCGCAAGTGAAAACATCCTTGTCAGTATCTGGGGTTTCACCGTTGTGTTTTTTAATCTCTATATATCGCGCTTGGATCTGGTCGTGGATAAGATAAGGCCGAGGGACCAGAGCGATCGAAGCGGTTTTTGGCTGTATTGTGTACTGTTTCGTGTTTTTTCATCATGGATCGCGCGACCTCGACCAATGCCCACAAACCCGGAGTCTACAGAAGCGGGCGAGCTGGGGCGAACGCGTTCAACTTGCTTTGTCAAACGTCTCGAGGTCGCCACGGTCGTCACGCCGCGGTGGGTTTGGTAATGTCTTTGGAGAGCGGCGATATTTCAATTAGTTGTGTTCGTTGTGTTTCTTCAAATGCACACGTCCCACGGCATATATCAGGCAGCCTTGCCTTGTTCACCTCTCCACTGCTACAAGCAAAGTATGGAAAGCAGCTCCGTGTTGCGTTGCTCTTTGTCAACGCCTATACACAGTATATCAGTACGGAGTATGAGGCAACGCCAAGGGAGCGCAACGACCGAAGCTATTTTGAGTCTCTAGTAGACAAAAAAACATTTTCATACTGGCGGGCGTACAGGCTTCCATGATACAATTAGGCTCTCTGTGACAGTCACGTCTTCTGCATACGTTGATTGCGAGAGCTGTACGTTTCCGATTTCCTCAAACCCGACGTATACGGAAGCGAGGGAGCCTGGGCTAATGCGTGGGATTTGTTTCGTCGCACGCCGTCTCGAGTTGGGAGCGGTCGCCGTGCCGGTGTGTTTATGGTGGTGATTTTTAGTCGGGCGGGGATTCGTTTGATTATTTATTTGTTTCCTCCGAACGCACACGACCTACGGCATGTATCAAGCAGTGTTGCCTTCTTACCTCTCTACGTACTACCTGGTAGTATATATGTGAGTTTCAACGAAAGCTTCGATCTCATAGCTGATGTTGAAAAAATAAAACAGTATGTGGCATGCGCGGTACATCTCGTAGCGTATCGAAGCCCAGAACAACAACGTACTATTCGTCCCAGTCATTGGTACCTATTACGGGGGACCATAATAAATAGGACCTACTGTGTATACAAAAACCTATATACTTGTCTCTTTTTACTAACAATATTTGGTACTATTTACTGTGGCCCCCGGTAATAGTACGCCGTTCAAGTCTCTCTGCGGCCTCTTGTTATGCGAAGCTAGCGCTATCGTGCTTGCTCGCTCGACGAGCTTCGCACACAAATAACGAGCGGGTGCTTTGATGTGGGCCGTTCTATTAATAGTACGTGAGCATACGGTGGAGTCACGGATTAAGACCTATCGATTGAAAAAAAAAAAATTGGTTGAGGTCAAAATAGCTTGGCACAAATCGCGGTGAATTCAAGTTTGATAGTTGTCAGTTCCTCGAATTCCGGACTCCATGTCAACCCCCGCAAAAGAACTCGATCTCGGCGAGTCGGCAGCAGAGCACAGGGGGGCGTGAGCTGCAGTCCGGACATGGAGAATAGAAGCAAAAGTGCGTAGCAGACTTGATGTAAAGTCGGAGTACTGTACTACACTGTGATACTGTCTAGAGTGATGAAGCGTGAGTGTACTCGTATGCCATGCGCAGAATGGTGTCGGCTGTGTGGTACTTTGTTGCTGGGCGAGGGGGGTGTGCTTGGTATGACATTTTCTGTATGTGCTTCAGTTTAACAAGCACAATGTGAATAGAGGCGTAGTAGCTTGAGTCACTGCAACACGGGCCAGAAAATTTATGATACAATACATTTCAGCTCACTCATTCGAGCACCAAAAGCAAGGGAGATACGTTCAGCGATTACTGTAGTGAAATCACGCGCAAGCTCAATATAAGCCATACTAAGTATTTCAAGAGCATAGAAAGCATCAGCTATGAGATAGGTGAATTCCTTGAAGCAGCTCATATTTGCAAGCTGCATAAGAGTATGATACATCGTTTGCGTACTACGGGTTTTGTATGACCTCATGGAGAATATACAATGTTCATCGAGGGGAACCGCATATTATGTTCCACAGAAGATACACTGTACAGTAGTACTGTGTCGAAAACTTCGTACAAGAGCAGACCTCTGTCATAATCGGTACAGACCTAAGAGACATACACCCCTATCCAAAATCGTGATTGCACGCATTTTCTGTCCATTGGCAGACTTATTTCACGATAGGGGTCGCACTTTTTTTTTGCCTTCTGAGGCACTATTTTCTGACCTATCGAGCTCCCCAAGTAGGCAACTATTGCTTGTATCGGTTAGCATGACACTTCTACTGGTACGTTTGTTCCAGGACTGGCGCAAAGAAAAGTTGGTCGGGTTGCAAAAAAAACTTCTTTGGTTTCACGTTTCGGGTGAGATATCGAGCATTGCTCTGCACCATTTGATCGACACGAGGTTTTGGTGACACACGCGCTAGTTACTTGAATCAAGTGCACGTACGCAGTCGTAAAATTTTCTGTTCCAGTTTAAAGCCATTCAGTTCAGCGTCAGTATCGCTTTTTCAGTGTCCCAGTTTCATCAATCCAGCCAGGCAGGGATTCAGATACACGCAAACTATATGGAGTATGACGGCCCACAGCACGCAAAAGCACATTTTTTGCCAGCCTGCTCGTTCTTGTGAGATTGAATAAACCAAACTATTTTCTCGGTTCCTTATATAATCTATGCTTTTGTCTGCTTTACAACCTACTATGTTCCATTGACGCCCGTACCATACAGGGGTGTTGTTTCTCTAGCTCGTTCTATAGTGTCCACCATATCGCCTGCGGAGGGGCACAACAGTTTCTTGTTTTCTTTTTCCTTTTTCTCTTTTCGATTTCTTTTTCTCGTTTCAAGAATGTGTATGTTCTGTCTGTCGTATTCAGTACGCCGCATTTCAATGTACTGCTGTAGTATCTCTGTGGCGTAGTTTAGTCACCACATAACTTGTTTCTCTGTAGGATTGGAGAATCGGCACGGACACTGGTTGTTGTGCTGGATGTCGACGGGTAGAAAGAACGGTAGAGCCACACACACATTTCTACTCTGTTTACTGCACAAGTAGTATCTTTGTAGCGTAGTTTTGTGACAACATAACTTGTATCTCTCTAGGATTTGAGAATCGGCACGTACACTAGTTGTTGTGCTGGATGTCGACGGGTGGAAAGAACGAACGGTAGAACACACACACACCTTTATACTCTTCGTACTGCAAAAGTAGTATCTCTGTAGCGTAGGTTTGTAACCACATAACTTGTACCAGGTATCTCTCTTGGATTGAAGAATCGGCACGGGCACTGGTTGTGCTGGATGTCGACGGGTAGAAAAAACGGTATAAAGTGAAGAACACACACACATTTTTTGGGTGGCTCCGAACTTTGCGCAAATATTTAGAACTGATGACTCGATTGTTGGAACTGATGACTCGATTGTTGGGGGCAAAGTAGTAGGCCACCTTTCTAAAGGTCAAAACTCACGCACAACGCCTGCCGACCGTACGTAGGCAGATCATATCTTTGTCGCCCAGGTTGACAGGTTGATGTGAAGTGATGGCCGAGGTAGGGTAAGGGTAAGGGACACAGGTGCATCTGGCAGTTGGGAAGCAGTGCTTCGCTTCTTCTGATTTAGATCTTTATTGATGGCGAGAGCTGAGGACGTGCTCTGGTAGAGAAGTGAGAGGTAGGTGGGAGGGACTCGACACCCAGATATACTCGTCCCCCCCCACGCCACGAGCTCTCCTAAATCCCTTTTATCTGATGTACTTCTAAAGAACTTTCCTATGACTACCGATCGTTCTTTTAATAGTATAAGAACTTATCATTTTATGGTCCTATCTCCGTCTAGGAACATTACTCTCGTCTAACGGCCTATCCGCCCTAGAGGACATTACTAGAAGAACTTCACTCTCGACTAACGGAATATCCGCCGGGTTAATCAATTCTTTGGATTGTTCTCGTATTCCTGATACTACAAAACTGCAGACAATGTTATCTATATCTATAGCCCATGAATACTTTACTCATATCACATTAGCCCATCCTGAAGAGTCGTATATACAGACCACAAGATGGTCGAAGGGTGATGGCAAAGTTCATCCCAAATGACCAGGAAAGGTGGTCGAAAATGCGGCTATTCGAAACAAACGAGATGAGGCTAAATTCCCCCACACCTCGTATTAAGACCCAAACACTACGAAGGGGTGTTCACCGAGAAAAAACAATAGAGGAACCAAAGGAGAGGAAGGCATAACCCAAAGCGGAGGCGTAGGAGAAATCAGCAAAAGTGAAAAAAAAAGACGAAAGACAAAGGAGACAGAAGCCGAAGCGAGGGCTAGAGGAAGAAAATAAACGAAGACCAAACCGACGGCAAAAGAAGGACGCACAAACTTGCTACTGGAGCTGTTGTGTGGGACCCAAGGAGGTACGAACGGGAGTTATTTGCAGAACCGGGTTGGCAAATCAGCAAATCTCAAACGAGACAGGGATCACAATCCAAAAACATAAATATCCTGTAGACGCCATGCCGTGTCTTGTGGCGAAGGTCCTAACATGGTAGATATCGCGCGGCAATCCAAAAACATAAATATCCTGTAGACGCCATGCCGTGTCTTGTGGCGAAGGTCCTAACATGGTAGATATCGCGCGAGACAAACGGGACACAATTGTCAACTAGAGTGCTATGAGGGCTGTGCACTCTACAGTAGTGGCTACTAAAACCGGGAGACGGAGCGAACAACGGGGCGTCTCGGAGACCTGTTCGTGGTGTGAACAATACCAGCAAACGTAGCAAGGTAGTTAAATCGACAAAAACAAACTCAAAGACGGTGTCGGCTAGAAGATCTGCCTATTGCGTGAAGTTCGAGGTGGTAGATAGCACGGGGCTAAAACACTAGCGTGTGCAGCTTGGCCATCAGGGGCGACATCTAAGGCGCTATCGTTTTCCAGAGGGCAGAGGGGCGCGCGGAATACCAAACAAAAAACAGGAAAATAAGGGAAAGAGAAAACGAAACACCATCGGGACCAGGAAACTGGCCAAAACCTGGACACATATCAGGAGAAATCGATCCTGTCAGGACAACTATGGTCGATAACTCTACAGCCTTACGGGGCAACAATGCCAGCAGGACCCTACTTGGGGCAAACATGGAAAAAAACACGGGTGAGCTGGAAATTCGATAATATCCTGGTTCGATGATTGTCTGAAACAGGGGTCGGTGGAAACCGACGGAGGTCAGGGTGCAACCCAGGCTACGACACGATTTTACCTCTGCGTAGTGTTGCCGAGAATTGGCGGTAGGCTAGTGAAGTACAAACACAAATACTGATTACGATATCGCTACGACTCGGCGACCTGAACGTCAGGAGGCTACACGGATTTGTAGGCGACTCCTCGCCTACCGCTGCGTCATGTCTCTCCTACTGTGTACTGTTGCCCCTTTTTACTGTCGGACAGCCATCATAGCCCATACCAGGTAGCATTCAACCCTAAAAACGTGGAACCTTGCGACGTTCCCCCAAAATATGAGGCTCGACCATCCACCAGAGTCCATGTAATTTTCGTGTCCAGCACTATTGTATGTTCCTGTTGCTCCCTGTTATCCTTTGGCGCGAGGGCGCCCCGAATTACGTTTTCGAGGGGAGCTTGGTCATTTTATTCGAGAAAATGGTCGAGAGTCACTACGTACAAGACAATCAAGTAACTACTCGTAATCCTGACCCTATCCCTAACCCGAAGACCAACTCTTAGGGGGAATTATTTCTGGGCTCCAGGAACTGAGTTTTCAGACCGAATATGCGCGTTTTACTCGGCGGGACAGTCAAAAAGAAAACACCGCTAGACTCCTCAGAATGCTCCCCGGAGGTTTTCAAGGCCTTTCTGGAATAGTGTTCCGTTTCTCCGAAGTCCTATTATTAATAGTAGTTTGATTTTAGGAGCAGCCAATCAGTCTTTTCTGGAGGGTCAAAATAACGTTGTATGTCAGAACTGGGGCCAGAAATAATGGATCTTTGAAGATTTTTTGGTGAAAAATCATATTGTTGTCCTCAGGCTGACTCTTATGGGAACCAAAACCGGAGAACAAAACAAGATTTCTCTTCATCGTGTAGAAACCCAGGGTAGTGCTGTCGGTAGACATGATGAGCCATTTCCGATCACTGCGCAAACATCAAAACATGTGCTTTCAACACACAGCACCTACCTGCCGCCACCGCCGCCGCCGATTCTTCGCCTCACAGGGAACGATGGCGTCAAACCTTGAAAGGCGTGTGCTCCAATGCTCTGAGGGTGCTCGCTACCAAGTTTGAGGGTCGTTGATGCTGTGTGGCTGGAGCTATCGGTCGAGACATCGGAGCCTGACTTCTTTCTGGACGATTTTTTTCAGACGGAACCGGTTCCCATTTCCGTCTGAAAACAAATCGCCCAGAAATGGGTCAGGCTATCAAGCCGCCAGCGAGAACTCCGGCCACACAGCATGAACGACCTTCAAACTTGGTAGCGATTACCTTCAGAGCAGTGGAGCATATAGCCTCGAAGGTTTGACGTCATCTCGTGCCCTGTGAGGCGAGGAATCATCGGCGGTGGTAGGTGTTGTGTCTTGAAAGCGCAGCTTTTTCCTGCTGCGGCATACCAAATGATATCTCCCATCGGCTGTGTGGGTTTCACATAAGAGGGGAAATTCTGTTCTGTTTTCCGGTTTCGGCTCCCATAAAGAGTCAGCCTCAGAACTGGCAATCAATTTGGACGAACGTTCCAACGGCGACTCTGGAGAAACGGAAAACTGTTCAAGAAATCACTCGGCAAAGTAGGGGGAGCATTCTGAGAAGTCTACCGGTGTTTTTTAACAGTTCCGTTGAGTAAATCGCAGGTTTTCGGCTAGAAAACCCAGCTTTTATTAAGAGCTCTTAAAAATTCCCCGCAATGGTCGAAGCCAATCAGGCCCAGTCGAACATGGTTAGCAACAGCCCCTTCGTCTCGTATACATCAGCCTGTGCCAACCATTTTATCCAATAAGTTAAGCTCTACTTCTTTTCCTGTTTCTCCACATCTCACACCTCGCATAAAGAGTGTTACTCAGATCGGAGCGATTCAAGACCCCTCTCCCCCCGCAGCTGTTGGTCACATGTCTTTCGAGACCCCCCTGACTGCCCCCCCTCCCCTGTCTAGGGGAGGAGGGTCTCTGAAACCAAGTAATCCAAATAAAGTGATCCAAAATTGGATGAAAACAAACATATTCGTCCTGTGATCTCGCTCCGGTTTGTTCTCCATTCTGACCTTTTCTAAGGTGAGGTGTCAAAAAAAAAAAACACTGTCTCGGGCGCCCCTGGTGGGCGCTAACCGCTGCTCGCGCGCGAGTGGCAGCTATGCCATAATACGTTAAGCTTTGGTGCACACTCCCAGTACCTGCGAGTAAGGCAAAGCCCGTGCACAGATTGTTTTTCCCAGAATTTTCCCCGCACTAGGAAGGTTATTTTTTCTCCTGGTATAATATCCGACAGAAATTTCAAAAACACCTCTGAAACGGTCGTTCTTCCGCGAAGAAGTTGTTTTATTTCCCTTTTTTTTCTCCTGCTCCCTCTTTTTAAAAACGTTCTGACAAAATGATATTTCAATGGGGTGGGAGGTGATTTTTCGCAAGATCGTTTAGTCCACGAATTTGAGCGACTTCCGGAATCCCCCAGAAAAATATTCTTGCGATTGAATAGAAAACGAAACATGACGAAGGAGGCAGAAGATTGTCCCTGGAATGTATGTAAAAAATCAATTGGCAAACATATGCACCCAACAGAGATATCAAAATAAAGGGCACCATTGTTCAAGGTCGGGACACTTTGTATCCCTGGGTATCTTTACCTATTAAGTCGTACTCGTTGGTACTCACGTGTGTTGTGTGCATAGATATAGAAGAAGAGAACCTTTATTCCTTTCATGCACGTGGAAACCGAGATCCGAGCTCGTGCCTCGTTGGGAAAACCCTTGGTTTTCCATATACGAAACGCCTCCAAAGTACTACAAATACGACCCCAATACTTGAACCCAGGTAATTGCCGGGCTTTCGGCCTCATTGAAGGCAGTATCATAACATTAGCCCACTCTGATGAGCCGTATATGCAGAATTATGTGAAATTCGTGGAAACCTCCATTCCTCGAACTACAGTAGTAGAACATGAGTCGAAGATGCGGCTCCTCAAAACCCACCCTCATACCTCTGAACGGCGAGGCAACGAAGCCGACAAGGTACGTCAGAAAAGGAAAGAAAGGAAGGAAGGCCTAGCCCTAAGGGGCAGGAATAAGTCGTCAACGAAAGCCATCGCCATGCCACCCGCAACGGGGGGAGGGGGGGAGGAAGTTTCATGGAAAAGCGGCAATTGATGCTTCTTGCTCGGCCGCCGTGAGCGCGTGCGCCCGGCGTCTCGCGGTTTTCTTCGAGGAAGCCACGAAGGCCTCGGTGGCGGTCAAAGCCCGCTCGGCCGCGACGACATCGGTTTGATCGTCAGCGGCAGGAGTCCGCTCGGCCCCTCCTGCCCGTCCGCCGCCAGCATTGCCGGGAGAAAAAATGTTGATTTCACAAGATCGATCCCAATACTTGAACCCAGGAAATTACCGGGCTTTCAGCCTCCTTCAAGGCAGTATCAATGATAACACCACACGACAAACGAATTATGTCGACGGTCTGCAGACCGAACGTTTTTATTTCTTCGATTTCAGACGGAATTCGCGATACATGTACATTTGTTTGATGTTCTGTGAAAAATTAGCTGATTTAGGCCCTTCACAATATAAATATGTACCTTGCTTGATTTAGAGAGTGTGAACAAAAGAAAATATCTAACCTCTCGACAATATAAACATGTAACGTACTTGAGCTTAGAGAAAGTGAACAAAAAAAAAAAATCCAAACTATTAATAATAAGTGTTCGCTCACCCCTGATATATAAGATGATCATGAAATCGTGAATATTATGGTCGCCTTATCTTGCAGCTCGTCGTATTTCGAAGGTTCTTCGCCAAAATACATATGCTCGTAGGATAAACGGACACGTTTTGGAGAGAAAATACAGCCGATACTTTGTGTGTGTCGTCTGTTTTTCGGATCCCGCGATAGCGGCCAGAACAATAAAAACTTTGGTATTCTATATCAACCATCTACGACTACGAGTACGAGCGCCTGGCAGTTCGGGTAGGATCATGTTGAGCCCCCAGCTTTGTAGGTCGGGCACGCAGTGGTGTAGTAGTACCCGAGTATCGTGGGAGGGGAATGCAATGCAGGAACTAACTATCTGAATTGGATAAGAAGGTAGATTCTCTTGTTCAAGAGACATCTTGTTTGTGTTGTTGTACTACTGCTGTAGTCCTTCCTCTTCATGATGAGAGCTGTGGAAGGGAGTTGTTGAGAGTGGTTCCATCGAGGGTTGATTCAAGGCATCAAGTCCACTCTGTTTTCCTTCTACTGATCCGCTAGAGACGGGTGATGACACTTTTCCGAGGAATTTTCCTCGGGCGCTTGTCTACTCTTCTTCTATCGGCTATCCTGACCATTGTACTGCAAGGTGAACTTCAGAGCCCCGGAATACTCTCCGAGTGATACAGGTCGTTGATACTACGTCGATCCCATGACCATTCTACGTATAGTCGCACACTACTCCACATCACATTAGCCCACCCTGGACAGTCAAATATGCACACCACACGACGGTCGATGGATGATAGCGGACTTCATCCGAAAATACCGGAAAATGAGGTCGAAGATGCGGCTATTCGAAACAACGAAATTAGGCATAGCTTTCCCCACACCTTGTAGTGAGGCCTATTACGGGGGTCCATAGCTAATAGGACCTATGGTATACATAAAAATCTATATACTTACCTATTTTTAATAACAAAATTTGGTCCCATTAACTATGGACCCCCGTAATAGGCATCACGGGCAGACATCAGTGTTATTGTCAGAAACGTTCGGTGTCGAAAAACAGAACAGAAAAAGGACAGGGGCCTAGTCGACGGCAAGTGTAGCAGTACCCGCGCATTGTGGTAAGGGAATGGAAAACAGGAACTATCTGAACTGGCTGAGAAGGCAGCTTCTCTTGTTTGGGAGACTTCATGTGCTGCCGTGTTAGTCCTCTTCATTAGAAGAGATGGAAGGAAGTTGTTGAGAGTGATTCGACAGGGGCTTCATTCAAGGTATCAAGCCCACTCTGCTCTCCTTCCATTCATCCGCCAGACGGGTTCAGACACTTGTCTAAGGAGCTTTCTTCGGGCGCTCGTATACTATTATCCTATCGCCAATCCTAACTATTGCACTGCGAGGGAAACTTCATAGCCCCGAGATTGCTCTTCGGGTGTTACAGGGTTATGGTCCTACGGATATCCCATGACCATTCGATAGTCCAACACTACTCCACATCACAGTGGCCGTTACCGTGATCGCCATTTTTTTGTAATGGGCAATTTTCGCAAAGCAGTTCTTTCTAACCAACTACAGTTAGTACATCAGTAAACCCAGTGTCCGTCCTGATTACTTGATCTAGAGAGAAATTCTAATTCTTCTGTGATCACAGACTGTCATACTGAGAAAAGCCACAACAACAACGACAATCAACTAATGGGTCAAGCAAGTTGAGTGAAATGCCAACATACCGGAGACGAGAACACCACATAGCAACACAAACGAGAACAAAAGCAAATAATTAAAGCAAAAATAATTATAAAGTGAAACAACATGCAAGTGACGCAAATATACCAGAGACGCAAGGAGAGGAACAGATAGCCGCTACACGGACGAAGCAACACGAAAGAGATGAAGATACCGGCATACGGACGGCGGCGGGGGCGAAGGAATAAAGTGCGCCCAGTATTCCGGGTTGACATATGTTTACTTGCACACAAGTTGAAAACGACAGCCGCGAGATCGAGGAGTTCGTCGAAACTTATATATACCTGGTACTTGACTTGCTGCGGTTATGCGAGTACAACAGTACTCGAAATATTTTGAGGTTCGATATTCCGGACGCGCAGTATTCCGGGATTTGATGCTGCTGCGGAATACTGGGATAAATAAAATGCTTCAGGGTTGTATGCTCCAGGTACTGCAAGTACAGGTAGTTTTTTGCCCGTTGCTATCGCGAGTATTCTCAGCACTAAAACACCCTCAGTATCGGCAGCTACACCGTACAACCTTCTGCGCGTTGAAACCTCCGCAGAGCAGTCCACCCGACCATTTAACTGCATATAGCGGATTGTCATTCGACGCTTTCTTGGAAGAACTTGGGAATGGGGACTTGGCTCTTGCAGCAACAGGTGACAGGGTGGTAGTAGGTGCAGGGGGGTGGCGGCAATCACAAGGGGATTGGAAAAAAGGGGTAGAAGCTATTGCAAAAGAGAGATGTTCCTGAGCGGGTTTAAGTTTTTGGTCTACAAACAGTAGTTTCGTCAAGTATCAAGGGCTGATTGGTACCATCTATGCATGTATAAAGTCGTTGGATGAAGGGAGGGAAATGACATGCAAACCCAAGCACAACAAACAAAAGCACCAGGCAGCCGCAGCAGTTTGTGATACGAGTAGGATAGGCAGATTCTCCCTACTAGGCGGTCTGATACCTTGCTACCCTGTCTACCGTCTCCGTCCTGCGTTCGTCAACTATGCCCCACCCCCGGAGAGGATGCGTCAGACAATACGAAACAAGCAAAGCAGGCTCGTCATCCACCCACGCCACACGACTTGTTTCGCAAGGACAAGAAGGAAGATAAAGTAATAACATGAAAATCACGGAGGATCAAGCGCAAAAAGGAAAAAAAAAAACACAGGAAGACCACGTTCGAACCAGCTGCAACCAGTTGGCGGCACGAGTGATATAGACATGATTCACATACTAGTCGGCCTGGTGCCTTGCTACCCTGTCTGACGTCTCCTTCCTACTTTCGTCCATCGCGGTTTCCCTTCTACTCTCCTTCCTGTTGGACCCCTGCCCTCATTTCCTTGGCCAGGTTTCCTTCCGTTCCCCCTGTTGCCCACCCTCTACCCATTCCCTTGGGCACCACCCTCGGCGGATGGGCGGCACTGCCTACCCAGCTGTGCCTCATTATCGTGCCACTTCACCATGAACCGTTCGGCTGCTTCGAGGAACCCCGGTCCCATTTCCCCGCCTATTATTAATATCTGAAGTTAGGGTTCTGCACTCTTTGGATTTTACGTGGCATGGCCATGGTGCCTGCGCCCATGGCATACAATGGCATCCCCACGGTATCCCATGGTGCGGCATAGGATTGCATGGCACGCCGTGGGGTGTGTGCCGTGGCATGCCACGGGTGGTACCATGGCAACCCAGCGGCAACCGCCACGGCACTCCATGGTAACCCCACGGAATGTCATGACAACCCCCACGGCACCCCAATGTTCACGGCACCTAGGTTAGGGTTGGGTTAGGGTTCCATGGTATGCCGTGGAGGTCGGTGGAGGGTTCGGTGGTATTCCGTGGAAGATGCCGTAGAAGGTTTTGCAGCAGGTGGTGCCACGGCATGCCACGGCATATCGTGAAAAAAGGCCAATAATGTTGCTTTGCCGCTCCACGACCCCCTTTTAAAAAGAGCCGCAGTTTACGAGTGGCCGTTTCGATGCTCTCACAACGTGTCATCTTGAGGGTCTTCGCGTACGAGAGGGTGGCGTGATCAGCGCGAAGTCGGCGCTGGAAGCTAATGACTCGCAGGAGGACTTGGTTGTGAGCCGTTCAGAGCTTGGCAAAGTGTTCCGCTCTGAGGGTCCACGTCACACACCCGTACAGCAGGGTCTCAATCACCACGGTCTTCAGCATGCGGAGGTTTAGCTAATCGGGGCGGTCGTCCTATCATACAACTCTGGGCCGAACCGCTTTAGGCCTGCCCCATGAGACTGATCCGTCGGTCGATTTCGAGGGACAAGTCAGCGATTTCGTGGATAATGCCGCCTAGGTATAATAACTGGGCCGTCTGTTTTGTACCTCTGTCTGGCCTGCTGCTTCGATGACGAGCGGTGGGGCGAGGGTTGTCTGGTCTGGTGTTCGTAGAAGCATTGTCTCTGTCTTCGTTTCCAATACCGCGAGATCTGCTGCTTCGAAGACAGCTCGTTTTTGCGAGCCCTTCAGCCGACTTCGAGACAATTGTTGCGTCATCGGCGTACAACATGCCCCATACTGCCATTCAAGCAGGAATAACGGCTCCTGCTCATCTGCACCGACTTCGCCAGCATCGTTGAGTTGAACCAAATGCCTTACGATGGCTTCGTCCTGCTGAGAAGACGCGTACCTGTATGACGTGTAACGCAGCAGCGAAGAACAAGTTGAACAGTAACGGTGATAGCGCGTACAGCTTTACCGCAGCCCCTGCGTGACATCAAGCCTTTCCGAGTGCTCGCCGTCATCCGTACGCACGCGAGCCCTTCGTGGAAATAGCGGATAATTACTTGTACAAGCATCTGATAGTTGGTGCGCCACAGCATGTGAGTACTTCTCATCTCTGTGGCGTGGTTTTGTGACCACAGAACTTGTAACTCTTGAGGAATGATGAATCGGCACGGACACTGGTTGTGCTGGATGTAGACGGGTAGAAAGAATGAACACACACAGCAGCTCTTGCACGGTCGACAGACTCGTGCGCTTTCGGCAGATCGATGAAGCACACATACAGGGGTGTTTTCCTCTGTCGTCCGAGCTCTTCTAACCGGCGCACGACGAACAGCCTATCGATCGTTGATCGTGCGGCACGGAACCCGCACTATTCCTCCGGGAGTATTCCCTCGGTCTCGCAGTAGTTGCTAAGGCGGGACGCGACGATGTTCAACAGCACTTCGCCTGCGTGGACAAGAGGCGAAATCCCTCTGTAGTTGTTGCAATCAGTTCGGTCCTTCTTTTTGTAAAGGACCGTGCTTGGTGATCGCATCTTGCCATTGCTGGGGGACTTCTTCAGTTACTCAAACGTTGACAAGAAGGTTGTGAATACACTGGGCGAATAGGGGGTGGTCGAGATTGCGGAGTCCTGCCGGGGGACCATGTGGTCCGATGGCTTTCCAATTTGACATTAATTCGTCATCTAGATTATCTCGTTGATGCATGGACGGTTTATCTCCGAATGTTGGTTAGGCGGTCGCGGTGGTAAGAGGCCGACGATCTGTGGGGAATCGACTTTCAGCGATTTTGTGTTCAAGCGTTTGTGGCAGGATCCCGACCATCGTGCGCGAATTCGCACCTTTGCCAGCAAAAGCTTGCCATCCTGGTTCGTCCCAGATGAACTGCTCGCTCATCGGTTTTGTCCCTTCCAATCTCTGCCCTTCTCTTTAGATGCTTTTAAAACTTGTAATCCTCCTGGTCGTTACTCGCTAGAAGTCTCTCTGTTTCGACGAGGTATGATACTTTTCGAAATACGCATTTCTTGGTGTCGCCGCATGTAATCTTTTATCTCGGTGGTACACCCTGCGCTGCTTGCGAGCTTGCAAGTTTTAAGTTTGCTTATTCTCTTGTTTGTTTTCCATTCTTGTTTTGTTGTGTTCCCCTGTGTTTCCATATATATTTCTTCCCCTTTCGAGTTCGATTTCGATTCCAACGTCGATGTGTGTTCATTCTATATATTTCTTTTCCCCCGTGCGTGAATATTATTCTCGGTTTCGGTTGCGATTCGTACGACAGCGTATCATACGCATTCAATACGTACGTATGCTAATCTCGCTTTTTATCGTTGTGCGAGGTATGCCAGGCACGATTTTTTTCATCCGCCACTACAAAGTACTGCTGTATTACAGCAACTGCTCTATGTAATAGAGTGATCTCTTACGGCTGCAGTCTATATGTATGTGTAATATCTCTCCGTTTTCAATTTCAGTAGTTTTTTCTCGCCCCGGCGGCAATATTTCACTCCTCCAGAGATATTCGAGCTGTGACCACAGACTGCGTTGTGGGGCATAAGATAACAATATGCCGGTATGATCGGTTGATGATTTATACTCCGAATAGACTCGACTCATTGTCCGAGTATAAAGCATTATATTGTAAGAACATCTGCGCTTGGTTATTCGACTCTCGGTTTCATACAAAAAAAATGGATTTATCCCACATACGGCACTCGTATGCATTTACGGTGTATTTGTGTATTTGTGCACTGCTCTGTCGTCCCTACGTATTTATTTGTCTTTATTGATTTTTTGCTCCGAAACGCATATTTATTTACGTATAATTGTGCGCGCCTTCCATCCTAGATGGTTAGACATGTAGATGTCAGATGTCAGATGTCAGATAGTTCATCATGAACTCCCCCGCTTCCCCCCTGTTTGTTCTGTCGCTCTGTCGCTCTTCTACGGCAATTAGTAATATTAATAGATACCTGATACTTGGTATTAATAGTTACTTGGTTATTATTACTCTAATAATAGCTATCTACAACAACAAGTACTCCCAGGTAACCCGAACATCCGGATGCCGTTTTGGTAGGTTTAGTCGTAGTTCGTATCTTGGTACGCAGTCCTGTAACTGCTACGATCAATATTAATAGTAACTGCTTTGTTCTGTGGTCGGACCTTTGTGTCGTCTTTCTGTGGCCGTCCCACCCAAAACACAGGCAGTCGCAGGCAGGGGTGGCAGCACTCGAGCTATACTCTCGCTGCAAGTCCAACAAAAAAACAAAACACCCACCACCACCACCCTAGACACTCTGTCTGCGTCGTGCTCGCCGGGCCGACAATGTCGGGAGATCTGCAACTCCAGCTGCTTGACCCCAAGACTGTCACGGTGAGTAAGTTGGTGATAAATCTTGCCTTTCCCTTTCAGCTGCATCGAAAGCTTGAGTCGCGTGATGACCGTGGTGTATCAGGTACACCACGATACGTGGATTCAATAGATTGCCTGCCAACGGCATCGTTTGCAGGTTGAGGGAATACTGGTACTCGAGCGACGACAGCAGCACAAGGTCTATACCCGCCGTGATGAACCAAAGGCAACCTGACCTGTACGTTTCCAGATCTAGCCTCCAAGCCCAAGCGAGGTCGGGCTTGCACACTTTTTTTTTCGTTTTTAGGCAAGGAGATGGCGAACACGCCAAGCAAGTCAACGCACGTCTTGTCGTCGATCGTTTTATGTAAATATATTTTCGCATGGGGGAGCACAGGCTGCGCTGGTTGTCTGAGAGTCCGCGAGGTCAATCGGGTGCTCCCAATACTCTTGCGGTTAGCGGCAAACCGTGAAAAGTTTGTGTTGGCGCCTTCCACTACTACATACAGCGGTACCTTCCACTCCGGTGCTGTGGCCCTGCTCTATTTACTCCAGGCTTGCTGCTTGGCAGCACTTTAGTACCAAGTCGTCAGGGTGAATATTGATTACTTTGCATCAGAGAGCTCTCCAAACGGCAGCAAATTACTCTCAGTGCTCTTGCGCTCTTGTGATGCTTTGAACTTGTTCGGCTCTACGGCCTTTTTTCATGCAGCAGTTAGTGCTTGTGATGCATCTTTCCCTGGTAGTCAAAGTGTTTGCTCTGTGGTACTCGAAGTCCCATCGCCTGCCGGGGGTTGGTGATGTTGGTTTTGTCCACAGACTCCACTTACTTACTTGTAAGCCATAACCTGGGAGGCACAAAGCAAATAAATGCTTTTTTATTTTTTTGTATTTGAAACTGCTGTGGCCCCACGCACTCACATCCCCGTGTAAAACGGGTGCACGATTACCTTCGTAGAGCACGCGGAAGGGACGGAACCGCCGTGCATATCCTGTGGCCACCGTACCTGTACACGTACACACACATATATATATATATATATATTATATATATCTGGACGTTTTTGAAAGCATGAATGAGCAGGGAGAAAGGTGTACCCAAGCGCCGGGAAGTGGAAATTGGGACGCCGCAGTTGCCCCCTCATTCATCCGTTCCTTTGAAGTCACCGGTCGGGCAGACATCGCTGAGTTTTTTTTATCGGCATCATCCCAAACTCATTCTGTTGAGAGCTCTCCAAAACTCCTTTGGCACGGCGTCCTACTGGTACTTTTTCAGAGTCGAGTCCCTGACCTGTGACGTATATATATAATATATAATATATCTGGACGTTTTTGAAAGCATGAATGAGCAGGGAGAAAGGTGTACCCAAGCGCCGGGAAGTGGAAATTGGGACGCCGCAGTTCCCCCCTCATTCATCCGTCGTTCCTTTGAAGTCGCCGGTCGGGCAGACATCGCTGAGTTTTTATTATCGATATCGCAAAATCATATTCTGTTGAGAGCTCTTCAAAACTCTTTTGGCACGGCGTCCTACTGGTACTTTTTCAGAGTCGAGTCTTTGACCTGTGACGTGGATGCGCGCTGTGTTCCATGAATATTTGAATTATTAAAATATCCTGTCCATGTACATCAGGTGCGTACTACTACTGCTGTAATACACAGCAGCATTAATTATTATAGCTGCACTCAAAAAAGGTATCAAAATACAGCAGTTGTTCTGTAGCATGTTTTTCTGAACGTTCCACCCAACGACGTTTAGTTTTCTGAAACTTCGAACTTTAAACAAGCAACGTCCGCAGGGACATCATTGATTCTTAAAATTAATCGCGATACGCCGAGGATGCGTATGATACGAGCAGGTACACACGTACCGGTATTTCTCTCTTTCATAGAATGTGCATGTAATGCCTGCCGTATGCGGTAAAATATTGTAATATGGCAATGATTGTTTACTTTTGCTCATAACGGGGACAACACTGCTGCTGTATTGCGGTTGACCATAGTAAATAGGACTAAACATTGTTGGAATAAATAGCGAAATATATAGGTTTTTGTGTGCACCGTAGGTCCTATTTAATATGGTCCCCCGTATTAGTATAGTATCTCTGTGACGTAGTTTTGTGACCACAGAAGTTGTATCTCTCTATTAATAGGATTGAAGAAATCGGCACGGACACAGGTTGTGCTGGATGTCCAGAGGTAAAAAATAAGGTTTAATGTGAAAACACACACCAGGTACCGGGTAGCTACTCGTACTGATGATTTTTGTGGTAGATATCATGGCTGGCTGTGCTGCATCTTTTGTCGAACAGTCCGGTAAGAATGGCGATCGCTGATATTTGCATGGTTACTTTTGGTTCAATGCCGCGTTATTCACTGCATGTTCGCGAGTCTAGACTCTGACAGCAGGCGTGTTCCTCTCTGTGTTCACTCCTTTCGTATGGTGCAGACGGCATTCCAGGCAGCAACCGATGGATGTAGTCAGTAGCCACGACTTGGTTACCTGTAGGAACGAGGACAACTCTATGCTGTAGTTGAGTGAATATCCGCGGACATGTGATTGAGAGATGAGTTTGCACATTGAATTCATTCCACATGTATGTGTGCGCCTTCTTCGTCTCGTATGCTAGGTAGGACGCGTCATGTTTTCCAGCCGAATTTTGATATTTTTTCGAAAGGTTCTTCGGATCTTCCTGTAGAATAAAGTAGGGCTCCCGGCACCTTTGTGTAGAGTGGAGGGTTTGCGATCTGTGGGCACTCATCTTTAGGGGTTAAGGGTTAGGACTCCTTGATTTGAGAGTTGGCGTGTGGACGACAACACCAGAGACCGGATACACGTACCTTTCAAATGGTACGAGGGATCAGGGCGTGCCGAGACTGAAGGAACCCTTCAGCCTGAAACCAAAATATATTTGACTCGGGGTTGTTGGTTGAACGATGAAAATGCACATACGTGTGTATTTTCTGGTGAGGTTGGTGATCGAATTGTCAGCTGGTAAATATCGTACCCATGGTTTTGTACACCTGGTATCATATAGCAGTATAGGCCCGCCAACAAAAAGCCCTTCCTGGTAATCTGGGCAAAGCCCAGTAATCTGGGCATGCCCGAGATTCTTGTTGTGGGGCCCCATCCTCGAACAACTTTGAGCATGTGCGATTATCTAGGGTTTCGTGTAGAGTTCACCTCTGAGCCGTTTTTATTAGCCCAATTTTCTTAGTGTTCTCCAAAAAGTGAGCATTATGTTCTTATCGGGCACTTTCTTACTGGCGCGCCTATACTGCTACTGCCGTATGCAAGTATACCTAGTATGTGCTTTACGGTACTTGGTAGGTGTCGATTTCGTTCCTTTCAAACCCACCTGTAATCGAACACTACGAAAACCTACACACTCCGTAGAACGCACGAACGCTCGTCCGGGACATGTATGTGTCGTTTGACGAACGGAGTCACAAACTTGGTCACTTTAGCAGTGGAAAAGCTTTGGGCGTCTCGGGGTAAAGGGCAGTAAGTTGACCGACCTGCTGGCAGCTAGTGTCGTGGGGGGCAGTGATAGTGGATCGATGGGAATGAAAGGGGTGGTGAAGGAACGCCTGATTCAAATCGTCTCAGGTTCATTCTTGTCGGCTTTTTTTTCCAGACTTGCCAAAGTTTGAAAAAAAATGGAGATATGTATCAATATACGAGGGCATTCTGTCACTATTCTTGAAATTCTCCAGAAGCAAAAAAATCATGTTCGCTTCTTTTTTTTATTTTACGCGATCGACGATCACATGATGCCATACTCGTAGTGGAGGAATCTCGGATTCCTTTGGAAATCATATCATTTGATTCAGGCGAAAACCAGATATTGTTTATAACCCTGGAGCAGAAAAAACTATTAATATCCCCGAGGTTAAAGGATATTTTAGTCATCAATACACAGATGTCGACTGCAAAAAGAACGGTTTATTGTGAACAACGCACGCACATAAAACATACGTACATATGTACGAGCGTGTGGTTGGGTAAAGAATATTTTTCGAGCCGATGACAATATGTGCTCCCGAAGATATACCACAAGTGCAAAGCCATCAAGCCGAGGGTGCCAAACGCCGCGGGTGGTTGTTTGTTGATTTGAGGGACGTACGTTCATACCACGTCATCTCTATTCAATACCGTTGCGTTAGCATGCGAATATGCGAAGACAAAATACCCAGCAGCTCGCACAATCGACCGACGGATCCGTCTCATGTGGGGTGGTACGAGGATGAGGCCCAGCTGATTAGGCAGCGCCGCGCATCCGACGTGGGTGGTAGAGGAATGGGGGCAGAGGGGGCAGCAAGAGGAGTAGAGGGGAAACCGCGGTGGACGAAAGTAGGGAAACGGCAGACAGGGCCGCCAAGGCGCGAGGCGGACTATTAACAGCAGTAAGTGGAACATGTCTATGCCACTCGTGCCGCCAATTGCTGCAGCCTGTTCAAAGGTGTTCTTTTTTTGTTTTATTCTTGTTCTTGCAATCCGATCCTCGGTCATTTTCTTGTTAGTTTTTTCATTTTGCTTTTTTCATTCTTGCCCTTCCAGTACCCAAGTCTTGCTTCGTGGGTGGATGACGAGTCTGCTTTGTTTGCTTGTTTCGTGTTGTCCGACGGGTGGTGGGGCGTAGTTTATGAAAGTGGGACGGAGACTGCAGGCGGGGTAGCAACCTACCAGAAAGACTACTGCTGCTGCTGTGGTAGGTATAGCATGGCTACACTACAGTAGTCAGTAGTACGCGTATCAAAAACTTATGCGGCTACCTGCAGGGAGCTTTTTCGTTTGCCTGTTATTTCCCTCTTGATGATTTTTTGTTTTGTTCTGTCCATATTAAATAGTAGTGGTGTGTGTTTTCTTCAAATTAAACCGTTCTGTATACCAGTCGACATCCAGCACAACCAGTGTCCATGCTGATTCCACAATCTTAAGGAGATACAATTTCTCCGGTCGCAAAACTGGCTATGCTGCTCGTACCTTCTGCCGCTACCTGAGGGTACTTCGTGCTTCGTTTGGCCTGTTTCCCTCGGTTCTTAGTCTCATTCTCATTCTCTTTATAAGTAGAGTGGGGGTGTTTTTTTTTTTTTTCTCCTCATAACGCGCTTTTTTTCAAGCGTCTGCCACACCCCCTGCGGGGAGGCACGACAGCAGTAGTTTTTTTTACTTTCTTTTCTTTCGATTTGTTTCCTTTTTTTCTTTGTTCTTGTTTTTGTTTTCTTTCGTTTTCCCTGCTCTTTCAATAATATTTATGTCGTGTCTGTTCATTTCCAGCGGTATAACATGGCATTGTATTGTCTACTACTCTGCTGCTGTGCTTACTTCATACGTAACAATGTAGTATTTCGGTGGCGTGGTTTTATAGCCACAGAACTTGTATCTCTCACTGGGATTGAAGAATCGGCACGGACACTGGTTGTGCTGGATGTCGACGGGTATGATAGAAAGATGAAGAACATAGCACACATCATATTGTCGGGTAGAAATATGACATACACTTCAATTGTTGCCAAGGTTTGCAGTAAAAAAGAGTAGACAATGCAAATGCGCAATAACATGTCAACTTACTGAATACGACAGGCACTACACGCACATTTTACGAAAGAGAAAAGAACGTGAAACGGACAAAAAAACAAATAGAATGAGAAAAAGGAAAAATGAAAAAAACTGCTGTGATTCTTCCCCGCAGGGGATGTGGCAAACAAGATTTAGGACTATGTGTGTGTTCTTCACATTACATAGCATCACCACATGCATGAAAACAGAGTAAGACTCAAAATCAACGGAATAGCAGGCAAAAACCGAAGCACAAAGCACCCTCCCGCTTGTGATGCGAGTAGCGGGTTCCACCTTCAATTTATGGTCGGTTTATTAATAGTACCTTGCTACCCTGTCTTGCGTCTACGTCCTTTGTTTGTCAACTACGCCCCACCCACGGAGAGGATGCGTTAGAAGATACCAGGTACGAAACATGCAAAGCGCCGCAAGACTTCTTTCATAACGACAAGAAGAAAGATGAAAGTAATATTTACTATTATATTAATAAGAATCGTGATGATATTGTTTCTCTACTGCTCTACGTAGCGGCTCGTTGTTTATACGTTTCCTGCGGGGGGGCACGACATCTGCTTCTGTTTCGTTTTTCTCTTTTTTTTTATTTCTTTTGTTTTCCCTTGTTTACATGTTCAAGTCGTGCTAGCAGACAACAGTACTGTAGTAGTAATAAGTAGTATCTGTGTGGCGTAGTTGAGTTTTGTGACCATAGAACTTGTATCCCTAGAGATAGATGTGGTTAGTAGTCAGGGTGTGTCTTAACCCCCCCCAGAGCATTGGAACGAACCGGACGGAATAAAGTATTTGCTGCATGAATTGATGCTAATTCGTTGTGGGAAACGAATAGATTCAGTGCAAAAGACACCGTTCGTACCACGAACAGCCTCGTTCCGTTCCGCTCGCTCCCATGCTCTCTGGGGGGGGTTAAGACACACCCTCAGTCTAGGATTGAAGGAGCGGCACGGACACTGATTGTACTGGATGTTTTTTTTTTTTTTTTTTTTTCATCGTCACTTTTACTTTCCAGCCCGCTCGTAGGAGATTTTACCCTCGACGATCTTCTGGACAAGCCATGGTCACAGGTGTCGTCCCTTCTCCCCCCCGGTACGTGCCTTTAGTTTTTATCGCGCATAGGGTTCAGCATTCCCACTGCTCGTCGATTTTCATCGAATGTACAGCTAACTCACGCTCTCGCGCTTAATCAATTTTATGCAAGAAAAAGTCCCTACGAACATGCACTCGCTGAGACTCGAACTCACGAAATTGATCTTGATAGGCTCGCGGACCACCTACCAAGCCACCGGGGACGCCGGCTTACGATATGGATGTGCACAGCTACGAAAGAACGATATAATGTCAAGAACCAACTATTAACATTAAACAGTTGTAACGCGCACCTATTAATAGGAGTGACACAATACAATATATAAACTGAACGTCGGTTCGCGCACAAAACTGCAGGGAAAAAAAATCCCGAGGACTCGCTCTCAACTCTAAAAGAAAGGTGTGCCGCCGGTCGTGAAACTCCCCGCGATCTCTTCGTCTACCACCACTTACATCTGATGAAGCAACCCCCACCAGGTGGAAGTATTCGTGAAAGCGACCCCCACCAGGTACACTTGGGTCTGGAAAGGTCAAAAGTTTCGTGATGTTATACCCAAGAATGGAA
This sequence comes from Macrocystis pyrifera, assembly GCA_031763025.1. NCBI lineage: Eukaryota > Phaeophyceae > Laminariales > Laminariaceae > Macrocystis > Macrocystis pyrifera. Next base: position 4,307,691 of record JASSKH010000033.1, on the reverse strand, counting down.
ATGCAGACACAGTTCCAGAAAACTACGTAGCGTGCCCGTTAGTAACACGCACGAAAGAGGCGAATACGGGCACTATTTTCCACTTGAATCTTGTTTATTTTGGTTTGATGGAGACTACTACTCGTATAACAGCAGTAAAAAGACCAACTTTTATGGGAAAAAATTGAAGGGGGCTCATAACTGTTTTTGTTTGTTTTTGCCGGAAACCGGCGATTACTCGACGGGACTGTCGAAAACACCGGTGGACTCCTCAGGATGCTTCCTGTAGTGTTTCCGAGAGTTTTCTTCAGCATTTTTCTGCTTCTCGAGAATCGTAGTTGGACTGTTCGTCCGTATTGCCAATTCTGAGGACAACATGAATTTTCGTCCAAAATCTTAAAAGTTTTGACCAACAGCCTCACTTTCGACCCTTCCGAGAAAACTAATTCGCTGCTCCAAAAATGAGTGAGTAGGTTTAGCATAGGCCCGTGCCTGAAATAATGCCTGAATGACATTTTCTGAAACAGCGTGCCTGAATGCCCTTTTCGTGCCTATCTTGCCTATCTTTTGCGAGGCAAAGCAAGGCATGTCGAAACGACGAAAAAGGCAGTAGTGGACAAACCTTGATATTAGATCTTCCTGGGGTAGCTAATTAGACACTCTGATTGGCTAGGGGTATGTTTTACGCGGCTTAATCAACTTTCGAGTCTTTCCCAGCCACAGCATCCCGAGTATTCGCGAGTAAACCTAAAGTCTTCCCAAGCTTAGCATCCACGCCGGCCGAGCCAGCCTAGAGTCTTAACAAGCACAGCATCCCAGCACTGACCACTGGCATTAGGGTTCGGGTTAGGGTTAGGGTTCGGGTCGGAGGGTCGGCTTCAGGCGTCCAACACAAAACCCCCATCAAGATCTACTATCAAGGTCTGTCCACCCCTCGAAAAAGGCACTCAAAAATAACGCCGCTAGGTGGAAACTCCCAAAATTAGGGGAACGGGGGTTATTTTTACTTACATGTAGGGTCAGTTCTGTATAATGTTATGTGATTGCTGAATAAACGGATCCCTTTCTGTCAGTCTTTTTTAGCACAACACTGCACATTCTCGAATGGCAAGCATAGTAATAATAAATGAACCCATACTAATTCTAAATATACCAGGTGTATATTTTCGTGACAGTTGTGTATAATGTTGTCTTGCTGCCCAACACGGACGCCGTCATCCGAGACGCGGCAAATGGCCTAACGGGCGTCGCGTATCTCTCAAGACGGAGGAGGTGCGCGCCCTGGTCTTGACGTCCATGGAGGACTTGCGCAAGTACGCGTACGAGCGCTTCGGTGACCACGAGAAGGCCAAGTTCAGGAAGCTCATTCTGATGCACAAGGCTGCGCGAATGATCTGCCCTCGCACCATCTCGCTATACGCCAATGCCCTCGCAGTGGAGTTGAAGGGGTTGCTTGGCTTCAAATTCTTGACCCCCGAGCTTCTGCTCGAGCTCAGGGCGGAACTTTTCGTCTACTTTCCTCTGGTGAAGAATCTTCCGGACCTCAGCATCTCTTCGAGGGACTTCTGGCTCGCCCACAAGCAGCAGCTCTCCAAGTGGTCCGGTCTGGTCCGTAGGCTATGGCTTATCCAGCCGTCATCGGCAATGATGGAGCGCGCGTCCTCGGTAATGAATAGCGTCTTCGGCGCGCAGCAGACGACGGTACTGAACGATCTGTTCGAGCTGTCCGTCATGGTGCGCCACAACCGTGGAATTCGCCGCGGCGCCAAGAAGGACGCTGCGGACGGGGGTGCTTCGGGTGGTAGTGCTGCGGGTGGGGGTGCTAGTGCTAGCTCGGCCTTGGAGATTGACAACAGGTCGGGAAGTAGCTGCAGCGAGGGCAGCAACTCCGACGGCGATGAAAGCGGAACTGACGACGGATAAAAAATGCTCCGTAGGTTGCGGTAGAGGGGTCAACGGTCACCACCAATCGTAGTTTGCCGTGGAGTGATTGATCATTGGTTGGCGTAGGACATCACTCTTGCTTGGCGTTTTCTGATACAGACTCTGGTACCATATTGCCGTCACGATGTAAACTAGGCAACGGGCTTTCGGGCTTTCAGGGCTGTGGGTGGTGCTCGCTTTTTTTCGTGTCCGATGATTCGACCGATGATAGCGTTGAAGGGTGATGGGGCAGAACCCAACGCTGGGGCTTGAGAATTTGCTCGCCCACTCATGCACACGTTGGATTTCAAGTTGTTGGTTTGTTTCCATGAACACTGCGAATCCAACCTCGTTTAGTTTTACACCAGGTATATGTTTTCAGAGAGCGTGTGCTGTTCCATGAATACGGTATATACGCGAATAACACAAAACGTTCTTGTGGTCAATGTATTGCTACAGCAGTAGACAATACGCGTATCACACCTCAATCCTCCATCTGCTGTAACAGCAGTTGTGTGTCTATTATTTCTTTTTGTTGCTCCCAAACTAAAATCAAGTATATGCGTAGTGCCTCAGTGTGTCCCCCAAAACGAAGGCGTGCCGTTCCAAAGGGAAAACGCACACTAACTCCAAGTAGGTCGTCAAGTGGGTCGTCTCCAACGTAAGTGCAGTTCTAAACATGTTGCAGGCATGTGTTGCGCGAGATAGGCATTTTTGCCTGAAATCAATAACTACTTGAAATTAGTGGGGGGGTGTGCGTTGGCGGGCTCATCAGATTCCAGGCACGTCTATATAAGGCATTTTTTCAGGCATTTGCCTGAAATAGGTAGAGGCACGTTTCAGGCACGTTTACAGTAGGGCTTTCAGGCATTTGCCTTATATAATGCCTATCTCAAATTTTTTTTGCCTTTTTGACTTTTGCCTTAAAGGCCAGGGCCTAGTTTAGCAATCTGGGAAAAAGGATCTTTAGTGGTGTTTTTGACTTGAAAATTGGAGGTCCCGTACGTAGCAATCTGGGAGAAGGGGTCTTTAAGTTGGTAAGATCCCTTCTCCCAAATTGCTAAACCTACCCCACGTCGAGTAAATCGCGGGTTTTCGGCAAAAAACCCAGTTCTGAGGGCTTTCAATTTTTCCCCTTGATAGGACTTGTTTTCTAGCTGGCATACTTGTAATATATACCTGGTATATGTTGTATAAGATGATAAAACAACAGCTGTGAGATCGGGGATTTCGATGAAAATCTTTCTTTTTTTTTCAGCACTTTTACTTTCCAGCCTAATTCGTAGGAGGTTTTACCCTCAGCGATCTTCTGGACAATTGTCAAGCTGTGGTCACATGTGTCGTCCCTTCTCCCCCCGGGTACGTGCCTTTATTTTTTGTCGCGCATAGGGTTCAGCATTCCCACTGCTCGTCTATTTTCATCGAATCTAGCTAACCCGCTCTTTCCGCTTACCAATTTTGTATCCAAGAAAAAGTCCCTACGAGCGTGCACTCGCTGAGACTTCAACCCACGAAATTGATCTTGACTTTGCAAACTACCAATACTATTAATAACATCATTATCTACGTGTTCTGATACTTGGATCGTACGGCTTTTGTATAGCCTCACAATCAGCACATTGCTCTCGCAAGATATACATTCTACTGGTACGCGTATAAATGAGCCGGCGTCGGACTCTGTGGCGTAGCTTTGTCACCACCAAACTTGTATCTCTCTAGGATTGAAGAATCGGCACGGACACTGGTTGTGCTGGATGTCGACGGGTAGAAAGAACAAGAAAACAACAACACAGCAGTCTGTGGTTCCCTTCTATGACTGCAGCCCCCGTTTGGGGGAGAAACTACTTGGAAATTGAGTCGTTTGTCCGAAGCGGGACTGCAGTTCCAAAAGGGTAAAGTAAGATCAATTTCGCGAGTTCGAGCCTCGCCGAGTGCATGGTAGTCGTGGTGAAGATTTTTCTTGCATATTTTTCCAGTAAAAAATGATTAGCGGAAAGCGCGCGTGAGTTTTTGAGAGCGACCTACGATGAAAATCGACGAGCAGTGAGAATCCTGAACCCTATGCGCGATAAAACTGAAGGCACGTACCGGGGGGGAGAGGGGACGACACCTGTGACCACACGGCTTTGTCCAGCCCAGAAGATCGCTGAGGGTACAAGTCGACGAGGTGGAAAGTGAAAGTGAATATATACGTGAAATATGAACTCAATTTTGAAGGGGTGTATATGCGTATATGCGAAAAATTATTGTTTTTTTTTTTGCGAGTTTGCACGTAGCTTATCACCAGTCACTACTCGTATATAATAGTGGGAACCTTTTCCGGTGTGTATTTACCTGGTATCACGGTATACTGTTTTACAATATATACCTGATACGGTATATATTTGAATACCAGCATCACTATTTCCGAGCAACGTTGATTACGAAAGGTAATAAGGACATTTATGTTGTCTACCTGGTATATATTTTTGAGAGAAGAAAAAAAAACGCAAGGTGTACGAAAACAAATTCCAATCCAAAGACAGGTGGAGACTTGCAATTATTCATACTTGATTTGTGACTTTAAATTTACCTGCATTGGTGTTTCCGGCGAAAGGCGTGTACTACGGGCCCATATTACCGGTATGCTCCTGCTGCGGTAGCTATTTGTTAGGGTTGAGTTTGACGACGAAACTGATTTGCCAAAAATAAACCGAAAAGCGAGGCCTGTGAGTTGGCACGGTGACTTACCACATGACACGGAAGCGTTGCCCCCTACAATACCGCACCTCTCCACATGAGCACACCCGGTGATACATACCTGGTATGTATGTCTTGTTCGTTCATCGATCGTCACCTTATCACGGAGACACTACGTTGAATATCAAAACCCTGACGGAGGTGCATTTAAAAACGGCATCAAACTCCAAAATTATCACACCACGTGGTGGATACCATTCATCCACAACAACACTGTCTTGCTATATCAGTTTAGTACTTCTCGTCTACTGCTGTGCCCTGGGTCCTGAGCCCCGACCCATGGCGCCGCTAGTAGGCTGCTGGTGGTCAATCACGGAACTTATGGCGTGTTTTGGTATTAACAGATTCGAAAACAAACCTGTGCACAGTGCTACGGTGTATTGCATTTTCCTTCAAGGCGTGGGCTTAAAAATGATGCACATATACTCGTACGAGCTGGTTCCAGAAAGAACCATAACATTCGGTCTTCGCAAGAAAGCACGCTGGTTTTATGGAGTTGGAGAATCAAACTTGGTAAGGCTGTTCCTCGCGAGACAAGAACAAACAACAGATTAAGGGCCTTTTTTTCACTCGCGTTGGTATCTTCTTTTTTATTTATATGGGATTTTTCGGTAACTTTGACCTGAAATATATCTCATCATTTTTTCTAATTAAGAAGGCCCGTTATTATTTTCTCTGTGCTGTTTTATTATGAAGAGCGACCTGATCATTTTTCGTTTTCCAACTCTCGACGAGATCCCCCAAAAGGTTCAATAATTGCTAAATGGGTTGTTCTAGTACTTTGACAGGTGTTTCCTACGTACCACGACCAGTGTTGTGAACCGAAATTGTCAAGTGTCTGGGTCGGTTCTTCGATCTTTCCCGAAAAAGTCCGGTTCTTTTTTCCAAAAACCGAAACCGAAATCGAACCATTCTCGGTCGGTTTCTCGGCCGGTTTCTCGTCATAACCGGCCAACTGGTTAGTATTTCGGAGGGTTCGGTGCGTATGTTTTATGTGTGGGCACAATGTGACATGATCGTATGTTGTCCGGTGGCCACACGGTGCAGGCCGACATACGCTATCATACTAGTACTGGTACGTCAGACGTGCTTAAATTCTGCAACAAAGAACAACTAACTACAGATGCCGCAGTTGCTACGATAAAAAGCATTTGGTAGAACTGTGCGACGGTGCTTGGGTGAGTTGTCATAACGTAGATATATGACAAAATTCATGGTTACGTAGTTACACTAATAGTATGTAAATTACGAAGACGCAACTTGCAGCATACAGCTAACGCCATGAAGAAGTCTGCGTTGCTCAAGGGGGGGCTGTGAGCACGAACAAGTATTATTGTAGGCAGAGGGCGACAGTGCGACAGTTCAGCGGGCGAAGAAGCCAGCACTGTGCATGCCGTCTGTACTCGACATGATTTTTTTCTCTCGCAGTCTCGCTGCGCATTGTGGCCTGTGCCCTGTGCTACCACTGCTGCTTCTGTGTGCCGCGCTGCTATGCTGGTGCGGGATGCGGGCTTTGCTGGCTGATGTGGCGTGTGGCGTATCCATACATAATGAAGGGGTTTCCATACATATATGAAAAGGCGTTATTGGGGTAGGGGACAGGGGGAAAAAAAAAAAAACGACAGAGAAAAAACGAGTCGGTTTTCCGTTTTTTTTTTTTTTTTTTTTTTTTCGACCGAAAGACCGACTGTAAAAATCGGTTTGAAAAAAAGAGTAAGAAAACGACCGAAAAAACGACTACCGACGTTTCGGTTTTGGGTTCACACAACACTACGACACTACGACCTATTAAGGGTCCGTCTTAACGACAAACCTTTTTCATGATAGTCGAACACAGATAAGAAAACAATATAGTTTGATTTGATTTGAATAGAATTTCGTGAAAACTATGCCTTCGAGTCCTATCGAGGCAGAGCGTGCAGTAAAAAAAAAGTCGAATAACGCACAAGGGTCAACAAACACCAGCGGGCAACCAACGAGGCGAGCGACAGCCCGCGTCCTCCCCGCGGCGCCGCGGCCAGCGGCCGATTGTTTCTGTCGGCACCGCCGAAGAGGCTATCGCTATTGGGACGTCTTGGGTGGCTGGCGCAGCCCTGAGGCCTCACGCAGGCAGCAGCGACGGGGATACAGCGATCGAACTTCTGAGCGAAAACTCGTGACCTGGTGGGCGCTCGTGTGGTTTGGGAGGCAAAGAGGGATGAAAAGCTGGGTTTGCGACGGCCTTGTAATTTTTTTAGGCGCCGCGGATGGTCTACTCTGTGCTAGGCTAGGGGCCGTCGGACCTCGCCCTGCGGCTGCTCCGGTCGCTCTGTCTCTCGGGAATGGTGGATGTCACCTGTGAAGCAGTCGACAGCACGGCTGAAGGTTGTGTGGCTTGCTTCGGTTTCAGGAACATGCCACGTCGAGTTGGACAAACTCCCCGAATCGAATAATACGAAGAGCAAAAGAGAAGTCCCAAACGACTTCTTGTCTAATTCGTTTGTGGTGAGTTGGACAAACTCCCCGAATCGAGTAACACGCAGAGCAAGATAATTCCCAGAAGACTTCTTTGTCGAATTCGTTTTTATTCGCTTTATTCAAATCGAATGTCAAAAGGCCTGATCGATCTGATTCACTTTTCGACTAATCAGATGCAAATCAAATCAAACGAAAAAAGTATTGGCGGAGTATCATGAAAAAAAAATTCTCGTTAGGAAGGATGGGCCCCTATAGTGGGCTCGGAAGAAAAAAACGTGGCGTGGACGTTTTTTCGTCTTTCCCGTGGTGATGCGATCGTCATGTCAAGACTTCTATCATCATCAGAATAGGCTGCAATGTAATAGAACATGCCCCTATCTCGCGAACCACAATTCGAACGCCAAAAACATCTTCGCCGATGTGTTCCCCTAGGTGATGCATGCATGCGGTCATGTCGGTATCGTTCGTGTTAATCAACGTGCCGGTATTGTGTTTTCGAGTCGCCCTGGCAACGAGTGAAGATGGGTCTTCCAGAGGTCAGTTGCTGATCGCTCACGACTATTGCGCTACCATAATTAATCTATTATTATGGGGGTCCATAGTTAATAGGACCTATGGTACACATAAAAACCTATATATTTACCTATTTCTACTAACAAAATTTGGTCCCGTTAACTATGACCCCCGTAATAGGAAGAATTCCAATGACGCGATCAAGGCACGGACGTAAACCTAGCCCAAACTCAAACCCTATACACCCCGATCCAAGCCCGGACTCAAAATAGGCCAGAATCGCGGCTGCGTTCGAGCCTTCCACTGTAATTCCGAGCTGTGGGACACGATTTCTGAACTGCGGACCACCATTTTCCTCCCAGCACCTTCAGGGAGTCGAAAATTCCCGGAAATTTATCATGTACCGCTGGGAGATAGATCCATCCGAAGTGGTCAGCAGCAGGTGTACTGCTGTGTTTTTTATTGCCACCCTTGATGGAATGTTTGCTTATTTCTGGAATCACCTACCAATAACAGCATCAATCCGTGGCAGCAGATGGTTTTTCAGCGGGGCAAGAGCTCCTGAGCTGTAATTTTCGGGAGTTTTGACGTCATTTAAAATCCTGCAGTAATAAATATGGTGGTAGGTACCTGTAACCAGGGCATGCGGTATTAAAAGGGCTCAGACGCCTGTTCCATTAATTACAACGTAAGCTGGAAAGCGTGTTACGCTCAAGCACCGCAGGCGTGTAGCCCCGAGCGTAGCGCGGAGTAAGCCCGCCGCAGGTAGTTGTTCGGGAGACCAAGACGTGCGAGCTATTTGCTTGGTTGTCTTTGTCTGTTTATTAAAAACCAAATCCAAGACGGCCCCGCAGGGGGTCCCGGAGGGCCGCCGGGGGCGAACACATGTGTCAATTGCGTTAATATACGCCCAAAAGACCTTTGGCATGGCATTTTCAGACACCGAAGACATTTGTTTTTAACCAGAGCAGGAACAAAAAAAGCGCCTCAATCAAACGTCTTGCCTCCGGCGGGAAGGATGTGCCCAACAATGTTTTCGCCGAGAAACCGGTTTCTCGGCGAAAAACCTCGGGTTGCGCAGAACAGTTATTAATTCCAACGCGGAAGTTGCGTCAGCGCAACTGCCACTTCATGCCCTGCCGGTATACGTTCTGCGGCAAGGCAGGAAGGCGGGGGTTCCGGCTGTCATGTCCGGTTTCTGGCTTGGGCTCTGTCACCGGCAGGATTTACGAGGGAATGGAAAAGCAAGCCGGCTTCTCAGACCAAAGCCTCTCACGTGTTAGCAAACCCATTGTTATTGCACGCCTTGGTCCCTTCAAGGTGTCACCCCCTTGCCATCACACCCTCTTGCTGTCATGGAATCTGGCCGAGGCCTACTGAGGCCCCTTAGTAATTATACCTACGGTTGGCACACACCCCGGTGATAAACCCCCCCCGTTACCACACCTCCTAGCTGCGGAGGTCCTGTGCATGTTTATTACCGGGGTGCGTTAGATAGTATACCCCCCCACAATGGCACACCCCGTGTTCAGAGGTCAAAGTGTTATCACCGGACTGTGCTTTTCTTCCGTGGTATACGGTAAGTCTGCTACATAGTAGTGAATCGGACGGGTCGACTATCCAACCTGATGGGTTTCCTGAAGTGTTGAATGTAGGAAGGCGCTTTTATTGCGGGATACAGCTCTGCAACGTGAATCGCTGCGAGCTGCGGATACCCCCATGCCCTGTGACACCGCAACGCCCGCCGGGAGATGCACACTATTGGGGCGGAGATGCCGTTGGAGAAGTTGTGGCTATCAGCGGCCCGTGGACCACCCTGGCTGCTGCACGATCTGCAAACGATGCCCTACAGCGTGAAGCATGAGAAGTTGCGCAGCAAGCCGGCTAGATTCAAGCCTTTTATTGCGGTGACAATCTATCCACCGCTTGTGCTCGGGATCCGTTTTTCGGGTCGATCGCTCCGTCCTCGTGGGTTTGACTGATCAAGTTGGTTGAACAATTGGATTTGCAACCTCCCTAATCTTGTTTGAGACGACACCGCCGGGGTCCGCTGTGCTATGGTCTGTTGGCGTCGGTGCCGCTGTTGCACGTTTTTCGCCTTGGTCATGGCCATCGACGCGTCCACGAATTGCGCCAAGCTGTTCCGGGCGCATTGGCCCACCGTGAACATGCCACGTCAGGTCGGAACAACTCCCAAATTGTATTTGGATTGCGTACATACAACAGAGTACCAGCTACATATTTTGGACTTCTTTCATTTGCATTGAAATCCAATTCAATCTACCCCGAAAGTATAGTAGTGCTGTCTCTAGGAACTCCCGCAGCAGGAGCTGTCGTCAGCTTGTGCTGGTTGGTGGATGATAGACGTGGTGACAACAGTAGTCGTCGTTTTGGCCTCTATTAGCTATTACGGAGGACCATAGTAAATAGGACCTAAGGTACACACAAAAATCTATATATTTCCCTAATTTTGCTAACAATATTTGGTCCTATTTACTATGGTCCCCCGTAATATTTTGGAATATCTTCAGGGTCCATGTCGTTTGCGGCGGAGAAAGCCTTAGACACCTTCTTGCGGCGCTTGCAGCGGTCACACCTGCGCGTGAGGAGAGAGGGTGCAATGCACACGGAATGAGTACGTACGAGTAAACGCGTTGTGTAGTTTTAAACAGCGATATTAAACAGCGGTAATGTTTTCGGAAATACTTCGTTTAGAAGGGTACGGTACGGTTATCGGATTTTACTCAAATGTACCTGCGGGTACGGTTGTCGGATCGAACGGACATTTTAGTCCTTTCCTTTCTCGTGCCTTTGTTTTTTGTACGGGTAGGGCTGTCCGGAAATGTGAGGGTCGTTTCTTCTTAGACGTGTGATATCGTGCAAACGGTCAGTAGTACCTGTATGCGGTAGATGGAGCAGACGAGGGGCGCTCTTGTTCGGCCGTATGGCGTGTGAGGCTATGCCGCGCGCGGGTACAACAGAGGCATCCATGGGTTTTGTTGTAGAATTTCCCGCTCGGGCCCTGTCACCAATTGTTGCTCGCCTGTATCCCTGGGACATATATACGTAAAGATTTTGCGGGAAAGCCTTCAAAATATGTAAAAATCTGCTATTCCGGGGGACCATAGTAAATAACACTCAAGAACCTATATATCTCCCTATTTTTACTAACAAAATTTGGTCCCATTTACTATGGCCCCCCGTAATATTAATAGTATAAAATGATACCAGAGGGGTGCATGTCATCACGGTACTGCTGGAACTCCGAGGGCGTTCCGCGCTTCAAGGCCCTTTGATCGACGCGAGGTGGATCTTCACCTACCGTGCCCTCCTACCTCGACTTCGCCAGGGGAGGGCCTATCCGGTGGCCTGCTCGAGGGCTCGTGCGGCCGGCCCAAGTGCAGTAGTAATAGTATACCAAACTGTCAAGACGTCGGCGTGTATACCCGCTTATTACTACGTCATGCTTTTTTTTTTTTTTTTTTTTTTTTTTGATCCTCCTTGGAGATCTGGGTAAAAAAAGCTTACGCCCAACACACTTTCTTATTTGTGTACCGGTTCTTGTCCATCTGTAGAACACAGATTTAACATGACACTCCACCAGTGTTCATGTCACTACTTCATGCCGTTTCGAAAGCTGACGATGTTCTCACCTGGCTGAGTGGCGAAACGGACGCCGGCGCGCTCGCTTTTTGCTATGCGCGCAACCCGAAGGATCTTTGAGCGCCAGAGAGGAAGAGTTGCTTGACGTCGGTGTGGAATACTGAACAGGGTACGAGGCTTTCGCTATACAGGACTGGTCGGCACGTAACTTTGGGTAGGACGTTTGTCGTCAATTTCGAACTTGCACGTCGGCCAAGACCAACGCGACCCCTTGCCTAACCCTAACCCAAACCCCAAACCTTTGGTGGGCTCAAGGTCGGCACGGGGAGTCACGTGGCTCCGCCACGTGTTTTGATGGGGGTATACCCAAAAAAAATCCGGGCGGCCGAAAGGCCAGCCGTGGCCAATAATACCCGCATCCCGCACAAAGCTTTTTGCCGACTGTCCCTGCAAATGGGGCGAGTCACCGTTCGATGGAGTTCATGTGCTTTATGAAGGCTTTCGTACAACGGTTTTTGTCTTTTTCCATGTTTTCGCACCTACCTGCACGTGCGACTACTTGAGTAGTGCTGGTATAGTCTACCACGTGCGAGTAGTTGTATATCTATATCATCAGCCACTATTGTGGCTTTGTTTTCGCCTGGTCCGTGCGACAGACTATTCGCAAACACCAGTACTGCAGGCATTAGTAATGTCGTACTCCCAATACGTACGGAACAGGTGCCCTATTATTGTTCTCACATTATCATCACCACAAAATATTGCAATGCATTCTGTGGTCCCAGGACATGCTCCAATAACTCTCTGGAACGGAAGAATACCTCGGTATAAATAAAAAAAGGCAAAGAATAAAACACACGATAACCCTAGCACATCTACACCCCAGACAAAAATAAAAGTGACAAAAAACCTTACACACCAGTCTAAAAGCTCACAGCAGATATCGCTGTGCCGCCGTATGATATACCGGGTACAAACAACGTACCACACCAAAAATGTAGAACTTTTATTTACCAAGTAGGCGGTTTGCATTATAATAATAGTGAAAATTGTGTTCAAATAGGTTGAAAAATGTGTCCTTAGCTGTACGCTGAACGCCTAACTCCCTGTCGCAAAAGACAGCAAAGCAGTTACCAGGTAGTTACGTACCATTCAGCAGTTGGTTAATCAGCGCGCTTACGTGTGCACCCCTTGGCAATACCGTCGCTTTTGTGTGATCATATTCGACTTGCACCCCTATCAACAGTAGTAGCTGCACTTTCCGTTTTTCGAAGAGTTAGTTGTGGGCATACCCGAAGCAGCGGGGGGCATCCGCCCTCGTCCCCGGTTCTGTGTAACGTTTGCGGGCTTTTGCGTGGTCGTTTGACAGTCAAAGCAGTCTCGCATCGATTTCGAACGTTCTGTTGAAATTTCTGCTTTTTGATAACTGCTGTACATATACATGATGTGGTCGTACTCCGTTGTATTGCTACTACTGTGGTTGATGTTGATGTTCTCACATTGCCTCATCACCTCGGTTGAACATGTATTAATAGTAAAAATCCTTGCCACAGCAGTAGACCATCAACAGGCTCCAAACAAACACGAACATGCCCATTTTCTTACGTCCATCGGCCGTTATGTTTGGTATTATTGTTGTGCTATGCGTAAACCATGTACCTCGTATACGTACGTAAATACAACATGCTGCTGTGCGAGTATCAACTATTAAAAGTATTGTATCAGGTATAGACTACGTACCAGGTACCAGGGTATGTATTCATGTACCTTTTGCGTTTTGGTACTGAGCACCTGATATGTTTTACATTGCAGTTCAGTCATGAAACGAGGGTATGCCGGAGATACAGGGGGGGCACTTTTGGCCTTATTTGTTTCTGATCCAACGAGACTTGTCAACTGGAGCCCTATACTCAACTTCATCGCAACGACACTATTATCATTATTGCCATCCATCCGTTCCGTTAATGTGTAGCGTGAGCTTCACCGTTGATCACTCAGAATCACTCATGAAAACCAGGGAACAAAAATAATAGCTCTGTGCATAAAGTCTAACTCTCTTCTGTGCAACTCCGACTTGATCCTGTTTGTGTGCTACAATTTCGTCTCGTCTTATACCTACGAAGCCCATGGTAAAGCACATCCAGTTGCACATATATTTTTCTCTAAGTTAGCTTTCGGGTGTTGTTGTTTCCAAGATGTGGAGCTCTTCATGCCACGAACCTAGAACAATCACCAGGTATCCCTCTTCTACAGCAGTCCGCAGTGGCATGGTGTACTTGTTTGTGTCCTTTTCATCTGCGCGCGTTGAGTACCTGTCTCATACCGCGGGCCCCATAAAAAACTCGTATCCTCTCTGATGTAGTGCCAGAGCGGTCAAGGGATGAATATAAATAGCATCGGACGTCGACATGAACCGCGAGATCGTGACAAAACGAGGCAGGAACGCAGCGTAAGGGTCCTTATTCCGACCAAAAGGTGCACGCTTGAACGGCAACAGGTCGGCACCTGCTAGAAGTAAACTCTACGACCTGGTACGTACGTGCGTATTTTGCCATTTTTGTGTGCTGCATATTTTTTCGAGTAGACATGACCGAAGTCGACTGCTGTTGTGATTTACCACGACCCCGAATCTGACTTCAACGCTGTATGCCCCTGCCCGGCAAAACTCCAACTGTAAACGGTGTGTACTCGCTCATCTTTTTTCACCAGGATCCCCAGATCGAAGATGCCACTCAGACCGTTTCCGAGGCGTTCGTGGAGTACAACACTTCAATCAACGCCCACCCAGAGATGATTGCGGGGGATTTCGGGGACGCAAGGACTGCTTCAATGGTCATATCGTGGTCAGTTAGCGGTTGGAAATAGTCGAAGCAGAATGGTTTCAACGGATGACTTTTCGCTCGTTGAGGAGCCGAGGGGTCGGCAACATGAAATAGTGTGGCTTGTCTGTGACAACGCTGACAACGCAGTTAGTTTCGACCAACTCCTGTGATTTGAATATGTCAACGCGACCGTAGCATAGCACAAGTGCGGTACTATCAGGTGACCAGGAGGTGCATGCAGCGGAACCAAATGGCAATGCTGTGCGCGTGTCGCGCAGTTCCTTGCATCGCAGATGAGACACCCCCACTTTACCCCTCCAGAGCTCGAGCTGCTTTCTGTGACGGAGGCAGTGATCGCCATCTAGGTTTGACCTTCTTGGCCTCTGAATCCCCGAAGGGAGGGCGTTAACTTGTCTCCACCGCTGTCACCACCGTCCCTGCCCTCCACAAGCGTGGACCTTAGCTGGAGTTGAGTCCGCCCCCCTCATCTCGCTGCTACTCCGGCGTGGTCGCTCATCATTGTGCTGTTGCAGGTTCTGCAAGACGCACGACGCCTCCGCGGCCACCAATGGCGACGACAAAATCGTCGGCGCCTCGTTCGTCGACGTGGCAGCTAAAGGTTCAAGGGTGGCCAGCTTGGGACCCGTGATGTCTATAGTTCCCGGCGCGGGGGCCAAGACCGTCGAGGCCGCGTGCGCCCACGCAGAAGATCTTGGCTTCTCCACCTTGGTGAGAGCGAGTAGAGGGCGGCGAGGGTCTCTTATGTTGGTGAGAGTAGTGTCGGGGTCCACCTTGGTCAGAGAAGAGTAGAGTGCACCATCCTATATGTGATCGACATGTTCCTCGGTGATATCAACCGTGCTAACGCGGGCACCACACAGCAGGCCCATCTCGTTCCGACACAAGAGTAATTCTCTGTGCTGCGTCGGCTGACGCACCACGCTGACGCACCACGGCATTGGGCGCGATCTTGGTACGGTATACTTAATCTTCCCGCATGTGTTGTCTCGTTCTTCTTACGCCACACAGGTTCTGATGCAAATTGCCTCCAGCTCGCGGTCGTTCGCCCTCTTCGCCAAGCTCGGCTTCGAGGTGCGGGGGGTATTTTTAGCAGTTTCTTGAGCGCACGGGCGATCACCGGGGTTGCTTGTGTCTATACGCTTCCTATTAGGCGGCTGTTCGGCTGCGAATGTTGCCGCAACCAGAACGGCACTGTCTGCCAACCTGGCCCTACGTACAGACGTGTAAGTCACGCAGTACGTTTATCAAGCGTGGATATGTTTCTCTTGTTTTCTCTGTGTTCCGATATGGAAGCTGCATGATCTTTTCTGCTGCGTGGATTCCAAAGACTTGAATAAATGCACAAGATACGCGCCCGCACAATGGCTAGAACGCTCTAGCTTGACCCGCAATCTACACGCCGATCTACACCGAACCAAGGTCGAGTCGTAGTAACACGTATTTGGGTGTGATACTTGGGGCGTGCTATGATAGCGGTGGTACATTCTGGCCAAAATATTTCTGACTGACGCGAGATTCTCGACTACGGCAGTATTACCCGATGTCACTGGAATACAGCGGATAGTGTAGTACAATATCTTGGTGATATATCTACTAAAGGTCAAGGGATTGTTCATGACCGCGTTGACTTTTCAGTTAATCTGCAAAGCAGTTTCTGGGTTACGTACGAAGCTCCTTAAGGTAGGGGACCCCCGCAAAATGCAGAGGTGCAACCCTACCCCCACCAAACGTTCAACACGTTGACGTTCACAACGCAGCGAAGAACGTTCTAGGGTCAAGCCCACCCTCTACCCCCCCCCTGCCGCCACGCGCCAGGCGAAGCACGCGTGCCAGTACGTGGGCGGATTCCTACCGTCTTCAGGGTCCTCGGCTCCCACGGAAGACGAAGGTGGGCCGTCCTTGACGCCTATGACCGCGGCAGACGTGCCGGAATGCGCGGAACTTTTCCTTAAGGCGCACGGGGCGGACAACGGGTGGGATCGGCAGACAGATATCGCCAGGATGCTGGAGTCCGGCTTTCCGTTTGCGATGTGAGTGGTTTTTTGTTGGTAATAGCGAGCACGCGATGTAAGCTATAGAGGCCGCAAAGGACGAGAGAAGCACGAGTTGAACACCACTACTCGGCTGATTTGTGGGAACCATTGATACATCGGGCAGTTGGGAGCATTTATCGATTTCAAGGTGGTGTCCAAAGAGATTGCAGCGAAACCTGTATCGCTCCACCTTCATGTGCTTGCCCGCGTATGCGTGCACCTGGTGCAAGATTTCAAGACAATAGCGTGTAGGCACTCACCAGCAACGAGTTTTGGTGGTCGAGAGGCACTATGGATATACGCGAATCTTTTATAGTATGTGATAAACCTGGTAGCTCCCAGCATTCAAGCGGTAGGCACGTCAGTGTGGCTGATAGCCACCAGGAAATGTCCGGTAGCGATCACGTGACCCAACCCGCACGCCATCTCTCATCTCATCCACAATGCAACGCAACTTCCCGCTATCGTCGTTGAAACAGGCTGGTGGCTAGAGACGCTGACGGAAAGGTGGTCGGCTACAGCACAGGTAATACTCACGAAGTTAGCTTCGCGCACTAGAAACAGTTTGATTTCTGGTGTCCTAGTCTTCTTGGATACACCACCCAACCTTGTTGCGGTGGCCGGAAAATGATTGACACCCACGTTTCGTTTTTGTATCAGCGTCCTCATCAAACGCCGTTCCATGACTTGTTCCGTGCGTGTGGGGTTTCGGGCGGTGGCGGTGGCACTGCGAAACAGGCTTCTTCCTCATGGGGCACCAGGTGTCGGTTACACAGGACGTCTTCTGCGCCATGTACAAAGAAGCATCGCGCGTGCACCAAGAGCGTGGGCTGCCTAGCCCAAGGTGAAAACAAACATCAGTAGGGTGGGGTGTTTGCATGTAGATCTGGGCAGGAACCCGAGAAGTAGACACAAACCGGGTCCGTCACCCATGCCCCGATGGTTACGGAAGTGTGCACAGAACATGAACATTTTGACGAACGCCTCGGTACGGTGTGTCCGCGAAGCCAAGCCAAGGCAGCTGGCTGGCAAGGCCAACCGAGCCGTGTTGCGGCCGGCATTGGGGTGTCACCTGATTGTAGTATGGCCCAAACACTTGTCACGGACGGGGCTCTTTAGCCACTGCAAAAACTCACAAACGATACCCAAATATCTCTGGGTCCGATGTCTATTTTGTTTCACTTACACATACTCGTAAAAATCGGGTTGTGCGTCGGGCTTAGCTTACAGGCTGTTCTTGAGCTCAGTGAGGACCCCAAACAAATGGCATGTAGAGATGCGCTCGTAGGTTTTACCGCTACTGCTGTGTCACGCGTCAACCCCCGTATCCTAACAACTGCGTACTCCACCCAATGACCACGTTCAACCGCAGGTTTCACGCGCCCATGGAGTTCCCTGGACTGATGTCGTGGGCCTTGGCGAAAAAGCTGACGATTTTCCGAGCCACCACCATCATGGCTAAGGGAACCTACGAGCACGCCTGGCCCAGTTCTGGGTTGGTGGTGACGCCGAGCGTGACGGGATGGTGAACACGGTAGGAGTACGCCCAGTGACATTCACGCCATAGAGCTTCACACTTGAGGAATCCTCGGTCGGTATTTGTAGGTTTTTGCTTCAGGACATTGATTTGGTCTTGGGTTGGTGGTCGTGTGCGACCGCCTAGGCGTCAATCACGAGCTGGTCGAGATACTATAGAGGTCGGACGATCGGAGTGGGAGTCAAGCACAGTTTGCACTGTATAGTATTTGATGGCGATGGCCAGCCCTCACAACTGCTGTGTGCTGGCATTTAGGCCGGGTCTAACGACCAGTCTATTCTGCGCTAAAATTGCCGCCATCAAGTCGATAGCGGGAGGAAACGGTTGAGGATGTGTACTTTAGGGGGGTTAGGATACGGCCGGGGCTACGGTAGGAGAAAGGGTCGCCCCATTTCCACTGCGGTCTACGCCACAAGCCCAATGACTTGTTTCCTCTGCAGTGGCAGTGCCAGCGAAGTAGCCTAAAAAAAACCTATCAGGTAGTGCGTATAAGTGGTGTGTTTTCAGCTTGCGTGTGACACTGGAATGGCTTTAAGCGGAGAGCGTACAGAGCCGCCCTCCACTTGCCAAGGGCAGGCAAACAACGTCCTTGTTCGCCGGGTTTGATTGCACGATTGACAGCCGTTTCTCATCAGAACGGGTGAACAGTAATGCTGCCAGTATTTTCTGCAACAGCTCCACCCGTGAGATGACAGTCAGAAGCTCACGTTCAACGCGAACGACAGTTTGAAGAACCCAACCGTTTTTAGTGTTCTGTCGTCACAAGTCAATTTTCCTGTTGGTTGATACATTTCCCCCGGTTGTCGCCCACAAAATTTAGCAGTGTTGTGGTCGAGCACGATTTTCCTTTAGCGGCCTCTACTGGCCGCATGCTGCAATAGGGTTGCGTTTTTTTTTTTCCTTTGGGCTCCTCAAATAGAGAAGATTAGTAACTCAGGAAAATAAAAGGAATTTGAGAGTAATCAACAGCTTAGCCAGATGAACGATCCCGTATCCTATAGTACGTATATCACAAATATGTTATGAAACACGACGTCTGTAACGGTATTCCAACGATGTCGGGCTGTCCCTCGACCCAGGAGCTCCGTCAGTCGGAAAAGGCTTCACGAAAAAACATGCTTATCCCTGTCGTCGCAGAGGACTCTTCCGGCTTTGAGTCCAGGTCAACCATGTGTTCCAATTCCGCAACAATGTGGGCATCCTGAAAACCGTCATCATTGCGAACAACGCTGTAGATTCTGCGACACCCCCGTCGCAACCGCGTGTCGCCACCAGTGCGTCACCCCCACCGTGTTTCCTCTTCGGCGCGAGGTTCCCGCGCAAGGACTAATTATGCATATCTTCAGGATTGCGTGTCAGTATCGTTTCTGAGTCGTGGGGGAGAGATACCATATAACACGGAAGAAATCACGCCCTCCTTAGATAGCACACACCCCCACATAAGCACACCCTGTGATATATATTTTAAGTCGTTTTTTTTTACCGTCACTTTATCACCAGGGGTACGTTAGATAACACACCCCCTACGTATGTGCGCCTAAAAAATAGTGTCGAACTCCACAATTATCACACCACCTGGTGGATGGATACCATTCACAATTAATTTCCTCACACCGGCACGGTCGCGGAGGGCCAGGAGGACCGCGATGGTGAAGAAGTGGGATAAGGAGGAGGATACGGAGGCGGGGAAGGATCCAACGAGGATGCTGGCAGGGGGCCTGACGAGCCAGCTGCTGTTGACTTGACGTGACGTTGGTGCTGCATATGAGTTAATGTGGGAGTGTTTTTTCTTTACTCGGTGGTAGTGTTTGTGACGCCTGATCATGTCCACTGTTGCGATCGGAAACCACTCGGTGCCCGTACCGGTAACCCAGCACGCGTTTCAGGTATGTTCTGTATGGTATGTGTGCGTGTGGGAGTGTTTTATTTGTCCGGTGATGCGCTTGTAGCGCCTGGTTGGGTCAAGTGTTGCCTCCATATATGACACTGTACGCGTATCCCAGTACGCGGTAAAGGACCCAGGTGCGGTATGTATGATGTGCGTGCGTGTGGACGTGTTTCATCATCCGGTGGTAGTGCTTGTAACGTCTGGTTGGGTCAACTGTTGCCTTCCACAGCGACATGGTGCACGTAATCCGGTAGCTGGTACGCGTTACCGACGGTAAAAGATGTGTGGTATGAGTGCGTGTAGGCGTGTTTAATTTCCGGTGGTACTGCTCGTAAAGGCCTGGCGATGTCAACTGTTGTGGTCCATAACGGCATGGTTGGTGCACGTATCCCAGCTCCCGTTACCGGCGGCACGGCATGATATCCGGTTTGGTCGGGCGTCAAACATAAATTTTATTGGTACAGTTCGCTCATGAAATCAGCGGATTACCGTAGATAACATAGGGTAATCGGCAAATCTCTGCAGATAATATTGTGAATGGAGTATCGGTAGGCTTGAGAAGTCGAAACGTCCACTGGGCCGGGCAAGCCACAAACATCAGGGCTGGACTGGATTTCTGACACGGTTTTTGCGAATCAGAACCTGAAATTTTGGCACGTGCTTACGATTAGTATAACAACTTTATCTACGGGAGTATTTTTTTTTTTTTCTTTTTCGAGAGCTAGCCCGATATTAATAGAATTGGGATTTTTTGTTTCGCGACAAAACGAGTAGTAAAAAAAACAAACTAAAAGCGTACAATCGTGAATAAGTTATGTTACTAATAAAAATCACGTCAAAAGTTCAGATACAAGAACGAAAAACTGGGCTGGGAAATCGGGATTTTGTGTTCCCTCATCGTAACATCTTGACTTTGTATTGCGAATCTCTTGACAGACAACGAATTAGGCGATAGTGAGGATATCGATCGTTTCGCCATGCCTCAAGGAATGTTCACACCGAGAATCAGCGTCATCCACTGTACAGATTTTTCACGGTTTCGTGTAGGCTTTAGTACGGAAATATCTACGTGTGTGACCGTATTTGTTCGATATGGCTTTTCTCGACGATATCAACTCGGATACAAAAACTTAGGGTGTTAAGTACGCTGTGGACTCAGGAACACGGTTGTCAGATTTGGCGCCAAAATATTTTCAAATGACTTCAAAACCGCCGATCGAATGAAAACCTGTTTTACGGCTGGACCAGCCTGTACCGGTACCTATATGATACAATATTTTACCGGTACGGTATAATATGCAGTGTACCGCACCGGTGGAAATACCGGTAATCTTTGCGTTTCCCGTTCTTGTCCTCGTTTGTTGTCGCTGTACCTGTTCCTCGTTTTCGTTTGTTTATTTATTTTTTGTATTGTGTTGCTTTTTCAGCGATAATACCCGTTTGACTTCGTATATCTACAAACCAGCGCGCACTGCTGCTACAATTATTAACAGTACATTGTTACCGGTGTTGTGCTGGGGATACGCTAGAAATAAAGGTTTCATATCCAGATGGCAGCAGTCAGCTTTTCGGCGAGACAAGGCCTGTGAGGTGCGACGCTCGGGGGTACATCATTGAGTACCTGTATGGTAGCCGGTGCCGGTAACCGTTTTCCGGTGTCGTAGCAAGGCGGGTATTTTTGCTATTATCCCCGGGTTTCAAGCATGTGCCGTACCATCACTGGCAATACGTGCGAATGCAAAAACAAACTGGTTTTAGACCAGAGCCCCTCATGTGCTCGCACACTCCTTGCTAACACACACCCTTGTTATAACACCCCCCCGCATTCTGGCCGTGTTCACACTCACTCCATGGCATCATTGATATACCGTTATCACACCCTCTCATTACCACACCCCCTTAATCTGGCCGGGGTCTCTTAGCTCTCCTTATCAACCAATAATGCCGTTAGCGCACCCCCAAACCCCCTAGCTGCGGGGATCTCGTGCATGGTGTTCATCACCGGGGATGCGTTCGACAGCACCCCCCCCCCCACAACAGCACACCCAGTGGAAATATTTTTAAATGTCAAAATGTCATCAACGGGGTGTGCTTTCTTCCGTGTTATACGGTATTCCTCCCCTCGGCGAGATACCTGTATCGCAGGTTCCTGCAATCCCCTGAGTATCTCGACCACCCTCTCTTACCGTCTCTCTTTATGATACCAGCCAAGTTCTTAACTACAGTAGTACGACCTACATGTGTCTCGGACGACCAAGCCTCCGAATGGTACAAAACCGTTCGACTCCTCCGACCTAACTCAAGTAAAACAGAAACGGCACAAAAAAAATCCTCTCCTTCCCTTCGAAAGAAATAATGGGAGGGTGGGGCGGTAAAAAGAAGGCACAAATGCCAGGCTTGACTGGACAGACAACCTAGCGAATACCTCACACGTCTGCTCGTACTCGCAGCAGGATCTCGTGCTTCCTCGTGCCCGACGTGGACATGTTCACCTGCACGCGATAACTTTCTTGAAACAAAATCTTGAAGCGTTGAGATCACACGCTTTCCATGTGCGTCGACGTGCTCTATCTCAGTCCCCGATACAGATACAGCCTCGTTTTCTCTACCAATAAACCCTGTTTCGTTGGGTACTCTCTTTGCAGATGGACAATCATCATTCCCTCTACCGATAAACCCTGCTTTGTTCGTCACTCTATTTGCGGAAACCGTTGCGTTGTCTACAAACCAAACTAACCCTTTGCGAAGTCGGTGAATCCCCACGGCAGCAGTGTCGCCTGAGAAACACGAAATATTGTTGCCATCCTCTCGGGGGACTCGGTCTTTTCGCCGAGTGGACCACGGCGATCGCCACGGACATATTTGCACCGCACCCCCCCCCCCGCTCGCTCGCGGAGTCGGGGCCCCGTCTAGTCAACGGTATCGTGCCAACGAATCACAATTTCCACACACCCTCGATTGTAGACACAGCAATGGTTTATTGCCAGAGACAAGACACGAGAGAAAAGTATATCGATATACATTACCAGCGGCAATGGACAAGAGGAACAAGCTCTGTCGACAGTTTTTTTTTTTCTTGTTTTTTGTTTTTGTTTTTGTTTCTGTTTTTTTTAATCATCACTTTTACTTTCCAGCCTAACTCGTAGGAGGTTTTACCCTCGACGATCTTCTGGACAAGCCGTGGTCACAGGTGTTGTCTCTTCTCCCCCCCGGTACGTGCCTTTATTTTTTATCGCGCATAGGGTTCAGCATTCCCACTGCTCGTCGATTTTCATCGAATGTACAGCTAACTCACGCTCTCGCGCTTTCCGCTAATCAATTTTATGCAAGAAAAAGTCCGTATGAGCATGCACTCGGTGAGACTCGAACTCACGAAATTGATCTTGATAGGCTCGCGGACCACCTACCAAGCCATCGGGGACGCCGGTATGGCCAGCGACGATAGGCGAGAGCAAAACATATCGATCGATATTGCCAGCGACAAAAGACGAGGGGAAAATCTATCGATAGATATCACCAGCGACAATAGACCAGAGGAAAATCTATCGATAGATATTTTGCAAGCGATATCAGACAACAGGAAATACTATTCAAATATATATTGGTATTAATGGTAGCAACAGCAGACGGGGGGGGGGGGGGATCTATCGATATATATTATCGATATATATATATATTGCCAACGACAATAATAGGTTGCGCAGCGTGTCCATCGCTGACCATTGCCATCCTCAATGGATTGAGAAGTCTGCCCATCGATGGCCATTGTCGGTCACAGCAGATTGGGGACGGTAACAAGAGATAAGACATTGCCGATAGCAATGTACGCGCCCATTGCACCAGGTTGGATCCGTGTTATTGCGGCAGCGGCGATTGTCAGTTCACAGGATCGAAAATCACGTATGTATGTACATAAACGCTTGAGATCATATTAAGATTTATCAAAACATCCATGCTTCGTGTTTCATTGGTTGGCCTAGCTGAGAACACGTGGTCATGATATACCGTGCCATACACCCATGGTCTTGTGTCAAGTGGTATCAAAAAGATAAACCATGCACTCATTATTTTTACTGCTGCTGTCGTCGCCATGTATTATGTTGCTGTTGTTACACATTAGATACCTTGCTGTGCTCAGCAGAGTACGTTGTACGTGTGCCACTTGATACACATTGCTGAGTAAAGTAGTAGTAGGTGGTGAGTCGTGTCCACCGATGTACGTTGTGGGTGACAATAGATCTTGAGGACGGTACTAATAGATGGACATTGTCTGCTACATACAACAGATTGTGGGGAGTATCCATCGATGGCCATTGTCGGTGACAATAGATTGGGGATGTGATCCATCTATAGACATCGCCAGCCACAATATATTGTGAAACACCCAGTCGATAGCCACTACTGGTGACAATAGACAGGATAAGTAGTAAATCGATAGACACTACGGACGGCAATAGATGTGTCCATTGCGTCATATTCTATTGCTATTGCAGTGGACATTGCTTATTGTCCAGGGTATGAATAGTTGAGTTTTCACCATCAGTATCAAAACCCATAGCCGCCCTAACGCTCTGCACATTGACTGCTTTGCTCTTTGGACACGGATCTCCATTGTCAATTGAATATTTATTACCGTCAAAATGTTCAGGTTGATGAACACCCAAGGTGCGTTCAAGGCTGGTGGCGAGCCTCATCCCCCATCATGATGGTAGAGTAGCTTCGGTATACCTCCCGTTGAGACCTACAGTCATTCCTTTCAGATCGAACAACTATATCCACCGGTCCTCGTCTGGGCGTACATTGTGCCCTCCGAGGCTATGCATCATGCTGTCATGCCCGAGAGCGGCAGTTGGACGCGTGAAGGCGAACGCCACGATCGCACCCCACTCCAGTCTCCGAGCGACGAAATACACATGTGTTTGATCACGTTCTCGCTCCAACGCACCACCGTTCGAGCCGGGCTGTTGCAATCGCTCTTTTTTTGGCATCCCCCTTTACATGTATCCGCCTGGCAATATAGCACGCGGCACGTTCACTCCACTTGGGTGACCATCTACTTGTTGTGTTCAGCATTGTTTTGGTTCTTGCGGCGCCCCTGGCCGACAGCTCTCGCGCACTCGGGCATATGCATGCTCTATACGTGCAACAGCAAAAGAGGGTAGATAGTAGGGGTGCACCTACTGTATGATACAATGTTCCGAGGCTCTTCGCTCGAGGAGCACTCTCTGTGAATCATCCGAAAAAGGGGATTCTAGAAAAACGGTTACCTGTGATGGAGTAGCACATCCATTGTATAGGAAGCATATGTTGTTGTTGTTGTTGTTGTTGTTGTTGTTGTTGTTGTTGTTTTCTTCACATTAAACCGTTCTTCCTACGCGTCGACATCCAGCACAACCAGTGCCCGTGCCGATTCTTCAATCCTAGAGAGATACAAGTTATGTGGTCACAAAGCTACGCCACAGAGATACTACGTTGCCACGTATGCAATGCAATGCCATGTCATCATACTGCGTACGACAGGCACGACATACCCATTCCATGACCTAGAGAAACAAAAACGAAACAAAGAGAAAAAACAAATACAAAAACAAAGACAATTCGAAAGAGAAAAGAAACAAAAAAAGGAAACAAAATATACCTGGTATATGTATATACTTCAGTATAGCAACAAACCATCGTACCCACCCATAGGGGACGTGGCAAACACTTGAAAAGAACGAGCTGGAAAAAAAAGAAAGAGAAGAAAACGCCACTAGTCGTCAACAGAGTAAGACTAAGAACCAAGGGAAAAATAACAGGCAAACCAAACAAAGCACAAGGCATGCTCCATGTAGCGGCAGCAGTTTATGGTACGAGTAGCACAGCCAGGGTCTCCCTGCTGGCCCGCCTGGTACCTTGCTACCCTGTCTGCCACCATCGTCCAGCGTTCGTCAACTATGCCCGGCCCCTCGGCGTCAGACAGTACGAAACAAGCAAAGCAGGCTCGTCATCCACCCACGCCACACGACTCCTTCAATAAGGCTTATCAATTGGAGAAAGGAAGAGAAATGAAAATCGCATAGGGTCACCGCAAAGAAGACAATAAAATGAAATAAAAATAAACAAAAACAACAGGAAGACAAAGGAAGACCACGTTCGAACCAGCTGCACCAGTTGGTGGTACGAGTAGTATAGGCATGTTCTACTTCTTAGTCTGCCCGGTACCTGGCTACCCTATCTGCCATCTCCTTCCTACTTTTGTCCACTGCAGTTTCCCTTCTACTCCTCTTCCCCCCCCTCTCCGCATTCCCTTGGTCGGGTTTTCTGCTACTCCTCTTGTTGCCCCTCCTCCCCCCATTCCCTTGGACACCACCCACGGCGGATGCGCGGCGCTGCTGCTCAGCTCAGCTCAGCCTCAGCCTCGTGCCACCTCACCATGCACCGTTCGGCTGCTTCCAGGATCCCCCGGTACCACTTCCCCGCCTTTTTTGCAGCAGTGGGCCACAGTGCGGTCTCAACTCCAAACACCAAGGGAGCAAGTTCCGTTGACCCTTCGGTGGCGCGGAACTCCCTAAGGCCTTCGACTACGCATCTATGCCAAGTCTTAACCTGTCCGCCAGGTCTCGGGTTCTCCCCACCAGCAATCGTCCCGAACATCACCCGGCTGGGTAATCGATCCTTGCTTTGCCGTGCCACCCCCCCCCCGCGAAGAAGAGACGCCGTTTGCGGATGGTCGTTTCGATACTCTCGCAACGTGTCATCTTGAGGGCCTTCGCGTACGAGAGGGTGGCATGGTCAGTACGAAGTCGGCGCTGGAAACCAATGACTCGCAACAGGACTTGGTGGTGAGCCGTTCGAAGCTTGGCAAAGTGTTCCGCTCTGAGGGTCCACGTCACACACCCGTAGAGCAGGGTCTTAATCACCTCGGCCTTCAGCATTCGGACTTTCAGGCTAAGGGGGGCGATCGTCCTATCATACAGCTCCGGGCCGAACCGTTTGAGGCATGCTCGCATGAGACGGATCCGTCGGTCGATTTCGAGCGAGAGGTCAGCGTTTTCGTGGATAATGCCGCCTAGGTACAAGAACTGGGCCGTCTGATTATACCTCTGGCCTGCTGCTTCGATAACGAGCGGTGGTGCGAGGGTTTTCTGGTCTGGCGTTTGTAGAAGCATAGTCTCTGTCTTCTTTTCCGACACCGTAAGGCCTGCTGCTTCGAAGACAGTCACGAAGACTGTCATCATTTTCGCGAGCCCTTCAGCCGGCTTCGAGACAATCCCTGCGTCATCGGCGTACAACATGCCCCATACAGCCCTTCGCACGCACGCCAACGGCTCCTGCTCCTTCGTTCCGACTACTCCAGCATCACTGAGTTGGACCAAATCCCTTACGATGGCTTCGTCATGGCTAAAGCGTACTAGTACGACGTGCAACGCAGCAGCGAAAAATACGTTGAACAGTAACGGTGACAGCACACAGCCTTGCCGCAGCCCCTGCGTGACATCAAACCATTCCGAGTGCTCGCCGTCATCCGTACGCACGCGGGCCCACATGCCATCGTGGAAATTACGGATAATTCTCAGCATCTTGGTTGGTACGCCAAAACGTGTGAGTACTTCCCATAACAGCTCTCGGTCGACAGAGTCGTACGCTTTCTGCAGATCGATGAAGCACAAGTACAGGGGGATTTTCCTCTGTCTTCCAAGCTCTTGCAACCGGCGCACAACGAACAACATATCAATCGTTGATCGTGCGGGGCGGAAGCCGCACTGTTCCTCCGGGAGTAATTCCTCGGTCTCGCAGTAGTTGCTGAGGCGCGACGCGACGATTTTCAACAAGACTTTGCCTGCGTGGGCAACAAGCAAAATCCCTCCGTAGTTGTTGTAATCAGTTCGGTCCTTCTTTTTGTGAAGGACCTTGATGATCGCGTCTTTCCATTGCTGGGGGACTTCTCCTGTTACCCAAACATTGACAAGGATGTTGTGAAAGCACTGGGCGAATGCGGGGTGGTCGAGTTCGGCCGGGAGACCATCTGGCCCGACAGCTTTCCAGTTTGACATCCCCTCAAGTGCTTCCGTCATCTCGTCCATGGATGGTTCATCTCCGAGCGACAGTTTAAGCGGTCGTGGCGGCAAGAGGTCGATGATCGTGGAATCGAGTTCAAGCCATTTCGTGTTCAAAAGTTTGTGGTAAAACCTCCCCGCATTTCACGAATTCGCGCCTTATCCCGCAACAGCGTGCCATCCTCGTCCCTAATGAACTGTTTGCTTCTCGCTTTAGTCCCTTCCAATCCTACCGTACTCTTAAGGTGGTTGTAAAAGCCTCTATGGTCGTTGTTCGCTAGTAGTCGTTCGGTTTCAGCGAGGTACGCTTCGAAGTACGCATGCAGTCCTGCGGCAATCACCTTCTGCAGGTTCGCACACGCAGATCTCAGTGTCTTCCACGCGGTTCTATCCCGGGGGTGGGCACGCAGGAATTGCCGTGCATCCTCCCTCGCTGTCCATGCTAATATGAATGCGGCCTAGGTTTCGGCAGACTCACACCATCCATGTCTGCGGTGGCGACGTGGAGGGGGTGGTACCTCGTTTTGGACCGCATCAATAATAGCCGCAGTGAAAAACTCAACCATGCCAGACGTATTACGGGGCTGGTTAAGCTGGTTGAGAGTGGAGATGACCCTCGCGACTACTTGTTCACGACACTTTCCATCGGACATAAAAAGCTGCCTGTCGAACTCTCGGCGTTTTGTCGGTCTACGTATTTGTCTGTTGCACGCAAAGTGACCACTGAGTCGGACTTTGACATACAAGATGTTGTGGTCTGAGTCAGCCTTAGCTAGGGCAGGAGGCTGTAGGACGACTTTAACATCTTGTACTCTAGGTCGATGGGCTTGACGGGTTAGGATGTAGTCGATTCGCTTACGGTCACTCGGGCTGGTGCCGTTGTGTGTATGCGAAATCCCACCCTTGCGCGTGCTGAACAACGTTTTGGTGAGAGCTAACTTGCAATTGGTGGCGAACGACAGGAGTCGTCTGCCATTATCATTACGAACATCACGCCCATATGCTCCAAGCACTCTATTTTCATCACACCACACCCTTCCATCCTCTGTCCAGTTCGCGCGTTGGCATCCATCAGTACAAACAGACACTCTTTCGTCGGGATCTTTTCCACCAAGTCCTCCAGCTTCTGCCAGAAACTACGTTTCAGTCCAACGTCCTTGGTACAATCAGTTGGAGCATACGCGACGAGGAAATAAACTGCCTCGTATTTGCTAGCCAGCTCAAAGCGCATAGACATAAGCCGCTCGTCAATGAACTGATGAGTGCACACAGCCTTACTGCATAGTTATTCGTAGCTCTAGGAGAATATTCAGTGGAGCAGTTCAGACATCCCTTTTGCCCACAGAACATTATGTCGTAAGTCTGGGAACCTTCTGCATGACAACGTTCCGGTAGAGGGCATTCTGTTATATAGTTGGGAATCTTTGTATGACAACGTCCCGATAGACTGTATCTGCATACAGGTTGGTTTTGGTCGACGTCTGGGCTGAGCTGTGTTCCTGGCAAAGCCCACTATCGCTCACTCGAGTTCTTTCCTTTCCTCTCAACTCACTTGAGGAGCATTAATAAGAAGTTCGTGAACTACAAGCAGCGTGCTCTACCCAGCACCGACATTCCTGTGCCCCTATCAGCTTATATATTTGCACCCCATTTCACCTACCCGTACTATTAATAATATCCCTCTTGGGGCTTCACTGGGAAACACATGACGATTGCAGCAATGAACGGCCACTGCCTGATTGGGGGGTGAAATAAAGTGGTGTCCGAGATGCAGTGCAAGGATTCGCACGACACGTGGCGCACTACGATCCTTTCCGCACTGCTGAACGCTCACGCTGCTCGTAGACGGTTGATACCACCCGATTCTGTTGTCGTTTTAGGAGCTATCGGAAGGCCCTGAAGGGGGTCAACCCGACGATCAATTCCTATTGCCTACGAGTGCTGTGGGTTTACACCGAAAAAAGCTGTCAAAACAAAATCGAAGTTGGATAGGTTCTCAGTTCAGAAGGTCCATCAGTCCCAGTGACAAACAAAACTTGCGAAGACAGGTGCAGGAACGTTTGTCCGAGGTTCCTCACTTAAGGAGATCTACACTCCGTATATATTGCTGAGTTAGTCGTGTCTGAGAAACTTGAGAGTGACACCCGATGAACAATCCCATGGCCTACTTACAGGTGCAGAAATACACATACCAGGTGTTCGATGCACTCACTGATATGATAGGCCAAGCCTGAGTCAGTTCGTAGAAGCCCCTCCAGGGTATATATATATTATCGCTTAGAATACACAAGACAAGGAAGAAAGGGGGAGAACATGAAGAAGAAGAAGAAGAAAAAGAAGAAGAAGAAGAAGAAGAAGAAGAAGAAGAAGAAGAAGAAGAAGAGAAAGCGGCGGATAAGATACGTCCCAACCCGCTAACCGTTCCACACAGAAACACGCATATTTCCTGTGTGGAACTCCCAAATACCGTTACACATGAATCCATACACCAAGTACGTGAGCACTCCGATCAGCCCCTCTGCTCTCTACTTGGCTGCTTGGTGAATGGGATAACCAAACATCGCTCATGAAAACCATGCCATGATGATAAACCACGATCACCTACAATCCAAATCCAAGGTATTGTACTCACAAAGATAAGTATATGTCAAGACCACCAATGCCTCAAATCAGAATATCACCAACACAAATATCAAAGTCTCAAATCTCACAAAGAAAGAAACTTGATCTTCATATCTCAGAAAATAGTACCACAAGAACAGCTGCTCAAAACCCGAAAAATAAACAAATCGGAGAAAAACAGAAATCAACTCCTCAAATCTCGACTGCACAGAAAGATCAAGCCCGCCAAGCCCAGAAAAGCCCACAAAGCAACTCCTCAAAATCTCAGAAAACAATCAATCTCAGAAAACAATCAATCGAATCCTTGCATCATTTATATAGTACTGCAGTCCCCCCTTTTTTTATCTCTCCATCTGAATCAAACACCAATCCGATATAGCCTCTCTACAGGGGACACACTAAATCCAGTCAAATGGCATCAAAAACCCAGAATTTCGTCTCTGAAATAACGCCCCAGTTTTAGTGCGGTCGCCGTAGTATACTACAGATTTCAATTTCGCGTTACGTACGTAGATACGTATTCAGTATAATAATGTTATACAGTAGTTCCAAATATTTTAGCTTTCCTGCTACGTACAGCAGTCTTCCAGCCCCAACGGAACGGGATAAAAAGCATCACTCATGAGTCACGATCGATTCCTCAACTCAGGAAATCCATAAACTTGAGAAACCCAGTACGGGTATAGTGTAACACTGTGTGGTCCCCCTTGTGCCCGTACTTGGCCATGCAGGAAATCCCTAAACTTGAGAAACCCAGTACGGGTATAGTGTAACACTGTATGGTCCCCCTTGTGCCCGTACTTGGCCATGCAAACAGCTGGGGGAGCGGAAAGGGGATTCGGTACTCGATGTCATGCATGGCCACTCTTCTATCATGATTGTAGGCCCCCGCATCGCTACAATGCCGGGACGGAGTACGCCAGATTGTTATCGATCACATACGCACAAAACACTCCGTACTATCGCCTCTTGCTGCGGCCGTACATGTACGTACCAGTATCATATACTACAAAAAAAAACAGAATTCCAGAATGACGCACTCAGCTATCAACTATCATGTCATCAACCATTAATCTACACGTAAATCACTTGAATAGAAATACCCGTAATTTAGATGTACTCGTATTTTACCACAAATGACTTAGTGCTAAATATCCTAATTTCGAGGATCATCAAATAGGGATCAATCACACGACCAAAAATAAATCTCCTCATCACTCATGTCCTGCTCAAAATATCAACGCAAAGAAACAGCACAGTAATATAGCTACACTCGTCCGGGCACGGCTGTAGGCTACCGCAAAGCTACCTCTGACGCTCATCGCATACCCTACCAAACGCTGATTCACTCATAAACAGGCCAACCTCAACAACGCGCAAGGGGGGGGGGGGGGGGGTTGGCGTCAGGGGGAGGGCAAGATACAGCAGTCATCAAAAACATACCGCTGACAAAAAAACAAATCCATCGTATCTCAAAATGTCGGCCCAAAAAACAATACGCGTGCGGTACAGTAAAACCAAATCATTCAACCAAACGAAACGAACCAAGAAAAAAAAAATACAACCTGTAATTTCCATCAAGCTCCCAGCTTCCAACTCTCGGTCTCCTTCATCTTCTCTTTAACTCGTGTCCGCTTCGTTCTCGTCCTCCGACGCAGCCTGCTCTGCCACCCTCGGTCAGCCATGCGGGCTCTCCATCCATTGCCCCTCTCCCGCCTTGCTCTCCGCCTCACGGTGGCCGTCCTCGGCTCCGGACACCCCTCCATCACCTCGGGGATCCTCATTTCCTTCACGCTATTTTCTGTACCGGGTTCGTCGGACGGCTCCTCCTCGGGTGCAAGCACAACAGCGATGCCGTACTTGATCCAATGCGTATCGCTTACAACCCCTCGTGATGTCTCGCCTATTTTCGTAGGCGACGGCTCCTGCCGGCCAAGCAGGCGTCCTTGCTCACGCGTACCCTCTGGTACGCTCTCTCTCGCGCGCGGGGAAGTCCCTCCCGCGTCGTCGATGGTCGGCAAGGTTGGAGGAGCATTCAGCCCAGTCTCACCGGGCAACTGCCTGTGCATCGCCCGCGTGTTGTACTCCATTGCGTCCTCGCCGTGTGTACCATCGGGCACATATTTTCTCGCGTTCGGGGAAATCCCTCCCGCCGCGATAGTCGGCCGGCTTGGAAGAGCATTCCGCTTTGTCTCACCGGGCAACTGCCCCTGCATCGCCCGCGTGTTGTACTCCAGCCTCTCACCAACCTCCTCCCCCCCCCTCTCTCTCTCTCCCTCGCTCTCATTTCCACACGTACTCTTGGAAAAACTATCTGCCCGGCGTTCCGCAGGAGGCGTAAAAGAAGCAGAAATATACTGGCATGCAAACTGCCCGTTTGCACCTCCCGCGGCCACAGCAGTCGCCCCAAAAGGCTGCCGCTGCTGCTGCACGCGCTGGAGGAACTGCTGCCGTTGCTGCTCCTGGCCGAGCCTCCGCTGCTCGAGTTGCTGCCATTGCTTCTCGAGCTGCTTCTTGTATTGCTGTTGTTGTTGAAACTGTTGCTCGAGCCACTGCTGCTCCTCCTGTTGCTGCTGGTGTTGCTGCTGCTGCTGCTGCATTCGCTGGAGGAACTGCTGCCGTTGCTTCTCGAGCAGCTGCTTGTATTGCTGCTGTTGTTGAAACTGTTGCTCGAGCCACTGCTGCTCCTGCTGTTGCTGCTGGTGTTGCTGCTGCTGCTGGTGTTGCTGCCCCAGTTGTCGTTGTCTCCGCTCTGCGACCCACCGCTGCGGTGGCAGGGATGCCAGCTCGGCACTGGTGAGGACACGACTGTAATCGATGTAGTGGTAGCCAGGAGGCAGCATTCTAGCGTCGAAGTAGGTATGGAGAGGTGGGGCCGGAGCGTCCATGAGTTGCACCACCGCCCTACATTGCGGTAGGGTGTGACCAGTCCGCTCGCACCTTTTGCATCGGATCTCGCCTGTGCCGATTGTGGCCATCTCGCTTCCACTCAGAGCCGAAACATATATCTCTCCCAGCAAGCCCCAATCAGCGAGCGCGTCCCATTGGAACAGTTCGCTAGCGCGTTCGGAATTGAAATCTGTAGTATACTAAGTCGACCGCACTAAACTGGGGCGTTATTTCAGAGACGAAATTCTGGGTTTTTGTTGCCATTTGACTGGATTTAGTGTGTCCCCTGCAGAGAGGCTATATCGGATTGGTGTTTGATTCAGATGGAGAGAGAAAAAAAAAGGGGGACTGCAGTACTATATAAATGATGCAAGGATTCGATTGATTGTTTTCTGATATTTTGAGGAGTTGCTTTGTGGGCTTTTCTGGGCTTGGCGGGCTTGATCTTTCTGTACAGTCGAGATTTGAGGAGTTGATTTCTGTTTTTCTCCGATTTATTTTTTTTCGGGTTTTGAGCAGCTGTTCTTGTGGTACTACACCAGGTATCATCGAAACAAAAGAAGAATGCTCCGACGGCTTTGGGCTAAGGAGCCCCGTCACTCAGAAAGTGTTTTAGGTCGACGTGTTGCCCCTGTTGTGGCACGCGTCATTAAGTTTTCCGAAACGCGCTATCCCGGTCGTCGAAAGCGCCAAGAAAGGGAGTAGTTTGGCGATTTGGAGACAGAACATCCCGCCGACCACTGCTTTGATTGAGCACCTACTTTTGGCCGGAGCTGCGGCGTTCGATCGAACCTTTGGACTTGCTCGGAAATTTCTCCACCAAATCGCACTAATTAAAAGCCAAAAAAAAATCTCTCAACCTCGTGCACGCCCACTGGTTCGGTATAGAGGTGTCATCATGATGTCGGAAGATTCCAGCCCATGGCTGGAGATTGCCGAGGAGATATGTGGTGATATATCTTAGGTGCACCGTTTATTGTTCTCTGCAATATTATCTAGCAGTCTATGGTGTTGGTGATTTAGTATGGGCAGAATGTTTAATATGCAAGAGATGTATCGTTCGTTTCTTGCATCTTGTGGCTTCCGAAGTTATGATATACGCTGAACTTGTCACCTTGAAGTTGTGGTTCGATGAGCAAAACGTTACGTCTCTGTAGAATATGGATGTACAAGTCGTCGGCATTTGAGCAAAGTTCCGACGAAAGAATGCTGTAGGAAGGCATCAAGGACAAGATAAACCGGACTACGCCCACGAATTCACTCTTCCGTTCACCCACCGCTCCTGAAATCTCGTTACGTCAACGTGTTGGGGCTTAGCATGGCCTCGAGATCACCACTTTCTTGTAATTGAGACACCACATCATATCGACACCAATGCCATCAAAAACAAGCTGTTTAACCGCATTACGACAGTAGCCCCCAGAGACCTTTGGACGGGCTAATGACGACACATACGGCTGGACGACCTGAGGACAGTTTTCTTCAGACGGCCGAAGACGGTTATCATCAGACCACCTGGACTTTAACAGGTTATGAGCCTCATAACTCGCTAAGGCGCATAACTTAGAGTGCCTCGCGGGACTGCGTAACGCGGGCCACGACTATGCAGTCAAGTTCACACTCAGACGATCTCATTGCTCTGTCGTGACCAACACTCGATCCGTGGAGGTCAATCATGAAAAGCACAACCAGTTATTCGAAAGGCAGTATCTATTGTAGAATATGCACACCGCCGGTCTATCTGGAAACACGCTAGCGAGGATGTTGAGCAAGCAGTTCACGGGAGGGCCTAGCAAAGGCCGTTGCACCCAGCTCGAAGCGGGGGTGGTTGTTGTCGAACAAAAACGCCTGCATAAGGTGATAACAGGTTGTCTTGGCTTCGTTGTGGTGGGGGAATCTCGCGCTGATAATGAGAGTATCGTACAAGGGGGGAAAAAAGGTGGATGTTGAATCGAAACGGCGGTGGCTATCGACGGCGCTAAAGGTGAAGGCGTTCCTTAGGCCGCCGGATTTGTCTATCTTTATTCAGACACTTTTCTCTGTGCCGTCCGTTTATATCCATGCCCGCCTATTACCTTACAATTATCAGTCGATGGAGGCCTCAGATACGCGCTGGCAAGCGGCAAGACAATTGACACAATCATACAGATTGTAGAGCGTGAATACCCCCGCCCGCGCACGCACGCTTCGTCTTGAAAGGGACGCATGGTCAGTAGGCAAATGACAAAGACAACCAAGAAGTGGGTACCCCCCTCCCCCAGCAGTACAATAGTGCACAGTATAGTGGACACCTCGAGCCTCGAGCGCCGCTCTTCTATCACAAACGGCGGTGGAGAACAGCGCCCTCATTCCCAGCCGCCATGAAACGGCGAGTCGAGGAAGACATGGAGTAGCAGGGGTTTGGAGCAGAAATCCAACGGCCGGCGTCAAAGGCCTTGACCAGCTCGATGTTACGCCCACCAGAGCCCGCGAAACGAAAGTGAGGAAATTCACCTCACAGGAATATGAGTGAAAGCAGACACATACATAAACATCAGGTAGTAGGAAAATACGGCACGACCTGGGATTTAGTTGCAAAGGAGGGGCAAAACACGCGCGGGATCAGCCACCGCAACATTAGGCTCCATTCGAACAGGTCCACGTAGAGAATATTGATGTCGGCAAAATACTTCGTTCAAAAGCAA
Source organism: Macrocystis pyrifera (assembly GCA_031763025.1). Lineage (NCBI taxonomy): Eukaryota > Phaeophyceae > Laminariales > Laminariaceae > Macrocystis > Macrocystis pyrifera. Next base: position 4,271,942 of record JASSKH010000033.1, on the reverse strand, counting down.
AGCTTATAGCTTGCGAGAAGCCCACAAACCGGGCGAATGTGTACGAGTAGAGATACAATTTATTTGAGAACAAACGTATTGAATTGGCGGGTCTACTGCCCAGGCTAAGCCATCACCGAATTATGCCGTGATTTCCTCTTATTTTGTGTACACGGGCGGTACAGTTGCTTGGTCCGGTGAGTTTCTCGGACGAAATATCAAAATGTCGGTTCTTCTTCGTTACGTACGGGACAGCAGCAAGCGGGCCAAAATATGGGGGGGGCGGTAAATTCGTCATGTATACTATAAATAAATATTGAGGTTATCAGTCATACAGTGTTCATTGTTTACTTTCGAGCAAGCGGAACACGCCGCTAACAAATGGAGTGAAGCGCGTTAACCAAACAAGCTGAACGCACCGAGTACCAGGTACGTGCCAATTTCTTAGCCCCTTTAGAGAGTGCGCGTATCGCCAAATGACCACGTCAATCGAGCATACAAAACAAACACAAACGAAGATGAGCAGCGAAACGCCCCACACAATGGAGACGGACCAGGTCATTTTTTCGGACCATTTTCTCGCCAAACGAGGGCCACAATATTAGCTTGGCAAAACATCAAAGCAGGGGTCGCAGGGACGCTCCAACGGCATGGGTGCCTGAAAAAACAGGCAACCTCCACAGGACAGACTCTGGTGACATTCATAAAGCGCAAAGATAGGCATTTCATTGCACTAAACATGCACAGAGGACAGTCCGAGAGGTTCCTCTTGGCTACAAGCACTCTACTCGCGGTACAGTACTTGTTGCTGGTGTCGAAGCCGATCCCAGCGAGCAATCCAAACACGTATTATGCCTACAATGCTACCCCCATCGCGGCCAGCGTCCGGAGCGTCACCTTCAATTCTCGTGCAACCTGAGGTAGGGCGCTGAAAGGTGCTACTAGTAACCGTTCGGGTGAACAGTGACTCTCAAAGGCGACGGGGGTGACCGTAACGTGACCTCACGAGGTTCCGTCCGCGGTGGATAGCACCATGTAAAGGAGGCACTACGCTGTCCAGCCGTGAGCCGAGAGTCAATGGTGCAAGGACACAATCCAACAAAAATGGGCGTCAGACATATCCGTCGCTGACGCGATGTGCAAGCGTACTGGCGGATGCAATACCCCGCGTGTATAGTGTTGTCGTCTGTCGAGTGGCCGGGCGCGGCAACGGTGTCGCTAGACCCAGCCGGCGATGTTGAAGACAGTCTAAATCAAACAATTGTGATGGAGTAGCACATCCATTGTATAGGAACGCATATACCCGTACGTGGCTCCTTGTATGGTTGTACAATAGCTCTTTGCAGATACCAAACACACCTGTAGAAAAATATGATATGGTTGTATGTAGACAAGTAGGAATATATCTGTAGGCGAATATTATATAGTTATACATAGCTCTTAGGGAATATTCAGTGGAGCAGTACAGATATCCCCTTTGCCCGCAGAACAATATGATATAAGTCTGGGAACCTTCTGTATGACAACGTCCCGGTAGAGAACATTATGTTGTAGTTGGGAATCTTCTGTATGTCAACGTCCCGATAGACTGTATCTGCATACAGGTTGGTTTTGGTCGACGTCTGGGCTGAGCTGTGTTCCTGGCGAAGACCACTATCGCTCACTCGAGTTATCTCCCCTTCCCTCAACTCACTTGAGGAGCCTCAATAAGAAGTTCGTGAACAACAATCAGCGTGCTCTACCCAGCACCGACAATCCTGCGCCCCTTTCCAGCTTATATCTCTGTAGCCCCATTTCACATTTGGCGTCGTCGGTTCGCTTTCTTTCGAGCCCTTGCGCCTTGTCTGGTTTCTTCCGTTTTATTTGTTTTCCCCTTCCGGATATTCGGTTATTTCTTGAATGAGGCGTCGAAGCCTCACTGCGAGGTGTGGGGTAGATCAATGATCTCATTTCTGTGTTGAATAGCCGCATCTTCGATCCCTCTTCCCGATTTTGGGATGATATGGTTATCATCCTTTTATCGCCGTGCGATCTGCATCTACGACTATTCAGGGTGGGCTAATGTGATGGAGTAGCACATCCATTGTATAGGAACGCATATACCCGTACTCGGTTCCTTGCATGGTTGCACATAGCTCTTTGCAGAGACCAGACATACCTGTAGAAGAATATGATATGATTGTATGTAGACACATAGGAATATATCTGCAGGCGAATATTATATACTGTAGTTATACATGGCTCTTAGGGAATATTCTGTGGAGCAGTTCAGACATCCCCTTTGCCCGCAGAGCATTATGTTATAAGTCTGGGAATCATCTGCATGAATACGTCCCGGTAGAGAGCATTCTGTTATAGTATTGAGGATTGGTGTGAAGTAGGGTGTATCAGCTCGAAGCTGGTGTACGCTTAGTCTCGCTTGCCGATGACCGGTCAAGACACAGAATTGATCGAGGTGCAAACGCTTGAGTTGCTGTTAGGCAGACTCGCGTGAAATCTTCGAATAGAAGAAAGATGATGATGTTGGCGACTCCAGGCCAAGGTTGATTAGTTATTAAGCTCAGCAGACAAGCTGATGATGATGAGCAAAAGTAGAGTGAACAAGTGGGCGTGCAAACGCTCCTCTTGGCTGTTCCAATCTTGATGATCTTTAACAGATACATAACAGATACATATACCTCCTACGACGACGTTCACACACCCGTACCCGATTACGGCCTATGGCAACGTTCGTCAGGTGATGACACACCCGTACCCGATTACTGTCTATGACAACGTTCGTCAGGTGGTGACACACCCAAAATCGATATATTATGGATCCCTTGTACCGTATACTGTTACGGGGGTCCATAGTAAACAGGACCAAATATTGTTAGTAAAAATAGGTAAATATATAGGTTTTTGTGTGTGCCGTAGGTCCTGTTAACTATGGTCCCCCGTAATACCAGACATATATCCCCCTCGTGTATGCTAATCTCCTGTTTGGACTCAGCTAGGTGGAAAGTTCTCCTGCTATACATCCTGAAGTTCCGGAGATGATGTACTCTTTTCAATTACACATTCGAACCTAATGATTCGACTTGGTTACAATGCACCCTTGCTTGGTACTGACTGCGATTTATATTTTTAATCTTGCACAACACCGGTCATTGTACTGCACTGCTGTAGGGAAGATGGACCGATACGTTACCAATGAATGCAAAAAATCCAGTGGTCAGTTCATTGACCCAAGGAAAAGAATTTCTTATCCACCTCGTGCAAATTGAACATGCGACACCCCACAGCTTCGGTAAGGGAGACAATACAGTTCCAATCTTGATGATCTTTAACAGATACATAACAGATACATATACCTCCTACGACGACGTTCGTCAGGTGATGACACACCCGTACCCGATTACGGCCTATGACAACGTTCGTCAGGTGATGACACACCCGTACCCGATTACGGTCTATGACAACGTTCGTCAGGTGGTGACACACCCAAAATCGATATATTATGGATCCCTTGTACCGTATACTACCAGATATTCCGTGGTATCCAGTGACGACAAAATGATAGCTACTGTCAAGTAACATCTCCAATATTTGGAATCTTCTGTGTGTCAACGTCCCGATAGACTGTATCTGCATACAGGTTGGTTTTCGCCGACGTCTGGGCTGAGCTGTGTTCCTGGCGAAGCCCACTATCGCTCACTCGAGTTATCTCCCCTTCCCTCAACTCACGTGAGGAGCATTAATGAGAAGTTCGTGAACTACAAGCAGCGTGCTCTACCCAGCACCGACATTACTGTGCCCCTTACCAGCTTATATCTCTGTACCCTCATTCCACACAACCCTTAAACGTGTGAGGGTCTGTTACCGCCACCGCGTACCGTACATTCCATACAAGTACTTCTAGCCGAGGCTTTCGGCGAGGGCATTCGCGATAAAGTTATGGAAGGTCTTGAACCAAGATGTGCATCGAACGTCGTTCAATGGCCTCCTCGGGCTGCGAACATCAACGGCACGATATGGCACAGGTTGCACCATCTACGGTGTTCACCATCCAACTCCGCTCGGTGTCACGACTAAGCCACAACCGGGCCAATCGTGCTCGTAGGTTCCCCTGGCCATGATAATGCCAGCTCGATAGATGGTCAATTTTGCGCCAGCGCCCACGATATCAGCCCCGGGAATTCCATCGGACAATGAAACCTGCGAAAGGTATGTGTTGATAAAGGTCGGCGGGAGAAGCAGTTCCGCGCTTCATTGTCTTCATCTTGGGTGGGCATAGTCTGCAACATTTCCAGAAATAAAACGATGTTCTGTGCTATCATGGAACCAACGGCCAACAACTCTCTCTTGCATTCCTGCTTAGCTCATCACAATGTACAACCCACACGCCTAATGCGTCCAGAATCGGGCATCGTGACCGTTAGGACCATCATACGAAAGAACAACATTAGTATTGGTTTTGGCCTCCCGCACACCGGAGCACATTTCACAGCACAGCAGGAAACATAGAGGTGCTGTACCTACCTTGGGCAAGGCAATCCACGCTCCTGGTGTAGCCTCGAAGTTTCTGTGTACATGGCGCAGAACACGTCTTGTGAAACCGACACCTGGTGTCCGCAAATGAAGAAGCCTTAATTCACAGGGAGCCCCCCACCCGCCACCGCCCCAAGCACCACGCGCACGTAAAAATCAAAGATGAACGGCGAGGGCACAAACACACGAAGGAAAAATAGTATAATCAATTTCCACCCATCGGTACAGGAAGGCCTGGACACCATGCGCAAACTTGACCGAATCCTCCACTCCTATTTGTTGATGAAGAATGCAGGTTGCAACCGGGTCACTACAAGCGCACGCACGTGTTGGAGCCCCGTCTTCGTGGCAAGACCGTCCGTTGAGAAACCAATGCCGCCATGATCACGATTTGCGCCAGCCGATTCGCGACACAGCATGCGGCCGGAGAATCTCTTTGGGGGACATCGCGTGTGAACCGAAGAGGACTACTACGCCGTCAGACACTGGACTCGCACTCTCGCGCGAGGCTGTTCATGTATTACGGGGGAACATAGTAATCAGGACCACATATGCTCAGCAAAAAAGCCTGGAATATATTGGTATTTGGCCCCCTGTAAAGGTATAATACCTGTGCTGTAGCCGACCACCTTTCCATCAGCGTCCCTAGCCACCAGCCTGTTCAACCGATGGATCGGGTTGGGAAGTTGCGCGGAATATGTAGATCAGTGAGCAGACGCCGTCCGGCGTGCCATACCTGGCGGTTACTAGGTTTATCATTGTGGCGGTTGCCCACACCACGGGGTCTACCTCTGTTGCAGTTTAGGCGATATCATATTTATCGCATTTTGGATTCTCGAAGAAACATTACTCAGGTGCCCATCATACGATTTAGGTGCCCAATGGAAATCTACGGTATCACCAACGGAAGCACTTCCGCGTGTCTTTTTCAAAGCCTTCCCTGGCTTTGGTTGACCATCACATACAGCCCATGCCTCAATCCTCACTCATGTCGGGAGACCATCACAACCATCCCGCGAAAGATAATCGTGCGGATACTTCGTGTGCTTTCATTTTCACCACCCAACGAACGCAATGAAGGGTATCGGGTGCTGGCTCGCGCACATGACTAACGGAAAGCCGGCCTCCAATAACCAGGTGATATCTGGCTTCCTGTCCCAGCCGTTGTCTGCTCCGTGCGCCCTAAGGAACAGGTCCGTGCATTCCGGTACGTCTTCAAAGGTCATAGCCGTCAAGGACAGGCCATCCGTGCCGGAAGCAGGAGGGGACGATTCCAAAGGGGGCAGAAACCCGCCAATGTACTGGCATGTGTGTTTCGCCTGTGGTGGTTACAGTCGTGGTGTGGGGGGGGGGGCGGGGTGGGGGCTGAGCCCGCGCTGTATATCTGCGTTGTCCGCATCAACTAGAGGTGTTTTCGGGGTAGGGGGACACCAAGATCATGTGCTACGTTTGGCCTAGAACTCGCTTCCGCTTAAAGGGTTGCGGGGCTTTGTGCGCGCGCAAGCAAGCTATGTTGCGACGGTTTGGCGACGCGGGAGCGGTAGGTAATATTCAAGCTCGCGATCGGACTGCAGAGAAAACGGGTGGTCGTGAACTATACGAACTATCAAAACTGCTACCAGCCGTATGGTATGATGGGCCTATTCATAAACGATGGATGGTACCTATAACTAAATCAAGAAGTTGATGACCAGAGGGAAGTACATACGCCCGCTACACACAGCTGCACACTGGGTTCATCTGGCTGACTCTACCGCACCTCGAAGCCGAGCTTGGCGTAGAGGGAGAAGGACCGGGAGTTTGACGCGACCTGCATCAGTATCTGTCTCAGCAGACGAGGCACCAAGTACGATAGATGCGTGTAGAAAATTCAAGCACGGGACACGGGGAAAGGTAAACAAGTAAGGGATCGGGCCCATCACCACCGTACTCAGGTTAGGCAACAACAAGAACAGGCACAATAAGACCTGCGGACAGAACCAACAAGGCGTACACTACGCATTATTTCCTCATCTGGATGGCAAGGCCATGCCAGGCCGCATCGTCCAATGTCTACGCTCACCAATGTCGAGAACCCCAGGTTCTCGGCGTGAGCACACGCCGCCATGAAGGTATTTTTGCCCGCGCCAGCAGCCAAAGACGCGACGGGGCCCAACATAGCCACCTTTGAACCTTTGGCGTGCACGTCGACAAAGGTAACGCCGACGATCTCACCGTCGCCGTTCGTGGCCGCGAAGCCATCGAAGGAGTTGCAAATCCTGCCGAAATGGATGTAGCGGCGGAGTGGCAATGGTTTCAATGATAAGAGAGTGAGAGGGTTCATGATGGAGAAGGACACCACACACTGCGGGTAGGACGTGAAAGCACCTGCGGCGAAGGCGGTGTTGGCGGGTTGTACGCGCGTGGGGTAAATAAATGTCGCACGTACGTATAGAAAGCCAGCCTTGTTCTGTCCGGCGGCGATAGTTGGTATTTCGTCGGAAGCGATAGCAACATCGCCTCGTCTCTGCGAAGTCAATCTATTCGAATATACTACAGCTATACAGCAGTGGCTGGCCGCGAGACTTGTCAGCGTACTATTGGCCGTTGTCATCAGGAACCACTCTTGGTCGGCTGTTCAGGCATGAAACGCAATGTTTCATGCGTCTGCGCTCAAGACTGACAACATAACTGACCCCAATATCAAGCACCTACGCTCAATCAAGACTGACAGCGATACTGACCCCGATACCGCCAGTGGACCGATTTTGGGATCCCCGAACTCCTCCTCAATCACTTCCGGCGCAGCGTTGATAGAAACGTTGTAGTCTTTGAACGCCTTGCCAACTGTGTGAGTGACCTCAGCAATCTGGGTGTCCTGGTGTTCCGGCGTGAGAGAGAGGGATGCCATTCAGGTCGGGAGGGCACGCGGGCGGCGGGGGGCGACGACGTGCATTTGTTCGTCCAGTTAGGAGACAGAAGGGACAGTGAACCACACATTGTCCACTTGTCTAGCCGTTGGATTCTGACATGCTCCAAAGTTTGTCACAACACGTTTTATACAACGTTTACACTTTGTATAAGCTACTGTAGTTGTGTGGGCGTTTTGAAGCGCAGTTTGTTTGTATGTATTCATGGAGGATCTTGCCGTGGCTCCAACCGCTCATTTTCAAATGCTCAGCTTGCGCTTTCCGTCATGCATCGACGCTCCATACTTATACTGTAACCATTGTACTAGGAACTGGTCACAAGCGAGTATACCCCGCCTCATCCCGCGTAGTTGGGGGATAGGGAAAACACGTCTGCGGAAGGTGCACCCGGGCGCCCCGACCCGCCCAAGAGACTTCGATGATCGGCCGTGGGTTTGTTCCCAATAGATTGACGGCCGAAAATTAACATCGCAGATACGGACTACGCTTTGGGCCAACCCGCCCAAGAGACTTCGATGTTCCGTGGTGGGTTTGTTCGTGATAGATTGACGGCCGAACATTAACATCGCAAGTACGGACCACGCTTTGGGTTAAAGGAGTGGGGAATGGCAGTCAAAAAGGGGTGACCCGTAAATTGCAGCAGGGCATACCCCCCCCTCCCCCCTATATTATATGCCTGGTATATATATATATATAGATTGGGTTGGCGTGGGTTGGCGACGACGCTGTAAAACACGCCTCTCTCATTGCGTGAGCTAGACAGCCAGGGTACAGTTTTTTTTTTTTTTTTTGGCGGTTACCACGGCTGGCGGTCAAGTTAGATCATTTTTGTGCGGGGAGAACCTTTACTCCGCCCAAGGGGGATGATCGTATCACGCAGTGAGTATATGGTGAGGCACCCATGAGGCATTTACATAGTAAACCCATTACTGTCTCTGGAAGTGGCCACACTAGAAATTAAATCAATTATTTGATGCTGCCGTCCATGTGCAAGAAAATCCGCCTCAAAAGCGGTTCTTAGTAGGATGCAGCACCCTTCATGCGACTCGCCCAACACCTCACGGCGCTTCGCGCTTGGTGCAAGCAACGTCTGCCGGGTCAATAAAAACCCTATGCGTTCCGTCCCGGTATTGTAGGGATGCGAGGGTCTATGGTCATACGACTACGGCCATGCATGATAATGAGTACACCCCCCCCCATCCTTTAGTCCGAAGGGTGGACCCTGGTACACCCTCCTGCGCCACAGTGCCGTCAGCCGTAATAAAGCCCCCCCCAAAAAAACGGGCGTGCGTGCTCTGCATTGGATGTGGGTGTCTATGCTAGTGCGTCACAATTATATTCGAGGCAGGTTGGGACACGCGCGGGCACCACCCGCGGACGTGTTTTCCCTACCCCCCCCTCCCGTTTGGCTGAAAAAGGTGGGAGCATACCCCCGTTTGACCATTCCTCCTATTACTACACTAAAAAACTTAACCCAGACTCTTAATTCATTACTGCTGTAGTTTTTTCCCGCATAAACGTGGGGGCAGTGCTCTTAAGTATTTTAGTATGGGATTCGGGGAATGACGTGTGGTCTCCGTGGGGTTCTAGCAATACGAGAAGACATGTCTGTAAATATGCTTGAACCTCTGCTCTAAACCCTAGCACCAACCCTAACTCAAACTCAAACTTGACCTCTGCCCTACCCGAAGGAGCTGTATCCGTCGAAAATCCGCGATAAAATGCTCGAATGCCTTAAAAATAGCTTGTTGCGCTTTTATCCCGTTTTCTATACCGTATCCGGTATATGAGAATGCTGGTGTCCACCACATTTTTCCCATTGTGATTTTACTTAGTACTTCCATGGAAGTGAAATGTACTTGATTTCCATGGAGGCTTTAATTTTATTTACTTCCATGGAAGTAAATTTTACTTCCACGAAAGAACTTTTACTTCCAAGTAATAGTAGCTCCCATGGAAGTACGTGGAAACGTCCAACTGTTAGTTGGTGGCAATGGAAGCTTCCACCAACTTCCAACAACTGAAGCTCCCTCAACCGATCATGTTTGGTGGAAGCTGCCAATAACCCAACATCTAGGACTGCAGTCCAGTTTGGGGGTCAAACTACTTAAGAGTTTGCGTGATTCGTCCCCATAAATGGGACTGCAGTTTTAAAAGAGGGTGATTGAATTAACTTCTTCAAGAATCCACGGACTTCCGTCACTTCCACAAGCTTCCATAGATAGACTCAATCACTTCTAGGAAAGTGGCGGTGGAAGAAAAAAAAAAATAGGTTCATGGAAGTTGCTTCACTTTCATCGGAAGATTGTTTACTTCCATCCATGGACTATTTTTACTCAAATACAAGTATAATTTTCTTACAGTAAGTTACTTTCTATGTTCCCGGGATCAGGGTGACTGATGGACCCCCGGTGGCTTCTGCGGAGGGCTTACTATATTTGTTCACCTTATGGATCGGAGCAGGGGGCCAACTGGGAAGGGCCCACTGCGGAGTCAAGGTAGGGCAGCTGGGAAATATTGGTGGAACATCCCATCCATGGAGGAAGATTCTATGAAAGCTTGCAGCTGGGAAATATTGGTGGAACATCCCATCCATGGAGGAAGATTCTATGAAAGCTTGCACACAACTTCCACGAAAGAAAATCCAACTTTTATGGAAGGAGGTAGGTTTTCTTCCATTAGGCTGTTTCCTATGCGGTTCGATTTCGAGCTTCAGATTTGTATTTTTCGATCTCAAAAACGAACGACCCTGCTTATGCAGTCCAAATATGTAAAATCCGACCGGATTTTTTTTCGATTTGAGAATCCGATGACCCAAGTCGTCGGATTTTGGCCCAGAATTCCGACGACCTGGGTCATCAGATTTTCAAATCGAAAAATGGTATGCTCTCTAAATTCAAGATGTTATCCACGACAGCAAACAGCAGCAGCACGATCGATGAGTTGGATGTTGATACAGCTGTATAGCGACGTTGCTTCGCGCCCGACGCGCGGACGGCGCGTCCCTCCGTGACAGACTAGAGTCGGCTGGCGCGGGCTCGGGCCTAGAGACCAAGAGAAGAGCACTCGGCACGCGCCTCGCCGTGGATACGTACTCGTAGACTACATTGCAGCTGTGTACAGCAGCAGCAGCAGTCAAGTCACAAATGAAACACTAAACACAAAGACAGGTTGACTCTAGCGCACTCGCCACGTCTCTTCGCCACCAGACTAGAGGCAGTCAGCGTGGGCTCGGACGCTTGGGTCCTACGCGCAGGGCAGCGCACCCAGCGCGTCTCTTCGCGGTGCCAATCACAAAAACAGCAGTTGGTCTCGGCGTTTGCTCGAATCTCTACACGCACAATAAATCTGTTTTTTTTTTTCGCATAGGAGGCCCTTTCGATTTGCCAAGTTCATATCTGAAAATGCCATCGGGTCAAAATATGAAGCTCAAAAATCGAACCGCATAGGAAACGGCCTTAGAGTTAATGAAAGCTTTCATGGAAGGAAGTTGCTGGAGGGTCCCACGGAATGCGTTATATGCTTCAATATGTCCATGTTTTTTTTTTTTCGCTTCCATGGTTGAATTTTACTTCCAACGATATAGGGAGAAAGAAAATTACTTCCATGGAAGTATACGACTTGACTTCCATGGAAGTGAACAGAAAAGACTTCCGTGAAAGTTCAAAAGTTAAACAGAAATACTTCCATGGAAGGAAGTATAAAATATTACTTCATCAGTGGTAATTTATTCATTTACTTGAAGGTAAAATTTGCGTCCATGTGGAAGTAAAATATCGCGGGAGATTGACTACGCACGGCATACCTTTTGCCGGAACTCCAAGTGACCGCGCGGGCTTCAGGCACACCACCAGAAAGTTTTTGAACACATCCCGGAACGATACTATTTCAGCACCAGCTCATGGTACAAGTCTTTCGGGGGAAAAAAATAGATATACATAGTACCTGGTAGACTACAAGACTTAGTGCATAGATCCTGCCGGAATGACAATTTCTGCCCGATTGATCCACATTGATCGTGTTTGCTGGGGTGGGATCTGAATGATACATCATCCATTAGCTCTTGCACATTATCTTTAATAAGGGCGCTGCTGTAGATTATCCATATATTGCGATCTGACTGATGTATTGAAATTTGAATCCGTATGTATTACGTACTGATAAGAGATTACGAGGTATATTGATAGCTCTTGATATCAAAGCTTATCTTCATAAGCGAGCGTGGACACCAAAATCCCTTGTTGTGCTGCTGTATCATTGCTGGTCCTGGTAAAAAACAACCAAAAAGTCAGCTTGAATACTTAATACGTTTATGTATTCATATATATTATGTATCCTCTCTTACGAGACATGTGCTTTTTCAGCGTCGGCAGTATTGGGTTTGTGGAGAGGTTTGAAACGTTGGCATGTTTCAAAAGAGGGGATGGGCAAGAGGGCCACGAACTTTACGGGGGCAGGTGGTTGAACTGGGAAGAGAGGCTGGGAAGGGTTGAGGAAGAAAGGAAGAATACCATCTCCAGTAGTACGGGGGCTCTACTCGTGGGCGTGGGCGAGCAGGGGTCTGGGACTGGGTAGGAGGTCGGCGAGTTGAAAAAGGAAAATAACAAAACAAAACGAATAACTAAGGAAGACCGCTGTGGGATCGAGAACTTCGTCGAAATTCTTCTCTGCAAGTTGCTGCTCGTCGTACTAACAGCAGGTCGGTATTTCACAACTGAGCCGACTGAACCGAGAGATTTCGGGGACAACATGATAATCTGGCAGATGCACTATTAAAATACTGCTGTGCCTACAGGATTGCACCTGTTAGTTACTTGCTGTGTTTGCGGTTAATGATATACGATCTGCATTTATTATTTTCTCTGCCTCGCAAAATATGTGATAGCAGAGCTTATTTTATTTGATTATTACGGGGGACCACATAGTAAATAGGACCAAATATTGTTAGTAAAAATAGGTAAATATATAAGTTTTTATCTATACCATAGGTCCTAACTATGGACCCCCGTAATAGGAGCCGGCAAGGGCACTAGAGTTAGGTCGTGGATGTCGATGGGTACAGATAGATGCTTTATTTGAACAATACACACAAACAAGTACAATGCAACAAGTATGCAGTTGGCAGTAGTGTTGAAGCCCCGTACTTACGTGAAAAGCCGTGGAGCAACAGTGCTCGTAGGCCCCCACGTGCGTATGGATATCTGCAGCAGTACGTGGTGCCACGAAGATATAGGCCTCTAGACCTGTGAGCGCGCCAAACTTCAACAGCGCCGGGTGCCAACTGGAGCCAATACTAAAGCAGTACGACACGCCACCTTTTATTCGGTCAATCGTGTATGATGTACGGTATGATGTACCAGGTACCACAGGTACGATGTACTGTTAGGGGTGCGCCTGAGGTCCTTTTTATAGCCGGTACCAGCAATATCAGTGTCCATTGACCGTTGTGCGCAGAGATGAATTTCGCTTTTTTTTACCAATCACAACGAAGAAAATTGACAGCAGCCGTCATCATTTTTTTTCATTAGAGACCAAAGCCCAAAAGCATGGATCCCTTCTGGAGATCAAGAATTATTAGAAAATAGCAGTCATGTGTAAGCCAGGGTCAGCAGCAGCAGCAACAGGCAGCGCAGCAGCGGGAGAAAAGGGGGGATGGAAGGTGGCGATGCAGCGCGATCCGTTGCCGTTCTCGTGGAAGAAATCATATTTGCGTTCCGCATTGGGTGCTTGTTGCATGTCCTCCACCTGGCCGTCAACGTGGGGATGGAGAACGTATTCTTTATGGGTCCCTTGGGTTCGGGTTCTTGGCATGAAAGGTCGAAGCAACACCTCGTCGAGCTGCACGCCGGCGCCCGCGTACAGAACTTTCATGATAATGGGGCCGACGTGCTTGAGCGGGGTCCCGATCTCAATGATGTCCTGACATAGACGCGCCGACGTCATACCGTACGCGCGTCTCTTGCTTTTTCCCCCGCCCCCCCCCCTGCTCGTCGTCCTCCCCCCCCGCAGTCTGGCCATACGGGCGCAGATTGTCCAAAATCCTATTCTCGAAAATCTGTCCCATGTCTTGCTGCTGGGGCGGCCTTGTCTGGACAGGGACAGGCGTGCGCCTGCTGCCGGTCCCACCGGCCTTAGCTGCTGCAGCTGCTTCCGAGGCCTCGATCGTTTTGCGTTGGCGTCTATTCTGTTGTCGTCAAAACCAGGAGGGTCGAGGCATGACAAACACGGCATTGGCAACAACAAAGTGGCAGCTATTAATAATAAGTACTCCGTATTGGTTGTATATCAACTTTGTTTTTGTGATGCCTCAAATAACAAGTAATACAAACATACGTTGATCACAACGACAAAAATCAGTAAAAAAACAAGTGATATAAATAATATACTATTACGTTAATCACAACAACAAAAATAAGTGGAAAAACAAGTGACGAAAAAAAATACCGGTATACTATTACGCTAATCACAACAAAAATCAGTAAAAGAACAAGTGATTATAAATAATACCTGGTATACTATTAATTAAATAGTGTTTCCTGCAGCAGATGCATCATGTTGAAAGAAAATATAGCACAACGCCAAATTCGGTCGAGGCTACCCCAAGCCGAGCATGCCATGAACAACAAAACGACTGCTTGCGCTGCTGCTCACCTCTTCCTCGAATTGGCGTTGTTCACTAGCTGCTGCCTCCGAGTTTTAGCGTTCTCCACCCCCCTTTCCATCTGCTTGAGCTTGAGCTTCTCGAAGCCGAGCCGCTCTCGAAGGCGCATCCCGGGCTGACTCCTGCTGCGCCAAAAACTGACCTCCAAAAATGTAAAAAATCACCGACACGAGCTGGTTCCTCCCTTCGATGACACCACCGGTGACCAACGACAGGCGATCCATCTCCGAAAGCCTCGCCACCCTCGCCACCTCTGCCCGCCTCCGCCCCTCCTCGGCTGCCTGCACGCGTTCCTGTCTCCGCGTGCAGCCGCTGTTGACGCTCCGTGGACAATTTTTCTGCTGTGTCAAGTCGCAGCCGCTCCTCGATTTCTATTGTCTTTTTTTCGGTCCTCGGCTAGACTCTCGGCCGATTGGCGAGCTGCGCTCTCAGCAGCATGTTTGGCGACAGCCTCGTCGCGTGCGCGGGCAGCACCGTCATGGCGTCGCTCGAACGCACGATAGTCGCGGCGCTCCGCTATGTTCTTTGCGCGCTTCTCTCTTCCCGCTTCTCCGTTTTCCCCGTGCGGGCAAAAACCTCCTAGTTTATTATTCAAGGCCTGCTGATATTTCTTCTTGTTATTTTTATTGTGTCGTATCGTGTTTCTCATTGTATGATGCATATAAAAAACTACCACTCTGACCCGAAATATAGGGACCATTGAAATATAATTATTTAACACAAACGATCCTTATATTTTGGATCAGAAAAGTACTCTTTTTTGACGGGGTGATACTTCTTACTCAGACATACGATTAGGGTGATTTTTGTTCGTCCGTGTGCGGCATACTACGAACTTTTTTTTTTTTTTTTTTTTTTGTTCATCGCTTTTACTTTCCAGCCCACTCGTAGGAGGTTTTACCCTCGACGATCTTCTGGACAAGCCGTGGTCACAGGTGTCGTCCCTTCTCCCCCCCCGTACGTGCCTTTAGTTTTTATCGCGCATAGGGTTCAGCATTCCCACTGCTCGTCGACTTTCATCGAATGTACAGCTAACTCACGCTCTCGCGCTTTCCGCTAATCAATTTTATGCAAGAAAAAGTCCCTACGAGCATGCACTCGGTGAGACTCGAACTCACGAAATTGATCTTGATAGGATCGCGGACCACCTACCAAGCCACCGGGGACGCCGGTACTGTTGTTGTTGTTTTCTTCACATTAAACCGTTCTTTCTACGCGTCGACATCCAGCACAACCAGTGTTCATGCCGATTCTTCAATCCTAGAGAGATACAAGTTATGTGGTCACAAAGCTACGCCACAGAGATACTACGTTGCCACGTATGTAATGCAATGCCATGTCATCATACTGCGTACGACAGGCACGACATACACATTCCATTACCTAGAGAAACAAAAACGAAACAAAGAGAAAAAACAAAAACAAAAACAAAGACAATTCGAAAGAGAAAAGAAACAAAAAAAAGAAACTAAAATATACCCGGTATATGTATATACTTCAGTATAGCAACAAACCATCGTACCCCCACGTAGGGGACGTGGCAGACACTTGAAAAGAACGAGCTGGAAAAAAAAAAGAAAAAGAAGAAAACACCACTAGTCGTCAACAGAGTAAGACTGAGAACCAAGGTAAAAATAACAGTCAAACCAAACAAAGCACAAGGCATGCTCCAGGTAGCGGCAGCAGTTTATGGTACGAGTAGCACAGCCAGGGTCTCCCTGCTGGCCCGCCTGGTACCTTGCTACCCTGTCTGCCACCATCGTCCAGCGTTCGTCAACTATGCCCGGCCCCTCGGCGTCAGACAGTACGAAACAAGCAGAGCAGGCTCGTCATCCACCCACGCCACACGACTCCTTCAATACGGCTTATCAATCGGAGAAAGGAAGAGAAATGAAAATCACATAGGGTCACCGCAAAGAAGACAATAAAATGAAAAAAAAATAAAAAAAGACAACAGGAAGACAAAGGAAGACCACGTTCGAACCGGCTGCACCAGTTGGTGGTACGAGTAGTATAGGCATGTTCTACTTCTTAGTCTGCCCGGTACCTGGCTACCCTATCTGCCATCTCCTTTCGTCCACTGCAGTTTCCCTGCTACTCCTCTTCCCCCCCCTCTCCGCATTCCCTTGGTCGGGTTTTCTGCTACTCCTCTTGTTGCCCCTCCTCCCCCCATTCCCTTGGACACCACCCACGGCGGATGCGCGGCGCTGCCTGCTCAGCTCAGCCTCAGCCTCGTGCCACCTCACCATGAACCGTTCGGCTGCTTCCAGGATCCCCCGGTACCACTTCCCCGCCTTTTTTGCAGCAGTGGGCCACAGTGCGGTCTCAACTCCAAACACCAAGGGAGCAAGTTCCGTTGACCCTTCGGTGGCGCGGAACTCCCTAAGGTCTTCGACTACGCATCTATGCCAAGTCTTAACCTGTCCGCCAGGTCTCGGGTTCTCCCCACCAGCAATCGTCCCGAACATCACCCGGCTGGGTAATCGATCCTTGCTTTGCCGTGCCACCCCCCCCCCGCGAAGAAGAGACGCCGTTTGCGGATGGTCGTTTCGATGCTCTTGCAACGTGTCATCTTGAGGGCCTTCGCGTACGAGAGGGTAGCATGGTCAGTACGAAGTCGGCGTTGGAAGCCAATGACTCGCAACAGGACTTGGTGGTGAGCCGTTCGAAGCTTGGCAAAGTGTTCCGCTCTGAGGGTCCACGTCACACACCCGTAGAGCAGGGTCTCAATCACCTCGGCCTTCAGCATTCGGACTTTCAGGCTAAGGGGGGTGGTCGTCCTATCATACAGCTCCGGGCCGAGCCGTTTGAGGCATGCTCGCATGAGACGGACCCGTCGGTCGATTTCGAGCGAGAGGTCAGCATTTTCGTGGATAACGCCGCCTAGGTATAAGAACTGGGCCGTCTGCTTATACCTCTGGCCTGCTGCTTCGATAACGAGCGGTGGTGCGAGGGTTTTCTGGTCTGGCGTTTGTAGAAGCATAGTCTCTGTCTTCTTTTCCGACACCGTAAGGCCTGCTGCTTCGAAGACAGTCACGATGACTGTCATCATTTTCGCGAGCCCTTCAGCCGACTTCGAGACAATCCCTGCGCCATCGGCGTACAACATGCCCCATACAGCCCTTCGCACGCACGCCAACGGCTCCTCCGTCCCGACTACTCCAGCATCACTAAGTTGGACCAAATCCCTTACGATTGCTTCGTCATGGCTAAAGCGTACTAGTACGACGTGCAACGCAGCAGCGAAAAATACGTTGAACAGTAACGGTGACAGCACACAGCCTTGCCGCAGCCCCTGCGTGACATCAAACCATTCCGAGTGCTCGCCGTCATCCGTACGCACGCGAGCCCGCATGCCATCGTGGAAATTACGGATAATTCTCAGCATCTTGGTTGGTACGCCAAAACGTGTGAGTACTTCCCATAACAGCTCTCGGTCGACAGAGTCGTACGCTTTCTGCAGATCGATGAAGCACAAGTACAGGGGGATTTTCCTCTGTCTTCCAAGCTCTTGCAACCGGCGCACAACGAACAACATATCAATCGTTGATCGTGCGAGGCGGAAGCCGCACTGTTCCTCCGGGAGTAATTCCTCGGTCTCGCAGTAGTTGCTGAGGCGCGACGCGACGATTTTCAACAAGACTTTGCCTGCGTGGGCAACCAACGAAATCCCTCTGTAGTTGTTGCAATCAGTTCGGTCCTTCTTTTTGTGAAGGACCTTGATGATCGCGTCTTTCCATTGCTGGGGGACTTCTCTTGTTACCCAAACATTGACAAGGATGTTGTGAAAGCACTGGGCGAATGCGGGGTGGTCGATTTTCAGGAGTTCGGCCGGGAGACCATCTGGCCCGGCAGCTTTCCAGTTTGACATCCCCTCAAGTGCTTCCGTCATCTCGTCCATGGATGGTTCATCTCCGAGCGACAGTTTAAGCGGTCGTGGTGGCAAGAGGTCGATTATCGTGGAATCGAGTTTAAGCGATTTCGTGTTCAAAAGTTTGTGGTAAAACCTCCCCCACCGTTCACGAATTCGCACCTTATCCCGCAACAGCGTGCCATCCTCGTCCCTAATGAACTGTTCGCTTCTCGCCTTAGTCCCTTCCAATCCTACCGTACTCTTAAGGTGCTTGTAAAAGCCTCTATGGTCGTTGTTCGCTAGTAGTCGTTCGGTTTCAGCGAGGTACGCTTCGAAGTACGCACGCAGTCCTGCGGCAATCACCTTCTGCAGGCTCGCACACGCAGATCTCAGTGTCTTGCACGCGGTTCTATCCTGGGGGTGGGCACGCAAGAATTGCCGTGCATCCTCCCTCGCTGTCCATGCTAATATGAATGCGGCCAAGGTTTCGGCAGACTCACACCATCCATGTCTGCGGTGGCGACGTGGAGGGGGTGGTACCTCTTTTTCGACCGCATCAGTAATAGCCGCAGTGAAAAACTCAACCATGCCAGACGTATTACGGGGCTGGTTAAGCTGGTTGAGAGTGGAGGTGACCCTCGCGACTACTCGTTCACGACACTTTCCATCGGACATAAAAAGCTGCCTGTCGAACTCTCGGCGTTTTGTCGGTCTACGTATTTGTCTGTTGGACGCAAAGTGACCACTGAGTCGGACTTTGACATACAAGATGTTGTGGTCTGAGTCAGCCTTAGCTGGGGCAGGAGGCTGTGGGACGACTTTAACATCTTGTACTCTAGGTCGATGGGCTTGACGGGTTAGGATGTAGTCGATCCGCTTACGGTCACTCGGGCTGGTGCCGTTGTGTGTATGCGAAATCCCACCCTTGCGCGTGCTGAAAAACGTGTTGGTGAGAGCTAACTTGCAATTGGTGGCGAACGACAGGAGTCGTCTGTCATTATCATTACGAACATCACGCCCATATGCTCCAAGCACTCTATTTTCATCATCACCACACCCTTCAATCCTCTGTCCACTTCGAGCGTTGGCATCCATCAGTACAAACAGACACTCTTTCGTCGGGATCTTTTCCACCAAGTCCTCCAGCTTCTGCCAGAAACTACGTTTCAGCCAACGTCCTTGGTACAATCAGTTGAAGCATACGCGATGCAAGGATGACCTTCCGGTATACTATATTCAAGTTTATTATGGAGCGCCATGACAGTTCAGAATTGTTCTTTTTGTCCAGTCTGTTGGTGGTGACTTTTGGGGAAATATTCGTTGAAATTCACATGCCACTTATTTTTGGTCGGTACGGACCCCAGGCGCACAGCTAACTGTATGTGTTATCGACAATTGCGACGTATGTATAATACGAGTATAGATATATCTAAAGATTGAGCTACCGAAACTTCACGCAACCAGTTGTTGGCTCAATCATAATTAATTGTGGCCTGTCCTATCGCACCTACTGTACGGCTATACTATATATACTGCCTTACAGTAGCAGAGGGATTTCGCTGGTTGCCCACGCAGGCAAAGTCTTGTTGAAAATCGTCGCGTCGCGCCTCAGCAACTACTGCGAGACCGAGGAATTACTCCCGGAGGAACAGTGCGGCTTCCGCCCCGCACGATCAACGATTGATATGTTGTTCGTCGTGCGCCGGTTGCAAGAGCTTGGAAGAAAGAGGAAAATCCCCCTGTACTTGTGCTTCATCGATCTGCAGAAAGCGTACGACTCTGTCGACCGAGAGCTGTTATGGGAAGTACTCACACGTTTTGGCGTACCAACCAAGATGCTGAGAATTATCCGTAATTTCCACGATGGCATGCGGGCTCGCGTGCGTACGGATGACGGCGAGCACTCGGAATGGTTTGATGTCACGCAGGGGCTGCGGCAAGGCTGTGTGCTGTCACCGTTACTGTTCAACGTATTTTTCGCTGCTGCGTTGCACGTCGTACTAGTACGCTTTAGCCATGACGAAGCAATCGTAAGGGATTTGGTCCAACTTAGTGATGCTGGAGTAGTCGGGACGGAGGAGCAGGAGCCGTTGGCGTGCGTGCGAAGGGCTGTATGGGGCATGTTGTACGCCGATGGCGCAGGGATTGTCTCGAAGTCGGCTGAAGGGCTCGCGAAAATGATGACAGTCATCGTGACTGTCTTCGAAGCAGCAGGCCTTACGTGTTCGTTGTGCCTCTTTAGCTTGACAGTTACGTGCCGGTTCGGGATATTGGCATATTGTGCATTATGTGATTCTTGACATCTGGGTGTTATGGGATGACGCACAATGTCACTTCTGCTGTCCCTACCACTGCTGGGAGATAATAATAAACGACCTGAATCATCAACTCATCGATTGTCTGGGTGTCTTGACTACCTGTGCTTGGGGCTGACGAACACTCTAGAGAGTTGTTGGTACCGACGCAGCCTCATCATGGGGGATGAACTTGATGATCTTAGAGCCGTAGTCTCGGAGCAGGGCCTTACTCTCCAAACTTTACAACATGCAGCCGCAGACACGGAGGAGCGTCAAAAATCGTCTCTACTTGCTGAACTGCTTGAGATGATGGCGACTCTATTGAGAACGAGTCGAGAGAGTAAGGCACAGCGGAAGTCCGGCAGGGAGCAGGGGCTACCTGCCGTAGATACAGCAGGGAGGGATGCTGTGTCGCCATCGTTGGATCGCTCCGACGATGGCACGGCGGTGGAGCCGGGAAAGCGAAGGGGAGGTGTTTCCGGTGCAAGGCTGCGGGCCACTACAGCGACAGTCGCACCGCAAAGCTCTGCGAAAGGTGGGGTGGGAGAGGACACGAGAGCAGCAAGTGCGCATCGCCGGCGGACATGGATGGATCGCCGGCGGAGGCCGTGTTTGCGATTGTGGGGGATCCCGGAGATGATGAGGTGGAGACGACGGCGTTTTAGGGGCACTGCAGCTAAAAGCCCTACGGCGGACAACCGTAGGCACCTCCGCCGTGTGTTGCGAGCGGGGGACTTCAAGTCGTACGGCATTTATTTGCCGTACGCACTCCACTTCAGAGGTTGTGGAGGCAGCAGATATGGGGTTATCGCTCAGCGAGGGTACATGTCTGCATGCAAATCCCGCGAGAAGCCGCACGGCCGCCAGCCGTGTGCAACCCTACCGGGGAGTGTTAGGTGGGGCAAAGTCGCGCGGCATAATAGCTGCGTGCATTCTGCTGCTGTTAAAAAGCGGTGGCAGGAAACGGGCGTGGGGTAATCGTGGACTGTCTGCAGCAGTACCAAATAACGATGGGGTTTCGTCCGGGTGGCAACAAGCGAGCAGATCTGGGTATTTCGTCAGCCGGAGCTTCATGCAAGGTCCGGCAATATCGCGGGGCGGAGGGGGCAGGTCTGGTCATCATGGTGTGATTTCGTAGGAATGAATGGTGAATTTAATTTTACGATGGATACACCTGTCGATCGAAATTATTATTTTGGTCATCATGGTGTGATTTCGTAGGAATGAATGGTGAATTTAATTTTACGATGGATACACCTGTCGATCGATATTATTATTTTTTTGGTCGAACGTGAGGTCTATTTATTTGCGGCCAGGGTGGAGAAACCGTAGATAGTAGACGATGTATCATCTGGGATTCTTCGTTCTGGGTGGTATACGTAGCCTTTTCGCCTGGTAGCTTCGAAATGTATTCTCATGTTCAAATCAAACAGTCTTTGTAAATCCGAAAAACTTGTAGTGTTTTTCTGGTGTAGACAGGACCAGATGGGGCCTGGTAGAAATGAAATGCATACTCGTAGCGGTATGGAGAAATAAGGGTACGCTGATACACCAAAGAGAGGTGAGGTGTATTGCTGGTATTGGCGGTGGCTACTGATTATATTGCAAGGGTGGAGAAACCGTAGATAGTAGACGATGTATCATCTGGGATTCTTCGTTCTGGGTGGTATACGTAGCCTTTTTCACCTGGTAGCTTCGAAATGTATTCTCATGTTCAAATCAAACAGTCTTTGTAAATCCGAAAAACTTGTAGTGTTTTTCTGGTGTAGACAGGACCAGATGGGGCCTGGTAGAAATGAAATGCATACTGGTAGCGGTATGGAGAAATATGGGTACGCTGATACACCAAAGGGAGGTGAGGTGTATTGCTGGTATTGGCGGTGGCTACTGATCATATTGCAAGGGTGGAGAAACCGTAGATAGTAGACGATGTATCATCTGGGATTCGTTCTGGGTGGTATACGTAGCCTTTTTCACCTGGTAGCTTCGAAATGTATTCTCATGTTCAAATCAAACAGTCTTTGTAAATCCGAAAAACTTGTAGTGTTTTTCTGGTGTAGACAGGACCAGATGGGGCCTGGTAGAAATGAAATGCATACTGGTAGCGGTATGGAGAAATATGGGTACGCTGATACACCAAAGAGAGGTGAGGTGTATTGCTGGTATTGGCGGTGGCTACTGATTATATTGCAAGGGTGGAGAAACCGTAGATAGTAGACGATGTATCATCTGGGATTCGTTCTGGGCGGTATACGTAGCCTTTTTCGCCTGGTAGCTTCGAAACGTATTTTCATGTTCAAATCAAACAGTCTTTGTAAATCCGAAAAACTTGTAGTGTTTTTCTGGTGTAGACAGGACCAGATGGGGCCTGGTAGAAATGAAATGCATACTGGTAGCGGTATGGAGAAATATGGGTACGCTGATACACCAAAGGGAGGTGAGGTGTATTGCTGGTATTGGCGGTGGCTACTGATCATATTGAATTTTGCGGGTATCTTTTATTTTTGGCAGACGACTATTGCCTGCAAAATAAAGGAGGGTGAGCATATTCATGGTTGATTGGTTGTTCTGCCAACACAGTATCATTTTGCGAATACTTGTTCGCATCGGAGAAAAGTGGAACATAAAATATTTTCTGCGAACTATCGAATAGTGATCGTAGCTGGGAGGGCTTAAGCTGTTCGTGTCGACAGCAGTAGCGGCATTTTATTGTTTCTTTATTCGATTATTAGGAGCTACTGGGTAGCGACTATTATTTTTCGGGTAACTGTAGCGCCAGATAAATTCTAATTTTACAAGTGCAAAAGGACGTATGCTATCTCGCATTACCGTTACGATCTGAGAATTTATGACGGGAGTAGGGGGCAAAAGGAGACTTTTGTCCGGGGGAACGGGGTTCTCCGCGATCTCTGGCATTGTACTTTTCACCTTAGTTTTTAGTATTTTTTTGGCGTGGATATCTTGTAATATCGTCTACAATTGCAATCTTTCTCTGTGGGGAGAGTGAGAGGTTTTTGCTCACAGGGGTGGGTTTCCTCTTTCTTTTCGATTTTTTTGTTTGTGGGTGGTTTAGGTCATGGAGTTGTGTGTTGTCTCGGTCCGTAAATGTTACGTAAAGAGTTAGGGAGGGTGTTCGTTGTGCCTCTTTAGCTTGACAGTTACGTGCCGGTTCGGGATATTGGCATATTGTGCATTATGTGATTCTTGACATCTGGGTGTTATGGGATGACGCACAATGTCACTTCTGCTGTCCCTACCACTGCTGGGAGATAATAATAAACGACCTGAATCATCAACTCATCGATTGTCTGGGTGTCTTGACTACCTGTGCTTGGGGCTGACGAACATTACGGTGTCGGAAAAGAAGACAGAGACTATGCTTCTACAAACGCCAGACCAGAAAACCCTCGCACCACCGCTCGTTATCGAAGCAGCAGGCCAGAGGTATAAGCAGACGGCCCAGTTCTTATACCTAGGCGGCGTTATCCACGAAAATGCTGACCTCTCGCTCGAAATCGACCGACGGGTCCGTCTCATGCGAGCATGCCTCAAACGGTTCGGCCCGGAGCTGTATGATAGGACGACCGCCCCCCCGTAGCCTGAAAGTCCGAATGCTGAAGGCCGAGGTGATTGAGACCCTGCTCTACGGGTGTGTGACGTGGACCCTCAGAGCGGAACACTTTGCCAAGCTTCGAACGGCTCACCACCAAGTCCTGTTGCGAGTCATTGGCTTCCAACGCCGACTTCGTACTGACCATGCCACCCTCTCGTACGCGAAGGCCCTCAAGATGACACGTTGCGAGAGCATCGAAACGACCATCCGCAAACGGCGTCTCTTCTTCGCGGGGGGGGTGGCACGGCAAAGCAAGGATCGATTACCCAGCCGGGTGATGTTCGGGACGATTGCTGGTGGGGAGAACCCGAGACCTGGCGGACAGGTTAAGACTTGGCATAGATGCGTAGTCGAAGACCTTAGGGAGTTCCGCGCCACCGAAGGGTCAACGGAACTTGCTCCCTTGGTGTTTGGAGTTGAGACCGCACTGTGGCCCACTGCTGCAAAAAAGGCGGGGAAGTGGTACCGGGGGATCCTGGAAGCAGCCGAACGGTTCATGGTGAGGTGGCACGAGGCTGAGGCTGAGCTGAGCAGGCAGCGCCGCGCATCCGCCGTGGGTGGTGTCCAAGGGAATGGGGGGAGGAGGGGCAACAAGAGGAGTAGCAGAAAACCCGACCAAGGGAATGCGGAGAGGGGGGGGAAGAGGAGTAGCAGGGAAACTGCAGTGGACGAAAGTAGGAAGGAGATGGCAGATAGGGTAGCCAGGTACCGGGCAGACTAAGAAGTAGAACATGCCTATACTACTCGTACCACCAACTGGTGCAGCCGGTTCGAACGTGGTCTTCCTTTGTCTTCCTGTTGTTTTTGTTTATTTTTTTTTCATTTTATTGTCTTCTTTGCGGTGACCCTATGTGATTTTCATTTCTCTTCCTTTCTCCGATTGATAAGCCGTATTGAAGGAGTCGTGTGGCGTGGGTGGATGACGAGCCTGCTCTGCTTGTTTCGTACTGTCTGACGCCGAGGGGCCGGGCATAGTTGACGAACGCTGGACGATGGTGGCAGACAGGGTAGCAAGGTACCAGGCGGGCCAGCAGGGAGACCCTGGCTGTGCTACTCGTACCATAAACTGCTGCCGCTACCTGGAGCATGCCTTGTGCTTTGTTTGGTTTGACTGTTATTTTTACCTTGATTCTTAGTCTTACTCTGTTGACGACTAGTGGTGTTTTTCTTCTTTTTTTTCCAGCTCGTTCTTTTCAAGTGTCTGCCACGTCCCCTACGTGGGGGTACGATGGTTTGTTGCTATACTGAAGTATATACATATACCGGGTATATTTTAGGTTCTTTTTTTTGTTTCTTTTCTCTTTCGAATTGTCTTTGTTTTTGTTCTTGTTTTTTCTCTTTGTTTCGTTTTGTTTCTCTAGGTCATGGACTGTGTATGTCGTGCCTGTCGTACGCAGTATGATGACATGGCATTGCATTACATACGTGGCAAGGTAGTATCTCTGTGGCGTAGTTTTGTGACCACATAACTTGTATCTCTCTAGGATTGAAGAATCGGCATGAACACTGGTTGTGCTGGATGTCGACGCGTAGAAAGAACGGTCTAATGTGAAGAAAACAACAACAACAACAACAAGAACCTACCTGGTGTATAAAATTATGTGTCAGGTATTGTGGGTTCAAACACATTGTGGCCTGTCCTATCGCATCTACTATTGCTACTGCCTTACAGCAGCACCTGGTGTATAAAAGTATGTGCCAGGCATAACGTATGCGTGCGAGTCTCATCTACATGGAAGGCTTGCACACACAAAGACATCGAAGAAAGGCGGGCAGTTCTACAGCCGATGCAGCCCCATTTATATATTCGTATGGCCGGCGTCCCCGGTGGCTTGGTAGGTGGTCCGCGAGCCTATCAAGATCAATTTCGTGAGTTCGAGTCTCAGCGAGTGCATGCTCATAGGGACTTTTTCTTGCATAAAATTGATTAGCGGAAAGCGCGAGAGCGTGAGTTAGCTGTACATTCGATGAAAATCGACGAGCAGTGGGAATGCTGAACCCTATGCGCGATAAAAAATAAAGGCACGTACCGGGGGGGAGAAGGGACGACACCTGTGACCACGGCTTGTCCAGAAGATCGTCGAGGGTAAAACCTCCTACGAGTACGAGTGGGCTGGAAAGTAGAAGTGATGATGAAATATATATATATATATATAGATACAACTATAATTACGATTTTTGAGGTCGTTAGTGGTGAGTGTCTCACGTCTATTGTGCATGCTGTATGTTGCCAGTACGTTTTTTTGGGGTTTTCAATTGCCTTTTTGCATACAATCCTACGTCAAAGCGTTTTTTTTTTTTTTTTTTGACTCATCCATGCTCGTTCTTTCCCCTTCGTGCGTTGCGTCGGCTCCTCTTACACACAGTGCACGCGAACGCGCACATGCAAAACTGTTTGCGGGACGTGAACGAAGAAACGGAGACCATGTACATTATTGTCATTTTTCGTGGCATGCCGTGGCACGACCTGCGGCAAAACTTCCACGGCATACCACGGAATCTTCCACGGACCCCCACGGCATACCATGGGACCCTAACCCTAACCCTAACCCTAACCCCAACCCTAATGCCGTGGAAGGTTTTGCCGCAGCGCGCAGGTCGTGCCACGGCATGCCGCGCAAAAAAAGACAATAATGTACATCCCCGCCGTCACCGCTGCGCCGAACGACGTGAGTGCTGCTGCTACTGTGGTGCATTTTCGGTACATGCACACGATTTCTGTGTGTACATGTTTTGGTGACCCCACGTACTCATTTTTTGCTCGTTTTCGGCTGCCGCTGCTGCTGCTGCTGCTGCTGCTGCTGTCAGCGCCACGCCATGAGTGCTGCTGCTGCTGTGCACCTGCTTCTCCTGTGCACTTGCTGCTGCTGTAGTGCTGCTGCGTTGTTGCCGTGCATCATGCTGGAAGCGTACATATTTTCGGATCGTCAATTCCGTAGGTTTTGCGATGGCGGCATACCAGGGTTCATGCTTTTTTTCTTCCTTATTTTCATATCGTTGCTATGCTGCTGCTGCTGCTGCTGCCAACGCTGCCAACGCTGCCAACGCTGCGGCGATTCGTTGCAGCTTCTGCTGCTGCTAATGCTGTGGCTGCTTCTGCTGCGCTGCTGCTAATGCTGCCGCAATATCCACTGAATGTTAGTATGTACTCGGATTACTGTTTTTCTTGGTCGTTTTTGTACCCAACCACCCTATTTATTATTATTGTAGTAATGATCTCACACTATAATTCCGTGAACAGACTGTAGTGTAATACGAAGTCTGTCCTCAAAAATATGTTGTGTTACTATTAATAGATGTCCATTAATAATAATTTCCGCAATAAGCAAATTGATTAAATTGTAAAATTAGGTAAAAATGGAATAGTTGTGATAAAACTAAATTATTTATTTTCCGGGTTCGGGGAGAACAATGGTTCCTTTTGATACGTGAAAAAATATTTTTGCAGTTTTGCTCCTGCATTTTGCGTACGTACTGCAATTTCTCGTTTTTGGCTTGGTTGTTTTCATAGATGTCGTTGCTATGCTGCTGCTGTGGTGCTGCTGCGTTGTTGTGCCGTACATCATGCTGCACTTTCGTGTGTACATATTTCGGTATCGTCAATGAAATTCCGTAGGCTTTGCGATTGCGGCATACCAGGGTACATACTTTTTTTCTTCGTTATTTTCATATCGTTGCTACGTATACTGCTGCTGCCAACGCGGATTATTGTTTTTATTGGCCATTTTTGTACCCAAATGGATTTTTTGATACGTAAAAAAAATATTTTGGTCGTTTTGCTCCTGCATTTTGCGTACGTACTTCTTTTTCTCGTATTTCGTGCTGTTGCTATGCTGCGTTGTTGCCGTACAGCATGCGGAGGTGGGTCTATAGTGAGGTACCAAAAATACTTTTCGGACGGCCTCGGGGTACATACTTTTTTTCTCCCTTCTTTTCATATCGATGCTATGCTGCTGCTGCCAACGCTGTGGCGATCCGTTGCTGCTTCTGCTGCTGCTGCTGCTGCTGCTGCTGCTGCTCTGCTTTTAGTGCTGCCGCAATATTCACTGAATGTTTGTATGTACTCGGATAATTGTGTTTCCTGGTCGTTTTGTGGCGCTGCTGAGTTGTTGCCGTACATCATGCTGGACATGATTTGTGTGTATATTACACTTAAACTTGTGCGTGTGTACATATTTCTGTATCGTCAATGATTTTTTTTGTGGTGCTGCTGCGTTGTTGCCGTACATCATGCTGGACGTGATTTGTGTGTGTACTGTACTACACTTGTGTGTCTACATATTTCTGTATCGTCAATGAAATTACGTACTTGCTGCTTCTGCTGCTGCTGCTGCTGCGTCGTCGTATAGCAAGCGATTACGTGCTGCTGTTGTGCCGCTGTAGAGTAGTACAAATAATGAATTCTGCCCCGCCCCCTCCCCCGCCATTCCCTGCACGCCACTCCCGCCCCGCGCACCCTATATGTTTACTTCGACCAGGTCCGTGGCAAGTGCTACAACTGCCGCCTGACGGACTCCACCACCAAAGACGGAGACATCGTCATCAAGCGCCAAAAGACTCCCTTCTATTTCGCCTGCTCCAGGGCTTCGCGGAATTCCGAAGCAGTACGCCATGCAGATTGTCGCCATCCAGGACGAACGAAAGGAAACAAATTGTTTCCCACATTTCCCAAAATCACGATTATTTCTTCCTACACATATCCAACGGATGCAACAGCGAACAGATCCACATTCTGGGCCTCCCGCCTCGTTACTACAGCGTCCTTGAAGACTATTTACATATATATCATGTCTCATCCAAACTCCTATGCTGGCTACATCGAAATCGCGGCCGCCCAGTAACTATACAACATTTCCATAACCGTTGTCGTTGCCGGCACTGCTGCTTTCTCTCCTGTCCCAAACCTTCCTTTAAACAACAGCCTGTATGTTGTATATCATCCACATGCCAAGCACTCCACTCTTTCCCCACACTGATGAAAGATGTTATTCTTATTATTAGACGAATGTCATTCTTACTCTTGCGTCACCCGATCTTACGTTTCACATTACATTCATAAATAAACGCGATTATTACTTCCTTCACCGTTTCTTACACAAATACATTTAGTTTGGTTGGCTTTGGGCTATGTCGCCATTTAATTGCAGTTATATGTACACGAAACGACGGAATACCCACTCCGAAGGAAAGCCTTGTATTTAATATGTACATACCCATTCATACATTCGTATAAAAAATGTGTGCCAGGTACATAATAACACAAATTGTTTGAACCATTAATAGTAAGTCAATTTATGAACAGTTAGTTGTTTAGTACAGGCACATTGCGAGTTTGAGGTGCTCCAGCTTGAATTAGCACAATAGTCTAGTGTTGTATTGCCAGCCGGCCACAACCGTTCAACCGGTCCATGGCGACGCCGACCCACGCCAAGCCATACGTCCCGCCACTCTTTGTGTACAAGCTTTTTAATCATGGTGGTTTTACGCACAATACTTTTTTTGTACGTATATACTTACTGTTTGGTACCACAAGTACCAGGTAAGGAACTTGAAGTCCCCCAAGGATGTTTATACATCGTACGCACTTTGTATGCTTCAAACGGTGAGAGTCATGACGTAAACGCACCGTGACAGTCTTGGGGTCGAGGAACGTGATCTGCAGGTCTCCTGACATTATCCACACCAAGATTCAGAGAGGGCAGTGGTCGAATGCAGTGTTTGGCTTTCCAGGGCGTCAGTGTCTGTAGAGCGGTGTGGCGCCAGGTGATCTGCACGGAGTGTACGAGTTGGTTGTGGAACAGGGAGGAGAACAAGTAGACGGTAGAAATCACCGAATGGAGGGCGGAGATAAAAGCGGAGATAATAAGTGGGAAGCGGAGCAAATTACTTGAACTTGTTCAAGCTTGAACTTTCCACCTTTTTTTTCCCTTGATTTTCCCAAATAAAAAATAGAAAAGCCATATTTTATAAATTTTGAAATACGTCAACTGTGAGTTCGACTGATTAAATAGTTGATACTCAACTTTGCAAGCTGCGTAATACACCTCGTCTATATTCCATTTTTACCTAATTTTACAAGTATTGTGATAAACCGAGCGCGCGTATTCTATGGTATGTGATTCCTTGTCAAAGATATAGGCCAGCGGCTCCCCTGGACGCTGCCCGGGTCAACAGGACAATTTTAAATAATCATTCTGCGCACTGATACTATATTTGGTAAAAAAAGGAGATTTTGAGCTTTCGAACTTTCAAGTTTACGTGGCACCCTGTTTAAGTAATGTTTTCTTGTGTGTGAGTTGTTAGTATAGCACTACTAAACACCATACGTATTACGAGTACAAAGTGTACCAGGCATGGTTTTAGAATGTGTTTGTTGATCGTAAACTCAGTACAAAAAAGTTGTACGATCGCACCAGGCATGTGTTTATACCTGGTACGGTACAAAAGTTGTACGATCGTACCAGGTATGTGTTTTATACCTGGTACTATATAATAAGTACGTGTACAAGTACACCGTCCTATCTGCCTATGGGTTTTAGTACAACGTTCTACTGTGGAATACGATAGTTACAACTGCTGTATTGTAGGGTAATTTTTTGCCTACATTTCATGCTAAACGCCATACCATGGTACACACATCAAAGAAGCAAGTAAGTGAGCAACGCAAAAAAAACAATTGCGTAGAGCAAAACCCCTTCATTCCGCTGCTAAACAACACTGCTCTCACATTGTTGAACTATGAAAGAAACTGGGTATCCTTGCTCCCAGCTGCCGGGTGCTGATTGTGTGGACTAGAGGTGTTACCCGGTAAGTACCCGTCTTTCACGGCGGCTACCCACCAGCTTTTGGGGAACAATACACGAGTGAGTACTGACGAGTGCTACGATATAGTAGCACACTCTTTGGCCGAAATATATGTTCCCGATTTATGGAGCTCCTCAGCAAAGGAACTGCCCGGCATTTGTGTTGCAATATTTTCCGTTATGCACCTAGGCTATGGAAAAACTCATCGGGTTACGCCAAACATAATTTTTTAAGGCCAGGTTCGTTCGGGTGAGGTTTGGACCTCCTCGAACAAACAGCTTCAGAAAAATTAGGCGTAGTATCTCTAAGTTCACGTGAGATGCATGTTTTGTTCACAACCGACGGAATTCATTATTTATAGTCATGGGCTCTACCGACGGAAACTAAATGGCTTAATTTGTTCAGAGGCAGAGAGAACAGAAGAACAACCATACTCGCCACGTGCCCCCTCCTAGCTTCTCGTGATAGGTGCACGAGTAGAGCACGGCACTGCTCGCTGCCGATTGATAGGCCTAGAGGCTAGGCCTACTGTTGTGGTTTCTCTGTTGCGGTTCCTCTTCACGTCAGCAACAGGCAGCAGCAGCAGCGGCGGTTGGCGAGCTGCAGCATCATGGAAAGGGAGGAGGATGAGCAGGGGCGACGCACGCTTTCCCGGTACGTGTGCGAGAGGCGTGCGAAAGAAGCGAGGGTCCGGGAATGTTCGGGGCTCTTATTTAGACCTTGAACTCGAGCGCAATAATTAATTAGGCGTGGGGCTGTCTACTCTGATGCACAATGACTCACGAGCGTGCCTGATGCGTTACCTCGATCGCTTGGGGCCGCCAGCCATGATTTTTCCCACGAGGTTTCTGTTTTCTTGGCCGGTTCGCTCCGGTGTGTCTTGGTTGGGTAAGAGTTGCTTGCACACGCATGAAGGGTAATACGGGCAGACACTCGTATAAACTTTGGGTGTCCTTCCTAAATCCGCGAATTCGCGAATCGGCCGTTCACAGGAGGGAACAACTGATGATATTCGCAACAGCGTAGACAGGACCCGTACATCAGTAGGGACATTCGATCGAGACGCACCACCGCTGCAACGGGGCAAAGAGCACAAAGTCTGTACCTGATATCATGATATATCCATGCCCAGAATGGAGATAGCTACCCGCACACAGAGTATTTGGCTTT
Source organism: Macrocystis pyrifera (assembly GCA_031763025.1). Classification (NCBI taxonomy): domain Eukaryota; class Phaeophyceae; order Laminariales; family Laminariaceae; genus Macrocystis; species Macrocystis pyrifera. The sequence goes on along the minus strand of JASSKH010000033.1, from coordinate 4,240,126 downwards.
AATAGGGAATACTGATGGCACCTGAACGGAACGCATATGTGCTGTACGAGCACGTACCAGGTTTCTTTTTCTCCTCGCAGACATGCCGCACCCAGGAATGGGGATACATACTCGCACGTACCGACCTATACTTGACGTATACCGGGTATCCTCGATCTCACAGCTGACGTTGTTATTTCGCTGATATGTATGAACGACGCTACTTTGCCAGTGCCGTCGGCCCTTGGCCTTGTCCGTCACTAACGATACAGATCATACGTACACGTCGCGGGACACCACGTACTGCTGTATGTACCAACAATACTGTGCCGGTGCGCTTAAAGGCTGTCGATGGTGAGGGACTTTGGGCCGGTGCAGGTCGCGTGCCAATGCGTCGGCCCTCGGCCCGTCCCTCACTATGAATAGCGATATCATACACGTCGTGAGGCACAATGCACGACTTTACGTACCAACACCGCTGGGCGGGTGCACTAAAAGGCGGTCGATGGTGAGGGACTATATGCCGGTGCAGGTCTCGTGGCCGGCGCTCACGCGTCGACCTGCGGCCCGTCCCTCACTAACGATACTATCATACACGTTGCGAGACACAATGCATTGCTGTATGTTCCTACGACGCTGTGCCGGTGCACAAAAAGGCGGTCGATGGTGAAGGACGACATGCCGGTGCAGGCCTCGCGACCGGCGCCAACGCGTCGGCCCTAGGCCCGTCCCTCACTAACGATACATATAATAAACGTCGCGGTACACAACGAACGATGTATGCAAACCACCGCTGTGCCGGCGCACTAGAAGGCGGTCGACGGTCAGGGACTATGTGCCGGTGCACGGCTCGGGGCCGGCGCCGATGCGTCGACCCTCGGCCCTGCCCCTCACTAACGATACCTATCATACGCGTCGCGATAAATATATACCTGGTGGCGATCTATGTCATACACGTCGTGAGACACAATGTACTGCTGTACGCCCCAACAACGCTGTGCCGGTGCACTAAAATGGCTGTCGATGGTGAGGGAAGATATGCCGGTGCAGGTCTCGTGGCCGGCGCCAACGCGTCGGCCTGTGGCCCGCCTCTTACTAACGATACGTACCGTACACGTTGCGGGACACAATGTATTGCTGTATGTTCCTATGACGCTGTGCCGGAGCACTAAAAGGCGGTCGATGGCGAGGAACCATGTTGCCGGCGTAGGCCTCGTGGCCAGCGCCAACGCGTCGGCCGTTGGCCCGTCCCTGACGAACGATACATATAATATACGTCGCGGTACATAACGAACGATGTATGTAACAACACCGCTGTGCCGGCGCACTAGAAGGCGGTCGATGGTGAAGGACTACTGTATGTGCCGGTGTACGCTTGGGGGCCGGCGCCGATGCGTCGACCCTCGGTCCTGCCCCTCACTAACGATACTTGTGCTACGCGTCGCGACGACTGTAGCGACATATATCATACACGTCGTGAGACACAATGTACTGCTGTACGTACCAACAACGCTGTGCCGGTGCACTAAAAGGCGGTCGATATTGAGGGAATATATGCCGGTGCAGGTCTCGTGGCCGGCACCAACGCGTCGGCCTGTGGCCCGTCCCTCATTAACGATACATATCATACACGTTGCGAGACACAATGTATTGCTGTATATTCCAACGACGCCGTGCTGATGCACTAGAAGGCGGTCGATGCTGAGGGACTATGTGCCGGCGCAGGCCTTATGGCCGGTGCCATCGCGTCGGCCCTTGGCTTTTCCTCACTAGCGACACATATAATGAAGGTAGCGGTACACAACGAACGATGTATGTAACAACACCGCTGTGCCGGCGCACTAAAAGGCGGTCGATGATGAGGGACTACGTGCCGATACACGGCACGGGGCCGGCGCCGACGCGTCAACCCGTGGCCTTGCCCCTCAATAGCGATTATTCTCATACGCGTCGCGTCGAGTATAGCGATATATATCATTCACGTCGTGAGACACAATGTACTGCTGTACGTACCAACAACGCTGTGCCGGTGCACTAAAACGCGGTCGATGGTGAGAGAAGATATGCCGGTGCAGGTCTCGTGGCCGGCGCCAACGCGTCGGCCCTTGGCCCGTCCCTCACTAACGTTACACAACGAACGAGAAGACCGCTGTGCCGGCGCACTAGAAGGCGTTCGATGGTGAGTTACTACTGTATGTGCCGGTGCATGGCTTGGGGCCGGCGCCGATGCGTCGACGCTTGGCCCTCCCCTCACTAACGAGAGACACAATGTACTGATGTACGTACCAACAACGCTGTGCCGGTGCACGATAAGGCGGTCGATGGTGAGGGACTATGTGCCGGCGCAGGCCTCGTGGCCGGCGCCAACGCGTCGGCCCTTGGCCCGTCCCTCACTAACGATACATACAATACACGTCGCGGTACACCATGAACGATGTAGGTAACAATACCGCTGTGCCGGCGCACTAGAAAGCGGTCGACGGTGAGGGACTATGTGCCGGTGCACGGCTTGGGGCCGGCGCCGATGCGACGACCCTTGGCCCTGCCCCTCACTGACGATGCATATCATACGTCGCGATCAATATATAGCGATATATATCATACGCGTCGTAAGACACAATGTACTGATGTACGTACCAACAACGCTGTGCCGGTGCACTAAAAGGCGCTCAATGGTGAGGGACTATATGCCAGCGCAGGCCTCGTGGCCGGCGCCAACGCGTTGGCCCTTGGCCCGCCCCTCACTAACGATACATATAATAAACGTCGCGGCCCACAACGAACGACGTATGTGACAACACCGCTGTGCCGGCGCACTAGAAGGCGGTCGATGGTGAGGGACTATGTGCCGGTGCACGGCTTGGGGCCGGCGCCGATGCGACGACCCTTGGCCCTGCCCCTCACTGACGATGCATATCATACGTCGCGATCAATATATAGCGATATATATCATACGCGTCGTAAGACACAATGTACTGATGTACGTACCAACAACGCTGTGCCGGTGCACTAAAAGGCGCTCAATAGTGAGGGACTATATGCCAGCGCAGGCCTCGTGGCCGGCGCCAACGCGTTGGCCCTTGGCCCGCCCCTCACTAACGATACATATAATAAACGTCGCGGCCCACAACGAACGACGTATGTGACAACACCGCTGTGCCGGCGCACTAGAAGGCGGTCGATGGTGAGGGACTATGTGCCGGTGCACGGCTTGGGGCCGGCGCCGATGCGTCGACCCTTGGCCCTGCCCCTCACCAACGATACTTATCACACACGTCGCGATAAATATATAGTGATATATATCATACACGTCGTGAGACAGAATTAACTGCTGTACGCCCCAACAACGCCGTGCCGGTACACTAAAAGGCGGTCGATGGTGAGGGAAGATCTGCCGGTGCAGGTCTCGTGGCCGGCGCCAGCGCGTCGGCCTGCGGTCCGTCTCTCATTAACGATACATATCATACACGTTGGGAGACACATTTACTGCTGTGTGTTCCTACGACGCCGTGCCGGAGCACTGTAAGGCGATCGATGGGGAGGGGCTATGTGCCGGCACAGTCCTCGTGGCCGGCGCCAACACGTCGGCCCTTGGCCCGTCCCTCACTAACGATACACATCTTAGACGTCGCGGTACACAACGAACGATGTATGTAACAACACCGCTGTGCCGGCGCACTAGAAGGCGGTCGATGGTGAGGGACTATGTGCCGGTGCACGGCTTGGGGCTTACGCCGATGCGTCGACCCTTGACCCTGCCCCTCACTAACGATACTTAACATACGCGTCGCGACGCACAACAACGATGCCGTGCCGGTGCACTTTATGGCGGTCGATAGTGGCGGAATTTGCGCCGGTCTACGTCTCGTGACCGGCGCACTGGCTTACAGTCGAGATTGACCGGAATGCATGCTGGCGCATGCGTCACCCCCGTCCCACTAGCGATACATTCGTACCAAAGACACAGGCGCGTGTCACCCCAAGGAAAGCTCTCGGCCGGTGCACGAGATACGCGGTGCGGAGCACCAGATAGCGGATGCTGTTGATAGGAAGATGCCGGTGCATGTCAACAACCGCGGCTATAAACAACGCCGGCGCGTACTAATGGTGTGCCGGCGCACACCAGCACGGGGACAACAAAGCCCCACCCTTGTCCAGGCCGGTGCATGGATAGAGCACCAGGTAGCGGATGCTGTTGATAGGAAGATGTCGGTACATGTCAACAACCGCGGCTATAAACAACGCCGGCGCGTACTAATGGTGTGCCGGCGCACACCAGCACGGGGACCACCAAGCCCCACCCTTGTCCAGGCCGGTGCATGGATAGAGCACCAGATAGCGGATGCTGTTGATAGGAAGATGTCGGTGCATGTCAACAACCGCGGCTATATAAACAATGCCGGCGCGTACTAATGGTGCGCCGGCGCACACCAGCACGGGGACAACCAAGCCCCACCCTTGTCCAGGCCGGTGCATGGATAGTGCTCACCGTCGCCTCTATCTAATATCGTTGCCGTCGCGCCGCCCCGTTCCGCTTCCGCGTCGTGTCATCGCGTCCGTTGTCGCCGTCGTTGTGTTCTCTTCCGCGTCCGCGTCGTCCGCTGTTGCCGTCACTGTGTTCTGTTACGCGTCCGCGCTGTCTCGCCGAGTCCAAATTTCGCAGAGGCCCGGCGAGAACGACGGCGGAGAGGGGAATTGGGACAATGACGGGTAGCGACGGCGACGAGGAGGCTTTCGCGTCGCTGGCCGACTTTGCAACCTTCAAGCAGAGGATGGCGAACGAAGTCTCCTAGCTCCAGGCGGCGCTCCAGAGATCGATGAACGACATTATCGAAGCCTCCCGCCGTCCCGCCCTCGGGGGGGGGGCGGCGCCAGCAGGTTTGGAACGCATCCCGGCAGCTCCGCTGCCGGGGCCTACCTGCTGGACCACTCCCCCAGCACCGCCCTGCTCGGATCGCCGGCCGGACAGCCGTTCGGGAACCCCGTCGCTGGGATCCTCCCGCCGACTCCCAACATCGCTGGCCAACCCGTCGATGGGGCCACGAGCGCCCGCGCGGGTCTGCGTGGGCTCCCCAACCCCGAGCAGGGCAGGCTCGCCGTAGGTCCGAGGCGGGCGTTCTGCCACGGCGGTACTCCGGGCGGCACCCCTCTCGGACAGGCAGGTCCACTCGCCGTGGTCCCGGGAGAGCGGGCTACGGTAGTGTTTTTGGGGCGGTACCGGGGCCACCGTGGGCCCAGCGGAAGAAGTCGGCTACGGTGGCGCTTTGGCCGGTGCCGAAACCGCCCGCGCCCAACTCGGACAGGCGGGCGGGCTCGCAGTGGGTCGAGGGGGGCTCGGCTACGGGGGCTATGTGGGCGGCGCCGGTGGTGCCGTCACCTTCTCCGGAAAGGCGGGCGGGCACGCCGCCGGCTCGGCTACGTCCCGGGCGGGGCAGGAGCCAACAGCGCGCCATCGATTGCACTCGGCCACGCGGCCCGCGACGGGCCGGGTGGGCTTGAGGTCGGCACGGACGTTTTACGGGGACGGCAGCGCCAGCAACCCGCTTACGCCTTGGGCCGACAACTCAACCAGATTATGACCACCCGCGCAAAGGCATCGTGGGCCAGCCCCACGACTCGGCTATGGCGGATTATCTGCGGTGGCCGCCTGGCGTCAATGCAGAGGGCGACCGTGCAGGGGTACGTGGGAGCCACGGTCAACATTTCGGCCGGTGTCCATGGCACGTTGGAGCGTTGGACGACCTAGACTTTCTGGCCTTCACACCGCGCGGGGGGCAGGCATCAACCGTCCACTGGCACGACACCTGAGCATTTTGGGGTACGCGATCGTTACGATCGCGTCCCGCGGGCTCCCACAAAATGGCGCGGATCTCAATGTGACGCGCGCTCGCTGAGGCGCTCGGACGAGCCTTCAGCGCGGGGGACACGATCATCAACGACCACGTTATGGAGCACTCTGCGGTCGCCGATCGCCCGGCAAACTAGGCCAGGCTGGCGGCTCTGGTCACCAAAGACCTGGCGACCTTCACGCTCGACCTGCGCAGTGTCCCCGACTTCTGCGGCCACACTTGGCCCTACCCCCCGCCGGCGGAGTCCCTTTCCTGCCATTCCGGGGCCGCACTGGCCCCGCCTTTCCGGCTGCGTCGCCCTCGGCGGCCTTGTCAACGCCGAAGTCCAGCAACCTCGCCTTTCTCCATCCCGGCGGCTGGGGCCGGGGGTGGTAAATGCCGGCAACGGGGGGAAGACCGGCAGGTGCCGCTTCAGGGACACCTGTGTGTTCTCCCACGTCGGTCCCACTCGCAAGACGGCTACCGGCGGGGGAGGGTCGGCCGATAGCGGCGTCGCAGCCAGCGGCGCTGTATCCGGGGAACCCTGGCCAAGAGGGCCAAGGGCAAGGGCAGGCGGGAGCTGGGGGTGGCGGTGCAATTAACGGGAGCAGCAGCCGCGGCAGTGGCAGCGGCGGTGGCAGCGGCAGTGGCAGCGGCAGCGGGGCGTCGAGTGGGGGGCGCTTCACTCGGTCGGCGGCTGCCAAGGCTGACGAGTAGGGGGACGGGCCTCGCCCCTCAGTGGGGACGAGGCCGATCGTAGGGCGCATGGAAACAGGAACGCGAATTGCACAGCTTGTATGTCCGGGGTCGGCGTCCGCTGGGAGCCCAGGTCTTGGGGCGAGCGGGTGTCGCGCTATGCTCAGTAGCGCTGGTAGCCAGCTCGTCCGCCAGTCGGTTGCGGCGTCATCTCACCGAGCTTACACGTCAGGTTTCGGTCTCGAATGGTTTATTTTTTTTCGGGGGTTAATAGAGGTGGCTGCGTATTTCGACACGCCAGCCTTCACTACGGATAAGATTCAGGCGTTGCTGAAGTTCGTAGCATGGTGTGCGTTGGAGGGCAACCAAGCCGGTACTGTTGCCAGTAAACTATCACCCGTGTTCCACCGAGTAAACTTACAAGTGGAGTTTCCCATGTCGCCGCTTGCTAAACGTGCATTGCAAAGGGGGGCACGGTCGCACATTGCCGCCGGTCCCTCATGCAAAGAATCCGTCGCCCTATTTCGTGGGACACGTTGTTGGGAGGACAGGGCCGGTCCGTGTCGTGGGGCCCGGGTGGTCGAATTCTTTGGCTGTCGTTGGCATTGGGCTATTTATTTATTTTTTTTCATGGCGAAGTCTGACGAAATATTCGCTTATTTGTCCGGAGTTGTACACCCCGTGCATTGCTTGACGAGGGGTGACGTACCGTTACTCACGGGGGAGCGGCGGTTGACCTCGTTGCAGTGGCATCAGGCCACCAGCATCAGGGTCCTGTTTCGGGGCCATTAAGGGTCCAGGCTCAGCAAAGGTCGGGTATCGTGCGCACACGCGACGACGCCTTCGGGGCGCGTTCCGGGGTAGGAGCAGGCGGCGGTGCCGTCGCTCTCATGGTGGAGTTGTTGTCGGAATATCCGACGCTGCCAGAAAAAGCGCCCCCCTGTCGTCGTATCGGTACGGTAAGGAGGTTAAAGTTGGGAGGTACACGCAGGCCCTCGGGGCACTTCGCGAAGTGGTAGCGGAAGCAGGAGACGGTGCCAGCGAAGTCGGCCTCCACTCATTGGGTATTGCGCAACCAATACGCTGATGGCCAGGGAGAAGTGCCGTAGAGGGCGATCTGAGAGAAGGTAGAGGGAAGCTTCAAAGTTTCCTACACGTACATTCGCAATAACCCAGAGGACGCGGGTATTGTGTACTCGTAAACTAGCAGAGACGGGAAGATGCAGAGGCATCCAGGCCAGGGCACTGTTTGGGGGCCTAACACCGTAGTATCGACGCGACCTCGATATTGGGGTATGTCAATGGTTTACTACCATCGGGGGTCTCGGTCGTCCGAGACTGCGTTTGTTAGAGCCCCGGCCAGTCGGCTGGGGGGGGGGAACTCCCGGGTACTGGCAGTACGATAGGCAACGAGAGTCAGCGGCCGGTGTCGCGGCTCTCGTACCACGCCAGTGGATTCCCCCCCCGACGTCGCAGAGAATAATAATATGACAATTCGAAGGATACACAACAAAGTTCTATATAACCCTATGGTAGCAAACCGTCTACTGGCGATTATATTTGCGACCATTTTCGGTGTGGGTATACCGGGTACCCGTTCAACGGCGGCTACCTGTATCACACCCGGGTACCCGTCTAACAGTCGGGTACCCGAGCGCCCGGGGCCCAAATCCTCGGCGAGTATGAAGTGCTATCCGCGTGTGAGAATATGTGACCGCCGTGCATCTGTCTGTGTAATGGGAATTCACGATGTCGTGATACGTGTCTCTGATGTGCGATACGTCTATTTATCAGTATGTAGTTGGTGGACATCTCGTACGATTCTTGGTCCCTGATGTTCAGACTGGTGAAGGACGGTATCAGGTTTTCTGTCCCAGCAGGAGGGGTAACTAGCGATAATACCGTCTCCATGATGGTTGTGTGGTACATAATTGGTACGAGAGTACGGGTGCCGGAACACCATATTTTGATGTGGCCTATTATCAGTGACTCTGTACCTGAAAGTGTCAGCATTTCTCCCTACAGGTGATCAATATTGTATTGATACGACAGGAGGGACAACCTCAGTCTAATGGTACTATACTTGTACATAATACGTTACGGTACGTAATTTCCCTTGGCAACGGTGATATATACTGCTGTATTATTATGTGGGTATAAAATGTGGGACGAGAGATCACCGGAGTGATGTGGGACGTGTGATAGTCTTGCATTGGTTGTATAGTATGTATGGCGGAAGATCCTTCGCATACGAGAATTCCTCGAATTGCCAGTGGGAAAATAGATGGACGCGGTAAAGACGATGTATGTATAGGCGGACAAAATGTATTTGTGGACTACGAGGAAGAGGTTCGGTACAACAAGGTCAAGCGTGGTTTTCTTGGTCCCCTTGTTGGTGTTTTTGTGGGCGTTGGGACGAACAAGGGAGGAGAGGCTAGAGAGGGGCCTACACGTCTCACCTTCACTCCTCTTCTTCTCCCCTCTTCTGCTCATCTGTTTCTTCTCTTTCTACACGGGACCATCATGTTCAGGGTGGTTTATTACGGGGATCCATTGTTAACGGGACCAATTTTTTTCGTAAAAATAGGTAAATACAAGGCTTTCCTTCGGAGTGGGTATTCCGTCGTTTCGTGTACATATGCAATTAATTAGCGACATAGCCCAAAGCCAACCAAACTAAATGTAGTTGTGTAAGAAATGGTGAAGGATGTAATAATCGCGATTATTTATGAATGTAATGTGAAACGTAAGATCGGGTGACGCAAGAGTAAGAATGACATTCGTCTAATAGTAAGAATAACATCTTCCATGATCAGTGTGGGGAGAGAGTGGAGTAGTGCTTGACATGTGGATGATATACAACATACAGCCCGTTGTTTAAAGGAAGGTTTGGGACAGGAGAGAAAGCAGCAGCGCCGGCATCGACAACGGTTATGGAAATGTTGTATAGTTGCTGGGCGGCCGCGATTTCGATGTAGCCAGCATAGGAGTTTGGATGAGACATGATATGTAAATAGTCTTCCAGGATGATGTAGTAACGAGGCGGGAGCCCCAGAATGTGGATCTGTTCGCTGTTGAACCCGTTGGATATGTGTAGGAAGAAATAATCGTGATTTTGGGAAATGTGGGAAACAATTTGTTTCCTTTCGTTCGTCCTGGATGGCGACAATCTGCTTGGCGTACTGCTTCGGCATTCCGCGAAGCCCTGGAGCAGGCGAAATGGAAGGGAGTCATTTTGCGCTTGATGGCGATGTCTCCGTCTTTGATGGTGGAGTCCGTCAGGCGGCAGTTGTAGCACTTGCCACGGACCTGGTCGGAGTAAACATATAGGGTGCGCGGGGCGGGAGTGGCGTGCAGGGAATGGCGGGGGAAGGGCGGGGGGGGGGGGGGGGGGGGGGGGGGGGGGGGCGGGGGGGGGGGGGGGGGGGGGGGGGGGGGGGGGGGGGGGGGGGCAGAGTTCATTATTTATACTACTCTTTTTTCTTTTTTTTTTTTTTTTTTCATCATCACTTCTACTTTCCAGCCCACTCGTAGGAGGTTTTACCCTCGACGATCTTCTGGACAAGCCGTGGTCACAGGTGTCTTCCCTTCTCCCCCCCGGTACGTGCCTTTAGTTTTTATCGCGCATAGGGTTCAGCATTCCCACTGCTCGTCGATTTTCATCGAATGCAGCTAACTCACGCTCTCGCGCTTTCCGCTAATCAATCCCTTTTATGCAAGAAAAAGCCCCTACGAGCATGCACTCGGTGAGACTTGAACCCACGAAATTGATCTTGATAGGCACGCGGACCACCTACCAAGCCACCTCTACAGCGGCACAACAGCAGTACGTAATCGCTTGCTATACGACGGCAGCAGCAGCAGCAGCAGAAGCAGCAAGTACGTAATTTCCTTGACGATACAGAAATGTGTAGACACACAAGTGTAGTACAGTACACACACAACTCACGTGCAGCATGATGTACGGCAACAACGCAGCAGCGCCACAAAAAAAAATCATTGATGATACAGAAATATGTACACACGCACAAGTTTAAGTGTAATAGACACACAAATCATGTCCAGCATGATGTACGGCAACAACGCAGCAGCGCCACAAAACGACCAGGAAACACAATTATCCGAGTACATACAAACATTCAATGAATATTGCGGCAGCACTAAAAGCAGAGCAGCAGCAGCAGCAGCAACAGAAGCAGCAACGGATCGCCACAGCGTTGGCAGCAGCAGCATAGCAACGATATGAAAAGAAGGGAGAAAAAAAGTATGTACCCCGAGGCCGTCCGAAAAGTATTTTTGGTACCTCACTATAGACCCACCTCCGCATGCTGTACGGCAACAACGCAGCAGCAGCAGCATAGCAACAATACGAAATACGAGAAAAAGAAGTACGTACGCAAAATGCAGGAGCAAAACGACCAAAATATTTTTTTTTTACGCATCAAAAAAAACATTTGGGTACAAAAACGGCCAATAAAAACAGTAATCCGCGTTGGCAGCAGCAGCATAGCAACGATACGAAAATACGGAAGAAAAAAAGTATGTACCCTGGTATGCCGCAATCGCAAAACCTACGGAATTTCATTGACGATACCGAAATATGTACATACACAAGTGCAGCATGATGTACGGCAACAACGCAGCAGCACCACAGCAGCAGCAAAGCAACGATATATATGAAAATAACCAAGCCAAAAACGAGAAATTGAAGTACGTACGCAAAATGCAGGAGCAAAACGACGAAAATATTTTTTCACGTATCAAAAGGAACCATTTGGGTACAAAAACGACCAAGAAAAACAGTAGTCCGAGTACATACGAACGTTCAGTGGATATTGCGGCAGCATTAGCAGCAGCAGCAGCAGCAGCAGAAGCAGCTACAGCATTAGCAGCAGCAGAAGCTGCAACGAATCGCCGCAGCGTTGGCAGCAGCAACAACAGCATAGCCACGATATGATAATAAGGAAGAAAAAAAGCATGTACCCTGGTATACCGCCATCGCAAAACCTACGGAATTGACGATCCGAAAATATGTACGCTTCCAGCATGATGCACGGCAACAACGCAGCAGCACTACACACAGCAGCAGCAAGTGCACAGGAGCAGCAGGTGCACAGCACGGCAACAACGCAGCAGCACTACATACAACAGCGAGTGCACAGGAGAAGCAGGTGCACAGCAGCAGAAGCACTCAAGGCGTGGCGCTGACAGCAGCAGCAGCAGCAGCGGCAGCCGAAAACGAGCAAAATCACCAAAACATGTAAACACAGAAATCGTGAGCTTCACGTCCCGCAAACAGTTGTGCATGTGCGCGTTCGCGTGCACTGTGTGTAAGAGGAGCCGACCCAACACACGAAGGGGAAAGAACGAGCATGGATGAGTACAAAAAAAAAAAAAACGATTTGACGTAGGTTTGTATGCAAAAAGGCAATTGAAAACCCCCAAAAAACGTACTGGCAACATACAGCATGCACAATAGACATAAGACACTCACCACTGTCAGCAGTCTCAAGGGAGTACGCGACAGTCCCTTCCTTGATCGGGCGAGCACAGAACTCGCAGTCGGTTGCCCTGTCAGGATGATCCCGCCACCACGCACGTGAGATCCTTGCAGGTGGCGAAGGCCACGTTTTTGCCACCAGGCGCGGAGTTCTTGACCAAGTAGATAGTGCTGGTCCGTGCACTGGTCGCAAACAACAGCCGGCACCAGGTCGGTCTTTGTCGTTGCCGCTCTCTTGCCAGAGGGCGAGGACCACGCGCCTCTCGACGAGGGGGAGGTGAGCCTAGGGGGCGTGGAGAAGGGAGAGGCGGGGGTTGCAGCACCAGCAGGTTCGCCACCGACAGCAGCAGACTGCTGCAGCTTGGCCGCCGACAGCTGCACCTATCTATGCCGTTCGTCGAAGGCGAGACGCCTCTTTTAGGCGCCGTGCGAAGAGCTGTCTATTGGTTGGCAGTTTGCGGAAGAAGAAAGAAGAAAGGTTGTTTGGCTGTTTGGCGAAGAAGAAAGAAGAAAAAGGTTGTTTGGCTGTTCGGCTGTTTCGAAGAAGGATGAAAGATTGTTTGGCTGTTCGGCTGTTTCAAAGAAGAAGTTTGGCTGTTTGGCGAAGAAAAAAGAAGAAAGGTTGTTTGGCTGTTCGGCTGTTTCAAAGAACAAAGAAGGAAGAAAGGTTGTTTGGCTGTTCGGCTGTTTCAAAGAAGAAGGGCTGTTTACGAAGAGCTGTCTATCAGTCGGTCTGTCCGCCAAGAGCTAGCAAGTGACAACGACCTCAAAAATCGTAATTATAGTTGTATCTATATAGGTTTTTATGTACACCATAGGTCCTATTAACTGAACTATGGACCCCCGTAATAGTATACTATACATATTCTTCTTGTTCTTCTGCACGTCCCTATGGCATCGTAGGGTTTTTTCCATTCCCATATCTTCCCGCACCGAGGTTATACCCTTACCGTGCCCGTGATGGGTAATAATAGCAAGCCGGGCAATACTCGCGAGCGTACCCAGGTAATTGGCAAACGAGTAAGGCCTCTGCTACGGTGTGAGATGTGAGGCATGAGACAACACTTTCATAATAATATGAAGAGGGCTGGAGCAATCAATGCTGCGGTAGGGGCGCTGCCTTATTTTCTGAGCTCCTCATATGGCATGAGGAAGGGGCTCTGTCTATATCTCACCCGAAAACACCACTCACTTCGAAGCAGTTTGTTTGCGCAACCCCACTATTTTCTTTATGCGCTATTACGGGGGACCATAGTAAATAGAACCAAATATTGTTGGTAAAAATAGTTAAAACTATAGTTTTTTATGTACACCATAGGTCCTATTAACTATGGACCCCCGTAATAGTCCTAAGAAAAATCTATACCATACGAGTACTGACCATGGAGTTGCTCTCAGAGCTCAACTGGTCAGAACATATTGCCCCAAACACTACCACCTCTCCTGTGGGATGAGTCGGGCCTTCGAGAGTATGTACCAAATTCTACCTCAAGAGCGTGATTGGAGGGATGATGAGTTGCTATCTCCGGGATTTCCAAGATAAATTCACCGGCATCAGGGCCCCAGGCACTCAGCGAGTATAAGGTGTTGATCGTACCCGTGACGAATATTATTAGCAAAAGCCGGGTAATTCTCGCGTGTACCCGGGTAATTGGCAAAGGGTAACACCTTTTTCTAGCCTGTCTGTAGTGTAGATATCATGTCCCACATGGGATCACGACCCTCCAACAACATTGTTACAACTGTAGTGGATCCTGGTAAACCTTTTTCTGGCATGTTTGCCTTACGTTAGTCTCTAAAAAAGATGATAAAAAAGTATTATCGGTTATGACACTGCTCGTACGTGTGTGCCTGGAATTTCAGTACTGCTGCGAGTTTTAATACTACCGTTAGAGGAAGAAATGCTGCCACTCGTGATATTTATCCCGCGCCTCGCCCACAAGAAGGCACCCTGGATCTCAGTATATTGCGCCTGCTTTCCTCGCTGCTGAAGCCACCACCCACGACGATTCTGCTGATATTTCCCGTGCCAATGCGATTTTTAGTACTACTACTGTTATTAGAGGGCGCGATGCTTCTATTAATGGTAGGCCTTTCCAGTACCGGAGACGTACAAAAAACACCCACAATTAATTTTGCTTTTAGTACACGTACGGATGGTGGTGACCGGCCCGACGGCCGCCCTTCCATCGTGACACCACAACACGCGGTTCCAATTTCTGGGAAGTATTTTTCAGATTCTTAGGAAATTCACGTTTCTTTAAAAAGCGAGTTCGTGGTGGGCGTGAGATTCGAACTCACGACCAACGACCCATCCATGTCCTGGCGATGATACCATATGTTAAGGTCTTAGTCCGTTGGGCTACTGGTAAAAGGTTAACCAATCGCCTACCCAATCTAAGCCTAATAACACTCTCCTCCCCTGGAACGGACCGGATATTATACGGGTCGACGCGTGACACCAGCACGCGGTTCCAATTTCCGGGGATCCACAAAATTTTTCAAGATTCTTGACATGACGAGGAAATTCACTTGTGGAGCCTCAGAAATTGGAACCGCGTGTTGTTGGTGTCACGCGTCGATCCGTATATCCAGTCCGTTCCGGCAGGGGAGAGTATTATATGGCTTAGATTGGGTAGGCGATAGGTTAATCTTATACCAACAATAGCCCAACGGACTAAGACCTTAACATAGTATATATGGCATCATGGGCAGGACATGGATCGTTGGTCGTGAGTTCGAATCTCACGTCCACAAATCGCTTTTAAAGAAAAGCGGATTTTTTCCTCATGTCAAGAATCTGAAAAAATATTTGTGGATCCCCAAAAATTGGAACCGCGTGTTGGTGGCACGTGGACCCGTATATCCGATCCGTTCCAGGGGGGGAGAGTGTTCCAGGGCTTAGATTGTGATTGGGTAGGTGATTGGTTAACCTTTGACCTTTAGCCCAACGGACTAAGACGTTAAGATATATATGTACGTTGATGGAACAAAGAAGTTAAGCTTTAAACGAAAACATGCAGTTAGTGCCTTTATTTGAACATCTGCGAAAAAACGATCAATGGTATGATACTGCTTTGTATGCGGTTGAAAGCCCGGTAATTACCTGGGTTCAGTCACTGGGATCGTATTTGTAGTACTTGGAAGGCGTATCTTAGATGGAAAACCAGGGGTTTTCCAGAGGCGCACGAGCTTGGTCTCAGTCTCCGCGTGCACGAAAGGGATATAACTGCTCTTCTGCTATAGCTAAGCAAACAACACCTGTGAGTAACAACGTTTACCGACTTAAAAGGCAGACCTGTCCAGGGATACAAAGTGTCCCGCAAGCTTGATCTTAACAAGTGGCGTCTTCGGCAGGACTCGCTCCCCAAGGGCTCGTAGTGCCCGCCGAATGGCGCGCCAGGCCTTGATCACAGCTATACAAGTTGCTGAAGCACAAGCTGCGGCTCCTGCCGCCGCTGTTTCTACCCGCCACGACCCTGAGAACCGCCATTTCCCGTCCTACCCTGCCTCGATGTCCCCCCCCTGCCCCGGTGTCGCCCTTTGCCCCGGTGTTTTCCGCCCGCCCCCGCCTCAACATGTCACGGACAATAAAAGCATGGGAGGGATCACCCAGCCCGGCCAGGTCTCCCAGAGGCCTGAGGACTTACGGCTCCTCCCCCTCTTCGGGAGCGAGGACACCCGAACCCGCGGGCCCCACGACTCTGGACGACGCCGTGGACTTCGAGCCCCCTGACTGAGAGGACTTGCGGCCGGCTACCGAGAAGGACGCAGGACCGGCGGCCGAGGACCCGGACAGTGCCCAGGCGCCCCCCCAACTACCTGGAGCGTGGACCTCCCTCTCGCCGCAGGAGCAGGCGGTCGTGATCCGGCGTTGGGCCACCCATCCGAGTCTCGACGCGGGGACAACCGCCGAACGCCCCGCGCCCGGCCAGGCCGACACTGCCGCGGCCGTGCGGGCTCCTGGTTCCGCGGGCACCCACCCCGACGTCCTCGCGGCCGAGCAGGCTTTGGCCGCCACCGAGGCGTTGGGACTGTCTCGGCGACAACGGCTAGGTGAGAATTGGCGCGGCACAACGGGAGCTTTCTCGGAGTAACGGCGAGCGGTTTCTGGCATCCGGCTATGGTTGCGTATCGCACGCCGATTTGCTCCGCCGATACAGCAACACTGTACTTCCCAACGAGGTCCACTTTTGGTACAAGGGCGACGATGGTCTGTGGTGGCTCGGGAAAATCAGCGCAACTACACCGACGGATCGAGTATATTTGGTTCGATTTTTGGACGACCCGGGAGCAATCAAGCTTCCTCTTTCTCCGACGCGCTACACGACTTCGACAAGAGCTGTACGAGGTTCTTGGTGTCTGTAAATTCACTTGGCTAGCGCGTTTACACGGGGGGTCCAGCGTAGTAACGTAGATGAATCTCGAGGTACCGCCGTGGATAGCTGATTTTCGCTTCTTGACTGCACTCGTTATATATATATTTTTTGGTCGTCTTCCTGGACCTTGGGGGGTGAATTTTTGTCTGCCCGATATGTTTCTGGTGTGTTTTCCTTTTTGGGACTGGGTTGGGGATGTGTTTTTGCGTACTCTGTCCTGCCTACCCCCCCCCCCGCTCAGTGTTGTGTCTGGTCTGGGCACTCGGTCGCTCAATTGCGGCCCAGGACGCGCTTTCAGAGTTGTGGACTGGGTTAAGGTGGTTCTTGCCGTCTTCCGTGTTATTTTTCTTTTCGCTCCCGTACGCACTTCTTTCCGTGCATCTTCCTCGCCTCCCCCCCCGTGCGGGCGGTATGGCGATGGTTTTCATCGACGATTTCTTCCTGCCCCTTAAGGCTAGGTATCCCCTTTATTTTTTTACGTACTTTGCCGGCTTCGTTGCCTCGCCGTTCAGAGGTGTGGGAGTGGGTTTTGAGGAACCGCATCTTCGACTCATGTTCTAGTTCGTGGAATCGGGGTTTCCACGAATTTCCCATAGTTCTGCATATACGGCTCATCAGAGTGGGATAGTATGAGGTTGAAAGCCCGGGGACTACCTGGGTTCAGTCACTGGGATCGTATTTGTAGTACTTGGAAGGCGTATCTTAGATGGAAAACCAGGGGGTTTCCAGAGGCGCACGAGCTTGGTCTCAGTCTCCGCGTGCACGAAAGGAATAAAACTGCTCTTCTTCTATAGCTAAACAAACAACACCTGTGAGTAATAACCTTTACCGACTTAAAAGGAAGACCTGTCCAGGGATACAAAGTGTCCCGCAAGCTTGATCTTACATCAACACATATTCTGACCAAAAAAACATACTTCGAAGTATACATACACGTAAGTAATTGGTCAGCGAAGTAGAGACCTGCATTCCCGTCAAACACTAAGAATACGAGCGCGGCGAAACTTGCGCGCGTACCGCATAGTAATGTACATGGTTAAAAAATCTTTTGGATATGTCAGCTTTTGGATTTTTATCATGTCTATTTTAAACATGACGTTAAGCTCACCGGCTGGAACGTTGCCGTGCCGACCACATCCATCGAGGTTCGAATCTCACGCCGAGATCACGATTTTTTTCAGAGTTTTGTACATCAGCTTTTTGGTCCCGTTAAAATGAAGATAGGAAAATAAAACGAATTTTGGGAGGAATTAAATCTACTGTAGTTTGGATTTTATTTCGCGAAAAATCAGTTTTTTTCCCTCCTATCGGAGAAGGCGAATTGTTTATTCAAATATTTCTTTACTCGAAATCAAGCAGCAAGTATCTCGACGCCCAGCTGATAAACCTTGACAAGATGCAGACGAGAGCGAAGGCTTATGTCGGTGCGTGCGCGCCGCCGCCAACATCTTTGTGTGTTTGGGGGCGCAGTGTAGGAAGCTTTCGCTCTCAGGCTATCTTGGGTGTGGGTAGAGGGATCCCTGAAACGCCACGATCGGGGCAGCGACGGCGATGGAGTTTTCTGGCGAAGGTTCTGCGGAAGCCCTGATGATTTGTATAAACCCCTTGGCAGTACGTACAGTAGTGTCGCATTGACTGTCTCTGTTTGCCTGTAATATCCTTGATCAATACGGGCATGCGCGGAGCCGCAGGCGGGCGTCATTTCGCCGCGGCGAAGCCCCCGTTGTGGTACAGTACCTTATTTTGTCGGTTTCTGGCTCATCAGATGTTCGCGCCTTGAAATACAACATTTATTTCATGTTTTGAAGCAGGCCAGCTGGCCAACGATCTGACGGTTTGATGTACTTATGCGCCGACGCCTGCCGCACAAGCCCTCGAGCAGGTCACCGGGCAGGCCTTCCCCGAGTGAAGTCGAGGCAGGCGAGCACGGTAATGGAAGAAGCAAACGAAAAGCTCCACCTCACGTCGACACAAGGGCCTCGAAGCCCGGAGAGCACTCGGAATTTCAGTGCTGCGACGACACGCATCTAGATATCGTATATATAGGTCTATCATATTTTTATAACATGGCGTCGTAGGTTAATTCGTATATAGTTTGAGATCAACGAGGGCCCCTGCTGGGACAAGCCGGAGACTCTCACCCAGGGTTACTACTTCCGAGTTGATTGTCTGCTAATCAACGCGGCACCTCGTCATAGAGAGTAGGTACCCCGGTAAAATAAACACTAACAAAACTGATGTCGTTATCGACGGTACACCTCGCTACTAACGATGGGCGGGCGGGATGGTCTGTTTTTTCCTAGCTTTTTTCTACGTTGTGGTGCAGTTGTAGAGCTGCGATATCGCGCACGGAGTGATACTCAAACCTCGCTACCAACGATGGGCGTCCGTTTTTCCTAGCCTCTTTCTACTTTGTCGTGCTGTTGTAGAGCTGCATCGCTCACGGAGTGATACTCAATCACTGTCTCCCCATACAACAATGAGGCTTTCCCGAAAAGGGATCCACCTTGCACCTTGCTGGTGTCCCCTCTTTTCTGTTCCAGATTACTGTTGTAACATCGCGTCGTAGGTTAATTCGTATATAGTTTGAGATCAACGAGGCCTCTCTCTGCTGCGGCATGAGATCACACCCATACTTGTGGACACTTCTCTTATATCAATGTCGTTGCTCGTTTGGTGCGTATCCTTTTTGCGGGTTTCTTCTATTCCTTATTGTCCCCAAACTTGTACCTGCTAGCCTAGTTGATTAGGGGGTTCTGCTACAGTTGGTTGTCCCGTGGGAACGTCGTGTACGATTTTCCATACCCCTCCGACGGCGATACGGCGCTGAGGTATGCGATTGCGGCGGAACGCGTTTACCTGGCAGTCGGCACGCGGTGTTGTGGCGTGTCTCCATGTGGTTCTTCCGGAACCAACATACGCTCATGTAGTGCTTGAGGGTAGATATCGTATATATAGGTCTATCATACCTGGTATAACACAGCAGCAGCGACAACGGCATGTTGGGTCTTCAAGTGCATGCTGCAGTCGACCGCCTACAGCAACGACACCATCAACAACAACACCAGCGACCACAGCATCAACAACAACTACTATACGATGCATGATACCACAACTTGAACTGCAACGACACCAACAATAACACCAACAACACCGTCAATAACAACAGCAACAACTACACGGTACGACACGACAACAAACTGCAACATCAACAACCAACAGCAAAAACGCCCACAGATACACATAGATACACAGCCACACAGACAAAACCTACCTGATGCAAGATACACCGTAGTCGGTACGGCCTGTCTGTGATAAACTTTGGAAGCACCTCAATGCGGCAAGCCGCGCCGTTTCCGCATGCGTGCACAGTCAATCCCTCTTGCAGCGGGAAAAGGAACCGTTTCAGAATTTTTCCGATGGGGGCGGTCTCGACGGCAGAATCCAGTTGTACGTACGTAACGCTGAGCTGCGGAGATGTGTGATATTTTGTGTGCACAACAGTATGTATATACTCCCATTGGCTATGCGTCTAGGGTTGAGCCTGCTATAAATGGTACATGTTGCCGGTACATATGATCTTATGTAAGTCCAAGATATACACAATACGAGACTACAGCGCGGTCAAGGGAAACAACGAAAGGGGGTTCTATGGGGACATCAACGATCCCGACTTGACCTCTTGAATCGATGGGTTTGCTCACATAGGCAGCGTTTTTGCTTACCTCAAGATAACAAGGCCCCTTCGAAGCACCGGCGCCAGATGGCGTGGTGCTCGCGGCGTGTTCCAGGGGCATGTTTGGTGTTGTTTGTGCGGTCGTTCTCGTAGCCTACGGTATTTCTGTACAGTGTGCTCCAGAATTCAGTCGATGTACGCGCCAGCGTGCACGTCGATCATCACCACCCTTCACGTGGGATTTGCACGCCTCGGCTGCGGTTGACAGGATCAATGTCGATATCACACGGGGCATGACGGCCGTCGTCGTTCCCGTTAATCCTGGCATTGTAGGCACTCTCCTCCACTTCCGTGCCACGTTATACGCTGGGCATGACGCCCCCGCTCACTCCCCGACCTCGGGGGTGCAAACAATGCTGCGGAGCTTGATTTTCTTCTTCTTCGCCCCCGCCCCCTCGGTCCCTGCCGTCGACTTATGCTCCCGCACCGCCCCCCTAGCCCCTCTCTCATCCAACTCCGCCTCCACGTCCTCCCCGCTATGAAAGTCCTCCATAAGGGCCTTGGGTTCCGCTCGTTCTAGGATGAACAAGGTCCTGCTCGCATTTGGCAGGTCATGTGGGTTCAGCGGGTCATACGCGTGCGCGCTTTGGACTACCTACCCCTACTTCAACTCTGGCCGCCTGTTCTTCGCGCGCCTCCGTTGGTGCATAGTCCTTGACGTTGTGTAGCGGGCTCTTGGCCGGTCGTTCCGAAGCCCCTTCACATGCTTCTTCTCGCTGCTGCTGTAGGTTTCGTCGCTAAAGTCCTCGAGAGCCTGCTGTCGTAGCCTATCTACGCCCCTTTCGAAGCACCGTCGCGAGATGTGAGCGTCCCCGCAAGCCCGAGCTCGGAGCATGACAGGGTTCGCACATTCGTTCACCTGGAGCCTACGGTCGTTCTCATCAGCGTGCGGCAATATCCCATCAAGTTCGGTGTGGACTCCTTAGTTGCGTAGCTTGATGCTCATCCTCTTCGTCCCTCTGTTCTCCCCGAGCCATCGTCGTCCTATTCACGTTTCCCCCCTGCAGCGCAGGTTCCAAATGCACTTCCAACTCCTCCTTGTCTCCGACACGTAAGGGACCGAGCCTCGGCAGCCTCAGACGTCCTTCGTCCTCAGAGGATCAGGTCACCGTCTCCGTCGCTGCAGACGCCCTCTTCATGTACCCCCGGTAGATTGCCGTCGTTTTTAGCTTTGAGTGTGAGCGCCTTGTCTGATGAGTATGATGCCCCCTCTCCCCGCCACCCCGCCACCCCCACACGCATTCTTCGACCTGCCCCCCTCTCCTCCTTCCCCTGACACCCGCGTTCCAACTTCCTCTCGACCTCTTCCTTGTCTTCAAGGCCATCAGTTCCCTGGAAGCCTCGGAAGCTGTTCGTCCTCGCGTTGCCGGGTCACCCTCTTCGTCGCCGCAGACGCTCGCCGGAGCCTACTGCTGTCCCCATCAACGTACGCCAGGACCCTCTCTAGGTACCCCAGGTCTACAACGTCGATCGCCACCGTCTTCAGTGTTGGGTGTGGCCCACTTGATGTCGGGGCTTGATATCCCCCTTCCTCACCGATCCCCCCTGCTCCTTCGTCTTCGCTATCATGTTCCCGCTCCTCTCCATCCCCTCACTATTCCAGATTTCCAAACTACTGCCTCTCCGCCTTTGATGCCCTCCAACCTAGCCCCGGCAGCATCGATAACCGTTCGTCCGCAGAGGGCCAGGTTGTGTCATTCGTCACCACGGATGCTCTCGTAGATGCCACCGTCGTGGTCCTTATCCAGTTCAGGCCAGAAGTTGTTTACGAAGCGATGTGCGCGGTTTTAGGGGTAAGTGGTACAACCAGGCTCTAGCGAGGTCCCCATTAATGAGCCTTCGGAACCTCGTGTCGTCTTCTGGTAGTTCATGACCTCCCCCTCTGTTTTCCACGCACTCCCCCCCCCTGCCTTACCTGATCCTGTGCCCCCTATACCCCCCCCGCCTCGGATTCTCTCCGAAGCCTTTCGACTGAGACCTATTCGTCCGGGCAGAGAAGAACACCTCAAGTTCTTCCTCGCTCCAGGCGCTGGCGAAGGCGTCGCCGTCGAGGTCCTCGTCCAGTCGGGCCCCGGCTCTCGCGATGACTGTGTTTTCGCGGCCTTGGAGCACGGCGGCGGTCGTGCAGGCGATGATGGATCCTGGGGTGATGTCCTCTGGCCGACGCATAAGTATCGTCGGTACAGAGCGGCAATCCGATCACGACCGGGTAACAGCAAGTACGCCTTCAATAAAACGAACCCCCCGTCCCTTCCCGGCGCCCGTATGCTGCAACGCTGGTTCTCTTTGCGAAGGGTTCAGTATCGACGAAACTTTCTGCTCGCTTGACTGCCATGCCCTCTAGGCTACGCCCGAGGCATTCCACGCCTACGCCTCCTATTTAATCGACCGCGCACTTTGCCACGTACTCTTCAGAGCCGATTAGTGCTCCTACCAACTTCTCTCCTCCATATTTCTCCTTTTGGACGTCGATAGTTACCTGATACGATATGTATTCCAGCGCTTTCTGTGAACCCTAAGAGGTGGACGGTGACGTCGTCCATGTAGGCGAACGTTTGACTCCTTACCCTCGAACCCCGCTCAGAAACACATACTTCCCGGACGCAACAACAAGTGAAATGTTTCCGATTTAGTAGGGTCTCCTTGCTACAACCTTCTGGAAACAAACGTGCGGTGCAGTCGCCCATCCGAAACTACGTATCAACTGGTGTCTCGTCGTAGAACGTGGCCACAAACGGCGTGGGTGCTGGCACACAGGTGATCTACCGTTCAAGCAAGGCTATCGAATTGACTGCGTTGAATGCATTAGAGCAATCCGTGAGAATGAACCAGTTTCCTATCTCGTGTAGCGCGAACGCTCTCATCTCCGCATGCTCGACTCCTCCAGATACAGAGACCCCAATTTGCTCCTCCTCCAGTAGTGGTTGCTAATGTCGTATTGCCGCAGCGGCAATTGCTGAGTCGCCTCCATCGCATCTAAACGGACATTGATCGACACTCATTTCGCCAAGAGAGGGGAGGCTAGACCGCAAGAAGAGCTTCAAAGCCTCCGGCGGGTACAGGTCGGGGCTGTCGCAGAATCTTCGCCTGAAAGCTGCCATGCCCCTGCCAAACTTCTCTCGCCCAAAGTTGGTGTGGATGATGGACTGCAGGTGCGCAAAGCGTTGGCCGTCACTTCCGGAGCCCGGTAGAGGGATGCGGGAGCTGATATTGTCGAAGAGCACCTGGGAGACGTACTCGCCTTTCGGGCTTCCTTCCTCTGCCTTCGTTTCACTCGCCAGCACCACCGCGACCGCAGTCAGTGCCCAGGCCGCTGCCTTCACTGCTGCCGTCGCGGAGAAAAGGAGGCGGGGTTTTCGAACGGGTATTTGACTACCTGGGTGACCCACGTCTCTTCAATGCCAACTAGGTGCTCGCCCAGCTTGTACGCCTCTCCCGTGGAACAAGCGACCGCCGGTCCCGCCGCAGAGACGACAGCATGGTCTTCGGGCGTGAATTTGACCAGCAGACGGTGGTCCACTTCTTTTTTGCTGCCGAAAACGCACGCCTCTGCTAAAAGATACGTGCGGTGACTTCAGTCCCTCCCGCGCAACAACACACTGACAACGGCCATTCATTCGGGTATAACTTCTCTGGCGCTTTCAGGGTTGCATATCCCTTGTGTTCCTTGTTGTGCCTTGTTTTTCTTACACATTTGGTTTGTGATGCGTTGTTTCATGCCCGGCACATCTGGCGGATCGCTCGCTGTCCTCCTTATATTTTCGCGGTGCATACAGGACCTACGCGACATCACATAATAGCTTGAGCGTTTAGTAACTGTGTGTGACTCGACTTCACCCCGAAACACAAGCAAGGTTTTCAACACCGATATATTCGCATGTTACGGTAGGGATCTGTCTACCTGTTGCCTTATGAGGCTATTCACTTGAAGAGCTCCATACCCCCACCCAAACTAGGCTTTGAGAGCCATGGAAGTGCAAAACCGATGAGCAATGCCACGCACGGCCTAGGTGTGTAAACCAAACAGTGTAAAACACGAATTATATACCAGCGATGCAGGGTACATCTTTACTTGAGGAGTATTGTAGATACACCCTAAACACCGACCTTATAACCGTCAGCTCCGTCGTTAGGGTTTACATCTATTAAGGAGCCTGTTGGTAGTCAACTTGAAAGTTGTTGGCCAAAACGTGCCACCGCCATTGCGTCGGGCATCGAATTATTCTAGGACACACCCTGCTTGAGAAATCAACTTGAACCTGGCCCAAGCTATTGTCTCGCGTACCCTGTATGAAAAAATGAATATGATATTCAGGTGCCTCTCGACGAAGCACACGAGTTCCAAATCCTCGATCTCGATGGCTGTCACAAATGACTATAATTAACAAGGCAAACTTTGACTGTGAGAGAACGCTGACTTTTTTGCTCATAACAATACTGCCGTAAACAATTGGAAGGAGAAACCCTCTAAAAGAGTATTTGCGAAAAAGTGTCTTCAGAAGCTTACTTGCTTCTGCTAAAAAAAGCGGATTCCCTTCCGTCATTCTGGTGTGTTTGCGGACAAGGTAACTCAAATCCTAGAGGCGACGCCTCCGAAATTGAGGAGGGAAGTGGGGGTGTGCGGCAACGCGGCAAATCTCCAAAAAAAAACAAGAAAACAAAACTGTGTGCTAGTAGCAATGTCAGCCCAGCAACGGTGTCGGCGGCAGAGTTGACCGCAGTGCCGCCACTGCCATCCCACGATCGCAAGCAGCAGCTAGGGGCAGCATCAGCTTGAGCAACAAAAATAAGTCGTCGCCATGTATTATGTTGCTGTTGTTACACATTAGATACCTTGCTGTGCTCAGCAGAGTAGTTGTACGTGTGCCACTTGATACACATTGCTGAGTAAAGTAGTAGTAGGTGGTGGTGAGTCGTGTCCACCGATGTACGTTGTGGGTGGCAATAGATCTTGAGGACGGTACTAATAGATGGACATTGTCTGCTACATACAACAGATTGTGGGGAGTATCCATCGATGGCCATTGTCGGTGACAATAGATTGGGGATGTGATCCATCTATAGACATCGCCAGCCACAATATATTGTGAAACACCCAGTCGATAGCCACTACTGGTGACAATAGACAGGATAAGTAGTAAATCGATAGACACTACGGACGGCAATAGATGTGTCCATTGCGTCATATTCTATTGCTATTGCAGTGGACATTGTTTATTGTCCAGGGTATATGAATAGTTGAGTTTTCACCATCAGTATCAAAACCCATAGCCGCCCTAACGCTCTGCACATTGACTGCTTTGCTCTTTGGACACGGATCTCCATTGTCAATTGAATATTTATTACCGTCAAAATGTTCAGGTTGATGAACACCCAAGGTGCGTTCAAGGCTGGTGGCGAGCCTCATCCCCCATCATGATGGTAGAGTAGCTTCGGTATACCTCCCGTTGAGACCTACAGTCATTCCTTTCAGATCGAACAACTATATCCACCGGTCCTCGTCTGGGCGTACATTGTGCCCTCCGAGGCTATGCATCATGCTGTCATGCCCGAGAGCGGCAGTTGGACGCGTGAAGGCGAACGCCACGATCGCACCCCACTCCAGTCTCCGAGCGACGAAATACACATGTGTTTGATCACGTTCTCGCTCCAACGCACCACCGTTCGAGCCGGGCTGTTGCAATCGCTCTTTTTTTGGCATCCCCCTTTACATGTATCCGCCTGGCAATATAGCACGCGGCACGTTCACCCCACTTGGGTGACCATCTACTTGTTGTGTTCAGCATTGTTTTGGTTCTTGCGGCGCCCCTGGCCGACAGCTCTCGCGCACTCGGGCATATGCATGCTCTATACGTGCAACAGCAAAAGAGGGTAGATAGTAGGGGTGCACCTACTGTATGATACAATGTTCCGAGGCTCTTCGCTCGAGGAGCACTCTCTGTGAATCATCCGAAAAAGGGGATTCTAGAAAAACGGTTACCTGTGATGGAGTAGCACATCCATTGTATAGGAAGCATATGTTGTTGTTGTTGTTGTTGTTGTTGTTGTTGTTTTTTTCTTCACATTAAACCGTTCTTCCTACGCGTCGACATCCAGCACAACCAGTGCCCGTGCCGATTCTTCAATCCTAGAGAGATACAAGTTATGTGGTCACAAAGCTACGCCACAGAGATACTACGTTGCCACGTATGCAATGCAATGCCATGTCATCATACTGCGTACGACAGGCACGACATACCCATTCCATGACCTAGAGAAACAAAAACGAAACAAAGAGAAAAAACAAATACAAAAACAAAGACAATTCGAAAGAGAAAAGAAACAAAAAAAGGAAACAAAATATACCTGGTATATGTATATACTTCAGTATAGCAACAAACCATCGTACCCACCCATAGGGGACGTGGCAAACACTTGAAAAGAACGAGCTGGAAAAAAAAAAGAAAAAGAAGAAAACACCACTAGTCGTCAACAGAGTAAGACTAAGAACCAAGGGACAAATAACAGGCAAACCAAACAAAGCACAAGGCATGCTCCATGTAGCGGCAGCAGTTTATGGTACGAGTAACACAGCCAGGGTCTCCCTGCTGGCCCGCCTGGTACCTTGCTACCCTGTCTGCCACCATCGTCCAGCGTTCGTCAACTATGCCCGGCCCCTCGGCGTCAGACAGTACGAAACAAGCAAAGCAGGCTCGTCATCCACCCACGCCACACGACTCCTTCAATAAGGCTTATCAATTGGAGAAAGGAAGAGAAATGAAAATCGCATAGGGTCACCGCAAAGAAGACAATAAAATGAAATAAAAATAAACAAAAACAACAGGAAGACAAAGGAAGACCACGTTCGAACCAGCTGCACCAGTTGGTGGTACGAGTAGTATAGGCATGTTCTACTTCTTAGTCTGCCCGGTAGCTGGCTACCCTATCTGCCATCTCCTTCCTACTTTTGTCCACTGCAGTTTCCCTTCTACTCCTCTTCCCCCCCCTCTCCGCATTCCCTTGGTCGGGTTTTCTGCTACTCCTCTTGTTGCCCCTCCTCCCCCCATTCCCTTGGACACCACCCACGGCGGATGCGCGGCGCTGCCTGCTCAGCTCAGCCTCCTCAGCCTCGTGCCACCTCACCATGCACCGTTCGGCTGCTTCCAGGATCCCCCGGTACCACTTCCCCGCCTTTTTTGCAGCAGTGGGCCACAGTGCGGTCTCAACTCCAAACACCAAGGGAGCAAGTTCCGTTGACCCTTCGGTGGCGCGGAACTCCCTAAGGCCTTCGACTACGCATCTATGCCAAGTCTTAACCTGTTCGCCAAGTCTCGGGTTCTCCCCACCAGCAATCGTCCCGAACATCACCCGGCTGGGTAATCGATCCTTGCTTTGCCGTGCCACCCCCCCCGCGAAGAAGAGACGCCGTTTGCGGATGGTCGTTTCGATACTCTCGCAACGTGTCATCTTGAGGGCCTTCGCGTACGAGAGGGTGGCATGGTCAGTACGAAGTCGGCGCTGGAAGCCAATGACTCGCAACAGGACTTGGTGGTGAGCCGTTCGAAGCTTGGCAAAGTGTTCCGCTCTGAGGGTCCACGTCACACACCCGTAGAGCAGGGTCTTAATCACCTCGGCCTTCAGCATTCGGACTCTCAGGCTAAGGGGGGCGATCGTCCTATCATACAGCTCCGGGCCGAACCGTTTGAGGCATGCTCGCATGAGACGGATCCGTCGGTCGAATTCGAGCGAGAGGTCAGCGTTTTCGTGGATAATGCCGCCTAGGTACAAGAACTGGGTCGTCTGCTTATACCTCTGGCCTGCTGCTTCGATAACGAGCGGTGGTGCGAGGGTTTTCTGGTCTGGCGTTTGTAGAAGCATAGTCTCTGTCTTCTTTTCCGACACCGTAAGGCCTGCTGCTTCGAAGACAGTCACGAAGACTGTCATCATTTTCGCGAGCCCTTCAGCCGACTTCGAGACAATCCCTGCGTCATCGGCGTACAACATGCCCCATACAGCCCTTCGCACGCACGCCAACGGCTCCTGCTCCTTCGTTCCGACTACTCCAGCATCACTGAGTTGGACCAAATCCCTTACGATGGCTTCGTCATGGCTAAAGCGTACTAGTACGACGTGCAACGCAGCAGCGAAAAATACGTTGAACAGTAACGGTGACAGCACACAGCCTTGCCGCAGCCCCTGCGTGACATCAAACCATTCCGAGTGCTCGCCGTCATCCGTACGCACGCGGGCCCACATGCCATCGTGGAAATTACGGATAATTCTCAGCATCTTGGTTGGTACGCCAAAACGTGTGAGTACTTCCCATAACAGCTCTCGGTCGACAGAGTCGTACGCTTTCTGCAGATCGATGAAGCACAAGTACAGGGGGATTTTCCTCTGTCTTCCAAGCTCTTGCAACCGGCGCACAACGAACAACATATCAATCGTTGATCGTGCGGGGCGGAAGCCGCACTGTTCCTCCGGGAGTAATTCCTCGGTCTCGCAGTAGTTGCTGAGGCGCGACGCGACTGTTTTCAACAAGACTTTGCCTGCGTGGGCAACAAGCAAAATCCCTCCGTAGTTGTTGTAATCAGTTCGGTCCTTCTTTTTGTGAAGGACCTTGATGATCGCGTCTTTCCATTGCTGGGGGACTTCTCCTGTTACCCAAACATTGACAAGGATGTTGTGAAAGCACTGGGCGAATGCGGGGTGGTCGAGTTCGGCCGGGAGACCATCTGGCCCGACAGCTTTCCAGTTTGACATCCCCTCAAGTGCTTCCGTCATCTCGTCCATGGATGGTTCATCTCCGAGCGACAGTTTAAGCGGTCGTGGTGGCAAGAGGTCGATGATCGTGGAATCGAGTTTAAGCCATTTCGTGTTCAAAAGTTTGTGGTAAAACCTCCCCCGCATTTCACGAATTCGCGCCTTATCCCGCAACAGCGTGCCATCCTCGTCCCTAATGAACTGTTTGCTTCTCGCTTTAGTCCCTTCCAATCCTACCGTACTCTTAAGGTGGTTGTAAAAGCCTCTCTGGTCGTTGTTCGCTAGTAGTCGTTCGGTTTCAGCGAGGTACGCTTCGAAGTACGCATGCAGTCCTGCGGCAATCACCTTCTGCAGGTTCGCACACGCAGATCTCAGTGTCTTCCACGCGGTTCTATCCCGGGGGTGGGCACGCAGGAATTGCCGTGCATCCTCCCTCGCTGTCCATGCTAATATGAATGCGGCCTAGGTTTCGGCAGACTCACACCATCCATGTCTGCGGTGGCGACGTGGAGGGGGTGGTACCTCGTTTTGGACCGCATCAATAATAGCCGCAGTGAAAAACTCAACCATGCCAGACGTATTACGGGGCTGGTTAAGCTGGTTGAGAGTGGAGATGACCCTCGCGACTACTTGTTCACGACACTTTCCATCGGACATAAAAAGCTGCCTGTCGAACTCTCGGCGTTTTGTCGGTCTACGTATTTGTCTGTTGCACGCAAAGTGACCACTGAGTCGGACTTTGACATACAAGATGTTGTGGTCTGAGTCAGCCTTAGCTAGGGCAGGAGGCTGTAGGACGACTTTAACATCTTGTACTCTAGGTCGATGGGCTTGACGGGTTAGGATGTAGTCGATTCGCTTACGGTCACTCGGGCTGGTGCCGTTGTGTGTATGCGAAATCCCACCCTTGCGCGTGCTGAACAACGTTTTGGTGAGAGCTAACTTGCAATTGGTGGCGAACGACAGGAGTCGTCTGCCATTATCATTACGAACATCACGCCCATATGCTCCAAGCACTCTATTTTCATCATCACCACACCCTTCCATCCTCTGTCCAGTTCGCGCGTTGGCATCCATCAGTACAAACATACACTCTTTCGTCGGGATCTTTTCCACCAGTCCTCCAGCTTCTGCCAGAAACTACGTTTCAGTCCAACGTCCTTGGTACAATCAGTTGGAGCATACGCGACGAGGAAATAAACTGCCTCGTATTTGCTAGCCAGCTCAAAGCGCATAGACATAAGCCGCTCGTCAATGAACTGATGAGTGCACACAGCCTTACTGCATAGTTATTCGTAGCTCTAGGAGAATATTCAGTGGAGCAGTTCAGACATCCCTTTTGCCCACAGAACATTATGTCATAAGTCTGGGAACCTTCTGCATGACAACGTTCCGGTAGAGGGCATTCTGTTATATAGTTGGGAATCTTCTGTATGACAACGTCCCGATAGACTGTATCTGCATACAGGTTGGTTTTGGTCGACGTCTGGGCTGAGCTGTGTTCCTGGCAAAGTCCACTATCGCTCACTCGAGTTCTTTCCTTTCCTCTCAACTCACTTGAGGAGCATTAATAAGAAGTTCGTGAACTACAAGCAGCGTGCTCTACCCAGCACCGACATTCCTGTGCCCCTATCAGCTTATATATTTGCACCCCATTTCACCTACCCGTACTATTAATAATATCCCTCTTGGGGCTTCACTGGGAAACACATGACGATTGCAGCAATGAACGGCCACTGCCTGATTGGGGGGTGAAATAAAGTGGTGTCCGAGATGCAGTGCAAGGATTCGCACGACACGTGGCGCACTACGATCCTTTCCGCACTGCTGAACGCTCACGCTGCTCGTAGACGGTTGATACCACCGATTCTGTTGTCGTTTTAGGAGCTATCGGAAGGCCCTGAAGGGGGTCAACCCGACGATCAATTCCTATTGCCTACGAGTGCTGTGGGTTTACACCGAAAAAAGCTGTCAAAACAAAATCGAAGTTGGATAGGTTCTCAGTTCAGAAGGTCCATCAGTCCCAGTGACAAACAAAACTTGCGAAGACAGGTGCAGGAACGTTTGTCCGAGGTTCCTCACTTAAGGAGATCTACACTCCGTATATATTGCTGAGTTAGTCGTGTCTGAGAAACTTGAGAGTGACACCCGATGAACAATCCCATGGCCTACTTACAGGTGCAGAATTACACATACTAGGTGTTCGATGCACTCACTGATATGATAGGCCAAGCCTGAGTCAGTTCGTAGAAGCCCCTCCAGGGTATATATATATTATCGCTTAGAATACACAAGACAAGGAAGAAAGGGGGAGAACATGAAGAAGAAGAAAAAGAAAAGAAGAAGAAGAAGAAGAAGAAGAAGTGAGAAAGCGGCGGATAAGATACGTCCCAACCCGCTAACCGTTCCACACAGAAACACGCATATTTCCTGTGTGGAACTCCCAAATACCGTTACACATGAATCCATACACCAAGTACGTGAGCACTCCGAACAACCCCTCTGCTCTCTACTTGGCTGCTTGGTGAATGGGATAACCAAACATCGCTCATGAAAACCATGCCATGATGATAAACCACGATCACCTACAATCCAAATCCAAGGTATTGTACTCATAAAGATAAGTATATGTCAAGACCACCAATGCCTCAAATCAGAATATCACCGACACAAATATCAAAGTCTCAAATCTCACAAAGAAAGAAACTTGATCTTCATATCTCAGAAAATAGTACCACAAGAACAGCTGCTCAAAACCCGAAAAATAAACAAATCGGAGAAAAACAGAAATCAACTCCTCAAATCTCGACTGCACAGAAAGATCAAGCCCGCCAAGCCCAGAAAAGCCCACAAAGCAACTCCTCAAAATCTCAGAAAACAATCACTCGAATCCTTGCATCATTTATATAGTACTGCAGTTCCCCCTTTTTTTATCTCTCCATCTGAATCAAACACCAATCCGATATAGCCTCTCTACAGGGGACACACTAAATCCAGTCAAATGGCAACAAAAACCCAGAATTTCGTCTCTGAAATAACGCCCCCGTTTAGTGCGGTCGCCGTAGTATACTACAGATTTCAATTTCGCGTTACGTACGTAGATACGTATTCAGTATAATAATGTTATACAGTAGTTCCAAATATTTTAGCTTTCCTGCTACGTACAGCAGTCTTCCAGCCCCAACGGAACGGGATAAAAAGCATCACTCATGAATCACGATCGATTCCTCAACTCAGGAAATCCATAAACTTGAGAAACCCAGTACGGGTATAGTGTAACACTGTGTGGTCCCCCTTGTGCCCGTACTTGGCCATGCAGGAAATCCCTAAACTTGAGAAACCCAGTACGGGTATAGTGTAACACTGTATGGTCCCCCTTGTGCCCGTACTTGGCCATGCAAACAGCTGGGGGAGCAGAAGGGGATTCGGTACTCGATGTCATGCATGGCCACTCTTCTATCATGACTGTAGGCCCCCGCATCGCTACAATGCCGGGACGGAGTACGCCAGATTGTTATCGATCACATACGCACAAAACACTCCGTACTATCGCCTCTTGCTGCGGCCGTACATGTACGTACCAGTATCATATACTACAAAAAAAAAAAGAGAATTCCAGAATGACGCACTCAGCTATCAACTATCATGTCATCAACCATTAATCTACACGTAAATCACTTGAATAGAAATACCCGTAATTTAGATGTACTCGTATTTTACCACAAATGACTTAGTGCTAAATATCCTAATTTCGAGGATCATCAAATAGGGATCAATCACACGACCAAAAATAAATCTCCTCATCACTCATGTCCTGCTCAAAATATCAACGCAAAGAAACAGCACAGTAATATAGCTACACTCGTCCGGGCACGGCTGTAGGCTACCGCAAAGCTACCTCTGACGCTCATCGCATACCCTACCAAACGCTGATTCACTCATAAACAGGTCAACCTCAACAACGCGCAAGGGGGGGGGGGGGTTGGCGTCAGGGGGAGGGCAAGATACAGCAGTCATCAAAAACATACCGCTGACAAAAAAACAAATCCATCGTATCTCAAAATGTCGGCCCAAAAAACAATACGCGTGCGGTACAGTAAAACCAAATCATTCAACCAAACGGAACGAAACAAGAAAAATAAAATACAACCTGTAATTTCCATCAAGCTCCCAGCTTCCAACTCTCGGTCTCCTTCATCTTCTCTTTAACTCGTGTCCGCTTCGTTCTCGTCCTCCGACGCAGCCTGCTCTGCCACCCTCGGTCAGCCATGCGGGCTCTCCATCCATTGCCCCTCTCCCGCCTTGCTCTCCGCCTCACGGTGGCCGTCCTCGGCTCCGGACACCCCTCCATCACCTCGGGGATCCTCATTTCCTTCACGCTATTTTCTGTACCGGGTTCGTCGGACGGCTCCTCCTCGGGTGCAAGCACAACAGCGATGCCGTACTTGATCCGATGCGTATCGCTTACAACCCCTCGTGATGTCTCGCCTATTTTCGTAGGCGACGGCTCCTGCCGGCCAAGCAGGCGTCCTTGCTCACGCGTACCCTCTGGTACGCTCTCTCTCGCGCGCGGGGGAAGTCCCTCCCGCGTCGTCGATGGTCGGCAAGGTTGGAGGAGCATTCAGCTCAGTCTC
Source organism: Macrocystis pyrifera (assembly GCA_031763025.1). NCBI lineage: Eukaryota > Phaeophyceae > Laminariales > Laminariaceae > Macrocystis > Macrocystis pyrifera. Next base: position 4,206,632 of record JASSKH010000033.1, on the reverse strand, counting down.
ACCGGGCAACTGCCTGTGCATCGCCCGCGTGTTGTACTCCATTGCGTCCTCGCCGTGTGTACCATCGGGCACATATTTTCTCGCGTTCGGGGAAATCCCTCCCGCCGCGATAGTCGGCCGGCTTGGAAGAGCATTCCGCTCTGTCTCACCGGGCAACTGCCCCTGCATCGCCCGCGTGTTGTACTCCAGCCTCTCACCAACCTCCTCCCCCCCCCTCTCTCTCTCTCCCTCGCTCTCATTTCCACACGTACTCTTGGAAAAACTATCTGCCCGGCGTTCCGCAGGAGGCGTAAAAGAAGCAGAAATATACTGGCATGCAAACTGCCCGTTTGCACCTCCCGCGGCCACAGCAGTCGCCCCAAAAGGCTGCCGCTGCTGCTGCACGCGCTGGAGGAACTGCTGCCGTTGCTGCTCCTGGCCGAGCCTCCGCTGCTCGAGTTGCTGCCATTGCTTCTCGAGCTGCTTCTTGTATTGCTGTTGTTGTTGAAACTGTTGCTCGAGCCACTGCTGCTCCTCCTGTTGCTGCTGGTGTTGCTGCTGCTGCTGCTGCATTCGCTGGAGGAACTGCTGCCGTTGCTTCTCGAGCAGCTGCTTGTATTGCTGCTGTTGTTGAAACTGTTGCTCGAGCCACTGCTGCTCCTGCTGTTGCTGCTGGTGTTGCTGCTGCTGCTGGTGTTGCTGCCCCGGTTGTCGTTGTCTCCGCTCTGCGACCCACCGCTGCGGTGGCAGGGATGCCAGCTCGGCACTGGTGAGGACACGACTGTAATCGATGTAGTGGTAGCCAGGAGGCAGCATTCTAGCGTCGAAGTAGGTATGGAGAGGTGGGGCCGGAGCGTCCATGAGTTGCACCACCGCCCTACATTGCGGTAGGGTGTGACCAGTCCGCTCGCACCTTTTGCATCGGATCTCGCCTGTGCCGATTGTGGCCATCTCGCTTCCACTCAGAGCCGAAACATATATCTCTCCCAGCAAGCCCCAATCAGCGAGCGCGTCCCATTGGAACAGTTCGCTAGCGCGTTCGGAATTGAAATCTGTAGTATACTAAGTCGACCGCACTAAACTGGGGCGTTATTTCAGAGACGAAATTCTTGGTTTTTGTTGCCATTTGACTGGATTTAGTGTGTCCCCTGCAGAGAGGCTATATCGGATTGGTGTTTGATTCAGATGGAGAGATAAAAAAAAGGGGGGGACTGCAGTACTATATAAAATGATGCAAGGATTCGATTGATTGTTTTCTGATATTTTGAGGAGTTGCTTTGTGGGCTTTTCTGGGCTTGGCGGGCTTGATCTTTCTGTACAGTCGAGATTTGAGGAGTTGATTTCTGTTTTTCTCCGATTTTTTTTTTTCGGGTTTTGAGCAGCTGTTCTTGTGGTACTACACCAGGTATCATCGAAACAAAAGAAGAATGCTCCGACGGCTTTGGGCTAAGGAGCCCCGTCACTCAGAAAGTGTTTTAGGTCGACGTGTTGCCCCTGTTGTGGCACGCGTCATTAAGTTTTCCGAAACGCGCTATCCCGGTCGTCGAAAGCGCCAAGAAAGGGAGTAGTTTGGCGATTTGGAGACAGAACATCCCGCCGACCACTGCTTTGATTGAGCACCTACTTTTGGCCGGAGCTGCGGCGTTCGATCGAACCTTTGGACTTGCTCGGAAATTTCTCCACCAAATCGCACTAATTAAAAGCCAAAAAAAAATCTCTCAACCTCGTGCACGCCCACTGGTTCGGTATAGAGGTGTCATCATGATGTCGGAAGATTCCAGCCCATGGCTGGAGATTGCCGAGGAGATATGTGGTGATATATCTTAGGTGCACCGTTTATTGTTCTCTGCAATATTATCTAGCAGTCTATGGTGTTGGTGATTTAGTATGGGCAGAATGTTTAATATGCAAGAGATGTATCGTTCGTTTCTTGCATCTTGTGGCTTCCGAAGTTATGATATACGCTGAACTTGTCACCTTGAAGTTGTGGTTCGATGAGCAAAACGTTACGTCTCTGTAGAATATGGATGTACAAGTCGTCGGCATTTGAGCAAAGTTCCGACGAAAGAATGCTGTAGGAAGGCATCAAGGACAAGATAAACCGGACTACGCCCACGAATTCACTCTTCCGTTCACCCACCGCTCCTGAAATCTCGTTACGTCAACGTGTTGGGGCTTAGCATGGCCTCGAGATCACCACTTTCTTGTAATTGAGACACCACATCATATCGACACCAATGCCATCAAAAACAAGCTGTTTAACCGCATTACGACAGTAGCCCCCAGAGACCTTTGGACGGGCTAATGACGACACATACGGCTGGACGACCTGAGGACAGTTTTCTTCAGACGGCCGAAGACGGTTATCATCAGACCACCTGGACTTTAACAGGTTATGAGCCTCATAACTCGCTAAGGCGCATAACTTAGAGTGCCTCGCGGGACTGCGTAACGCGGGCCACGACTATGCAGTCAAGTTCACACTCAGACGATCTCATTGCTCTGTCGTGACCAACACTCGATCCGTGGAGGTCAATCATGATAAGCACAACCAGTTATTCGAAAGGCAGTATCTATTGTAGAATATGCACACCGCCGGTCTATCTGGAAACACGCTAGCGAGGATGTGGAGCAAGCAGTTCACGGGAGGGCCTAGCAAAGGCCGTTGCACCCAGCTCGAAGCGGGGGTGGTTGTTGCCGAACAAAAACGCCTGCATAAGGTGATAACAGGTTGTCTTGGCTTCGTTGTGGTGGGGGAATCTCGCGCTGATAATGAGAGTATCGTACAAGGGGGGAAAAAAGGTGGATGTTGAATCGAAACGGCGGTGGCTATCGACGGCGCTAAAGGTGAAGGCGTTCCTTAGGCCGCCGGATTTGTCTATCTTTATTCAGACACTTTTCTCTGTGCCGTCCGTTTATATCCATGCCCGCCTATTACCTTACAATTATCAGTCGATGGAGGCCTCAGATACGCGCTGGCAAGCGGCAAGACAATTGACACAATCATACAGATTGTAGAGCGTGAATACCCCCCCGCGCACGCACGCTTCGTCTTGAAAGGGACGCATGGTCAGTAGGCAAATGACAAAGACAACCAAGAAGTGGGTACCCCCCCCCCCAGCAGTACAATAGTGCACAGTATAGTGGACACCTCGAGCGCCGGCTCTTCTATCACAAACGGCGGTGGAGAACCGCGCCCTCATTCCCAGCCGCCATGAAAGGGCGAGTCGAGGAAGACATGGAGTAGCAGGGGTTTGGAGCAGAAATCCAACGGCCGGCGTCAAAGGCCTTGACCAGCTCGATGTTTCGCCCACCAGAGCCCGCGAAACGAAAGTGAGGAAATTCACTTCACAGGAATATGAGTGAAAGCAGACACATACATAAACATCAGGTAGTAGGAAAATACGGCACGACCTGGGATTTAGTTGCAAAGGAGGGGCAAAACACGCGCGGGATCAGCCACCGCAACATTAGGCTCCATTCGAACAGGTCCACGTAGAGAATATTGATGTCGGCAAAATACTTCGTTCAAAAGCAAAGCTTATAGCTTGCGAGAAGCCCACAAACCGGGCGAATGTGTACGAGTAGAGATACAATTTATTTGAGAACAAACGTATTGAATTGGCGGGTCTACTGCCCAGGCTAAGCCATCACCGAATTATGCCGTGATTTCCTCTTATTTTGTGTACACGGGCGGTACAGTTGCTTGGTCCGGTGAGTTTCTCGGACGAAATATCAAAATGTCGGTTCTTCTTCGTTACGTACGGGACAGCAGCAAGCGGGCCAAAATATGGGGGGGGCGGTAAATTCGTCATGTATACTATAAATAAATATTGAGGTTATCAGTCATACAGTGTTCATTGTTTACTTTCGAGCAAGCGGAACACGCCGCTAACAAATGGAGTGAAGCGCGTTAACCAAACAAGCTGAACGCACCGAGTACCAGGTACGTGCCAATTTCTTAGCCCCTTTAGAGAGTGCGCGTATCGCCAAATGACCACGTCAATCGAGCATACAAAACAAACACAAACGAAGATGAGCAGCGAAACGCCCCACACAATGGAGACGGACCAGGTCATTTTTTCGGACCATTTTCTCGCCAAACGAGGGCCACAATATTAGCTTGGCAAAACATCAAAGCAGGGGTCGCAGGGACGCTCCAACGGCATGGGTGCCTGAAAAAACAGGCAACCTCCACAGGACAGACTCTGGTGACATTCATAAAGCGCAAAGATAGGCATTTCATTGCACTACACATGCACAGAGGACAGTCCGAGAGGTTCCTCTTGGCTACAAGCACTCTACTCGCGGTACAGTACTTGTTGCTGGTGTCGAAGCCGATCCCAGCGAGCAATCCAAACACGTATTATGCCTACAATGCTACCCCCATCGCGGCCAGCGTCCGGAGCGTCACCTTCAATTCTCGTGCAACCTGAGGTAGGGCGCTGAAAGGTGCTACTAGTAACCGTTCGGGTGAACAGTGACTCTCAAAGGCGACGGGGGTGACCGTAACGTGACCTCACGAGGTTCCGTCCGCGGTGGATAGCACCATGTAAAGGAGGCATTACGCTGTCCAGCCGTGAGCCAAGAGTCAATGGTGCAAGGACACAATCCAACAAAAATGGGCGTCAGACACGTCCGTCGCTGACGCGATGTGCAAGCGTACTGGCGGATGCAATACCCCGCGTGTATAGTGTTGTCGTCTGTCGAGTGACCGGGCGCGGCAACGGTGTCGCTAGACCCAGCCGGCGATGTTGAAGACAGTCTAAATCAAACAATTGTGATGGAGTAGCACATCCATTGTATAGGAACGCATATACCCGTACGTGGCTGCTTGTATGGTTGTACAATAGCTCTTTGCAGATACCAAACACACCTGTAGAAAAATATGATATGGTTGTATGTAGACAAGTAGGAATATATATGTAGGCGAATATTATATAGTTATACATAGCTCTTAGGGAATATTCAGTGGAGCAGTACAGATATCCCCTTTGCCCGCAGAACAATATGATATAAGTCTGGGAACCTTCTGTATGACAACGTCCCGGTAGAGAACATTATGTTGTAGTTGGGAATCTTCTGTATGTCAACGTCCCGATAGACTGTATCTGCATACAGGTTGGTTTTGGTCGACGTCTGGGCTGAGCTGTGTTCCTGGCGAAGACCACTATCGCTCACTCGAGTTATCTTCCCTTCCCTCAACTCACTTGAGGAGCCTCAATAAGAAGTTCGTGAACAACAATCAGCGTGCTCTACCCAGCACCGACAATCCTGCGCCCCTTTCCAGCTTATATCTCTGTAGCCCCATTTCACATTTGGCGTCGTCGGTTCGCTTTCTTTCGAGCCCTTGCGCCTTGTCTGGTTTCTTCCGTTTTATTTGTTTTCCCCTTCCGGATATTCGGTTATTTCTTGAATGAGGCGTCGAAGTCTCACTGCGAGGTGTGGGGTAGATCAATGATCTCATTTCTGTGTTGAATAGCCGCATCTTCGATCCCTCCCTCTTCCCGATTTTGGGATGATATGGTTATCATCCTTTTATCGCCGTGCGATCTGCATCTACGACTATTCAGGGTGGGCTAATGTGATGGAGTAGCACATCCATTGTATAGGAACGCATATACCCGTACTCGGTTCCTTGCATGGTTGCACATAGCTCTTTGCAGAGACCAGGCATACCTGTAGAAGAATATGATATGATTGTATGTAGACACATAGGAATATATCTGCAGGCGAATATTATATACTGTAGTTATACATAGCTCTTAGGGAATATTCTGTGGAGCAGTTCAGACATCCCCTTTGCCCGCAGAGCATTATGTTATAAGTCTGGGAATCATCTGCATGAATACGTCCCGGTAGAGAGCATTCTGTTATAGTATTGAGGATTGGTGTGAAGTAGGGTGTATCAGCTGGAAGCTGGTGTACGCTTAGTCTCGCTTGCCGATGACCGGTCAAGACACAGAATTGATCGAGGTGCAAACGCTTGAGTTGCTGTTAGGCAGACTCGCGTGAAATCTTCGAATAGAAGAAAGATGATGATGTTGGCGACTCCAGGCCAAGGTTGATTAGTTATTAAGCTCAGCAGACAAGCTGATGATGATGAGCAAAAGTAGAGTGAACAAGTGGGCGTGCAAACGCTCCTCTTGGCTGTTCCAATCTTGATGATCTTTAACAGATACATAACAGATACATATACCTCCTACGACGACGTTCACACACCCGTACCCGATTACGGCCTATGGCAACGTTCGTCAGGTGATGACACACCCGTACCCAATTACGGTCTATGACAACGTTCGTCAGGTGGTGACACACCCAAAATCGATATATTATGGATCCCTTGTACCGTATACTGTTACGGGGGTCCATAGTAAACAGGACCAAATATTGTTAGTAAAAATAGGTAAATATATAGGTTTTTGTGTGTGTGCCGTAGGTCCTGTTAACTATGGTCCCCCGTAATACCAGATATATATCCCCCTCGTGTATGCTAATCTCCTGTTTGGACTCAGCTAGGTGGAAAGTTCTCCTGCTATACATCCTGAAGTTCCGGAGATGATGTACTCTTTTCAATTACACATTCGAACCTAATGATTCGACTTGGTTACAATGCACCCTTGCTTGGTACTGACTGCGATTTATATTTTTAATCTTGCACAACACCGGTCATTGTACTGCACTGCTGTAGGGAAGATGGACCGGATACGTTACCAATGAATGCAAAAAATCCAGTGGTCAGTTCATTGACCCAAGGAAAAGAATTTCTTATCCACCTCGTGCAAATTGAACATGCGACACCCCACAGCTTCGGTAAGGGAGACAATACAGTTCCAATCTTGATGATCTTTAACAGATACATAACAGATACATATACCTCCTACGACGACGTTCGTCAGGTGATGACACACCCGTACCCGATTACGGCCTATGACAACGTTCGTCAGGTGATGACACACCCGTACCCGATTACGGTCTATGACAACGTTCGTCAGGTGGTGACACACCCAAAATCGATATATTATGGATCCCTTGTACCGTATACTACCAGATATTCCAGTGACGACAAAATGATAGCTACTGTCAAGTAACATCTCCAATATTTGGAATCTTCTGTGTGTCAACGTCCCGATAGACTGTATCTGCATACAGGTTGGTTTTCGCCGACGTCTGGGCTGAGCTGTGTTCCTGGCGAAGCCCACTATCGCTCACTCGAGTTATCTCCCCTTCCCTCAACTCACGTGAGGAGCATTAATGAGAAGTTCGTGAACTACAAGCAGCGTGCTCTACCCAGCACCGACATTACTGTGCCCCTTACCAGCTTATATCTCTGTACCCTCATTCCACACAATCCTTAAACATGTGAGGGTCTGTTACCGCCACCGCGTACCGTACATTCCATACAAGTACTTCTAGCCGAGGCTTTCGGCGAGGGCATTCGCGATAAAGTTATAGAAGGTCTTGAACCAAGATGTGTATCGAACGTCGTTCAATGGCCTCCTCGGGCTGCGAACATCAACGGCACGATATGGCACAGGTTGCACCATCTACAGTGTTCACCATCCAACTCCGCTCGGTGTCACGACTAAGCCACAACCGGGCCAATCGTGCTCGTAGGTTCCCCTGGCCATGATAATGACAGCTCGATAGACGGTCAATTTTTGCGCCAGCGCCCACGATATCAGCCCCGGGAATTCCATCGGACAATGAAACCTGCGAAAGGTATGTGTTGATAAAGGTCGGGGGGAGAAGCAGTTCCGCGCTTCACTGTCTTCATCTTGGGTGGGCATAGTCTGCAACATTTCCAGAAATAAAACGATGTTCTGTGCTATCATGGAACCAACGGCCAACAACTCTCTCTTGCATTCCTGCTTAGCTCATCACGATGTACAACCCACACGCCTAATGCGTCCAGAATCGGGCATCGTGACCGTTAGGACCATCATACGAAAGAACAACATTAGTATTGGTTTTGGCCTCCGGCACGCCGGAGCACATTTCACAGCACAGCAGGAAACATAGAGGTGCTGTACCTACCTTGGGCAAGGCAATCCACGCTCCTGGTGTAACCTCGAAGTTTCTGTGTACATGGCGCAGAACACGTCTTGTGAAACCGACACCTGGTGTCCGCAAATGAAGAAGCCTTAATTCACAGGGAGCCCCACCACCGCCACCGCCCCAAGCACCACGCGCACGTAAAAATCAAAGATGAACGGCGAGGGCACAAACACACGAAGGAAAAATAGTATAATCAATTTCCACCCATCAGTACAGGGAGGCCTGGACACCACGCGCAAACTTGACCGAATCCTCCACTCCTATTTGTCGATGAAGAATGCAGGTTGTAACCGGGTCACTACAAGCGCACGCACGTGTTGGAGCCCCGTCTTCGTGGCAAGACCGTCCGTTGAGAAACCAATGAAGCCATGATCACGATTTGCGCCAGCCGATTCGCGACACAGCATCCGGCCGGAGAATCTCTTTGGGGGACATCGCGTGTGAACCGAAGAGGACTACCACGCCGTCAGACACTGGACTCGCACTCTCGCGCGAGGCTGTTCATGTATTACGGGGGAACATAGTAATCAGGACCACATATGCTCAGCAAAAAAGCCTGGAATATATTGGTATTTGGCCCCCTGTAAAAGTATAATACCTGTGCTGTAGCCGACCACCTTTCCATCAGCGTCCCTAGCCACCAGCCTGTTCAACCGATGGATCGGGTTGGGAAGTTACGCGGAATATGTAGATCAGTGAGCAGACGCCGTCCGGCGTGCCATACCTGGCGGTTACTAGGTTTATCATTGTGGCGGTTGCCCACACCACGGGGTCTACCTCTGTTGCAGTTTAGGCGATGTCATATTTATCGCATTTTGGATTCTCGAAGAAACATTACTCAGGTGCCCATCATACGATTTAGGTGCCCAATGGAAATCTACGGTAACACCAACGGAAGCACTTCCGCGTGTCTTTTTTAAAGCCTTCCCTGGCTTTGGTTGACCATCACATACAGCCCATGCCACAATCCTCACTCATGTCGGGAGACCATCACAACCATCCCGCGAAAGATAATCGTGCGGATACTTCGTGTGCTTTCATTTTCACCACCCAACGGACGCAATGAAGGGTATCGGGTGCTGGCTCGCGCACATGACTAACGGAAAGCCGGCCTCCAATAACGAGGTGATATCTGGCTTCCTGTCCCAGCCGTTGTCTGCTCCATGCGCCCTAAGGAACAGGTCCGTGCATTCCGGTACGTCTTCAAAGGTCATAGCCGTCAAGGACAGGCCATCCGTGCCGGAAGCAGGAGGGGACGATTCCAAAGAGGGCAGAAACCCGCCAATGTACTGGCATGTGTGTTTCGCCTGCGGTGGTTACAGTCGTGGTGTGGGGGAGGGGGCGGGGTGGGGGCTGAGCCCGCGCTGTATATCTGCGTTGTCCGCATCAACTAGAGGTGTTTTCGGGGTAGGGGGACACCAAGATCATGTGCTACGTTTGGCCTAGAACTCGCTTCCGCTTAAAGGGTTGCGGGGCTTTGCGCGCGCAAGCAAGCTATGTTGCGACGGTTTGGCGACGCGGAGCGGTAGGTAATATTCAAGCTCGCGATCGGACTGCGGAGAAAACGGGTGGTCGTGAACTATACGAACTATCAAAACTGCTACCAGCCGTATGGTATGATGGGCCTATTCATAAACGATGGATGGTACCTATAACTAAATCAAGGAGTTGATGACCAGAGGGAAGCACATACGCCCGCTACACACAGCTGCACACTGGGTTCATCTGGCTGACTCTACCGCACCTCGAAGCCGAGCTTGGCGTAGAGGGAGAAGGACCGGGAGTTTGACGCGACCTGCATCAGTATCTGTCTCAGCAGACGAGGCACCAAGTACGATAGATGCGTGTAGAAAATTCAAGCACGGGACACGGGGAAAGGTAAACAGGTAAGGGATCGGGCCCATCACCACCGTACTCAGGTTAGGCAACAACAAGAACAGGCACATTAAGACCTGCGGACAGAACCAACAAGGCGTACACTACGCATTATTTCCTCTTCTGGATGGCAAGGCCATGCCAGGCCGCATCGTCCTGAAACAATGTCTACGCTCACCAATGTCGAGAAGCCCAGGTTCTCGGCGTGAGCACACGCCGCCATGAAGGTATTTTTGCCCGCGCCAGCAGCCAAAGACGCGACGGGGCCCAACATAGCCACCTTTGAACCTTTGGCGTGCACGTCGACAAAGGTAACGCCGACGATCTCACCGTCGCCGTTCGTGGCCGCGAAGCCATCCAAGGAGTTGCAAATCCTGCCGAAATGGAGGTAGCGGTGGAGCGGCAATGGTTTCAATGATAAGAGAGTGAGAGGGTTCATGATGGAGAAGGACACCACACACTGCGGGTAGGACGTGAAAGCACTTGCGGCGAAGGCGGTGTTGGCGGTTTGTACGCGCGTGGGGTAAATAAATGTCGCACGTACGTATAGAAAGCCAGCCTTTCTGTTCGGCGGCGATGGTTGGTATTTCGTCGGAAGCGATGGCAACATCGCCTCGTCTCTGCGAAGTCAATCTATTCGAATATACTACAGATATACAGCAGTGGCTGGCCGCGAGACTTGTCAGCGTACTATTGGCCGTTGTCATCAGGAACCACTCTTGGTCGGCTGTTCAGGTATGAAACGCAATGTTTCATGCGTCTGCGCTCAAGACTGACAACATAACTGACCCCAATATCAAGCACCTACGCTCAATCAAGACTGACAGCGATACTGACCACGATACCGCCAGTGGACCGATTTTGGGATCCCCGAACTCCTCCTCAATCACTTCCGGCGCAGCGTTGATAGAAACGTTGTAGTCTTTGAACGCCTTGCCAACTGTGTGAGTGACCTCAGCAATCTGGGTGTCCTGGTGTTCCGGCGTGAGAGAGAGGGATGCCATTCAGGTCGGGAGGGCACGCGGGCGGCGGGGGGCGACGACGTACATTTGTTCGTCCAGTTAGGAGACAGAAGGGACAGTGAACCACACATTGTCCACTTGTCTAGCCGTTGGATTCTGACATGCTCCAAAGTTTGTCACAACACGTTTTATACAACGTTTACACTTTGTATAAGCTACTGTAGTTGTGTGGGCGTTTTGAAGCGCAGTTTGTTTGTATGTATTCATGGACGATCTTGCCGTGGCTCCAACCGCTCATTTTCAAATGCTCAGCTTGCGCTTTCCGTCATGCATCGGCGCTCCATACTTATACTGTAACCATTGTGCTAGGAACTGGTCACAAGCGAGTATACCCCGCCTCATCCCGCGTAGTTGGGGGATAGGGAAAACACGTCTGCGGAAGGTGCACCCGGGCGCCCCGACCCGCCCAAGAGACTTCGATGATCGGCCGTGGGTTTGTTCCCAATAGATTGACGGCCGAAAATTAACATCGCAGATACGGACTACGCTTTGGGCCAACCCGCCCAAGAGACTTCGATGTTCCGTGGTGGGTTTGTTCGTGATAGATTGACGGCCGAACATTAACATCGCAAGTACGGACCACGCTTTGGGTTAAAGGAGTGGGGAATGGCAGTCAAAAAGGGGTGACCCGTAAAGTTAGTATAATTGCAGGGGCATACCCCCCCCTCCCCCCTATATTATATGCCTGGTATATATATATATATAGGTTGGGTTGGCGTGGGTTGGCGACGACGCTGTAAAACACGCCTCTCTCATTGCGTGAGCTAGACAGCCAGGGTACAGTTTTTTTTTTTTTTGGCGGTTACCACGGCTGGCGGTCAAGTTAGATCATTTTTGTGCGGGGAGAACCTTTACTCCGCACAAGGGGGATGATCGTATCACGCAGTGAGTATATGGTGAGGCACCCATGAGGCATTTACATAGTAAACCCATTACTGTCTCTGGAAGTGGACACACTAGAAATTAAATCAATTCATTGATGCTGCCATCCATGTGCAAGAAAGTTTGCCTCAAAAGCGGTTCTCAGTAGGATGCAGCACCCTTCATGCGACTCGCCCAACACCTCACGGCGCTTCGCGCTTGGTGCAAGCAATGTCTGCCTGGTCAATGAAAACCCTATGCGTTCCGTCCCGGTATTGTAGGGATGCGAGGGTCTATGGTCATACGACTACGGCCATGCATGATAATGAGTACACCCCCCCCCATCCTTTAGTCCGAAGGGTGGACCCTGGTACACCCTCCTGCGCCACAGTGCCGTCAGCCGTAATAAAGTCCCCCCCCAAAAAACGGGCGTGCGTGCTCTGCATTGGATGTGGGTGTCTATGCCAGTGCGTCACAATTATATTCGAGGCAGGTTGGGACATGCGCGGGCACCACCCGCGGACGTGTTTTCCCTACCCCCCCTCCCGTTTGGCTGAAAAAGGTGGGAGCATACCCCCGTTTGACCATTCCTCTTATTACTACACAACCAAAACTCTAACCAGACTCTTAATTCATTACTGCTGTAGTTTTTCCGCATAAACGTGGGGGCAGTGCTCTTAAGTATTTTAGTATGGGATTCGGGGAATGACGTGTGGTCCCCGTGGGGTTCTAGCAACACGAGAAGATGTCTGTAAATACGCTTGAACCTCTGCTCTAAACGCCAGCATCAACCCTAACTCAAACTCAACCTTGACCTCTGCCCTACCCGAAGGAGCTGTATCCGTCGAAAATCCGCGATAAAATGCTCGAATGCCTTAAAAATAGCTTGTTGCGCTTTTATCCCGTTTTCTATACCGTATCCGGTATATGAGAATGCTGGGGTCCACCACATTTTTCCCATTGTGATTTTACTTAGTACTTCCATGGAAGTGAAATGTACTTGATTTCCATGGAGGCTTTAATTTTATTTACTTCCATGGAAGTAAATTTTACTTCCACGAAAGAACTTTTACTTCCAAGTAATAGTAGCTCCCATGGAAGTACGTGGAAACGTCCAACTGTTAGTTGGTGGCAATGGAAGCTTCCACCAACTTCCAACAACTGAAGCTCCCTCAACCGATCATGTTTGGTGGAAGCTGCCAATAACCCAACATCTAGGACTGCAGTCCAGTTTGGGGGTCAAACTACTTAAGAGTTTGCGTGATTCGTCCCCATAAATGGGACTGCAGTTTTAAAAGAGGGTGATTGAATTAACTTCTTCAAGAATCCACGGACTTCCGTCACTTCCACAAGCTTCCATAGATAGACTCAATCACTTCTAGGAAAGTGGCGGTGGAAGAAAAAAAAAAATATAGGTTCATGGAAGTTGCTTCACTTTCATCGGAAGATTATTTACTTCCATCCATGGACTATTTTTACTCAAATACAAGTATAATTTTCTTACAGTAAGTTACCTTCTATGTTCCCGGGATCAGGGTGACTGATGGACCCCCGGTGGCTTCTGCGGAGGGCTTACTATATTTGTTCACCTTGTGGATCGGAGCAGGGGGCCAACTGGGAAGGGCCCACTGCGGAGTCAAGGCACGAAGCGGGAGTAGGGCAGCTGGGAAATATTGGTGGAACATCCCATCCATGGAGGTAGATTCTATGAAAGCTTGCGCACAACTTCCACGAAGGAAAATCCAACTTATATGGAAGGAGGTACGTTTTCTTCCATTAGGCTGTTTCCTATGCGGTTCGATTTCGAGCTTCAGATTTGTATTTTTCGATCTCAAAAACGAACGACCCTGCTTATGCAGTCCAAATATGTAAAATCCGACCGGAATTTTTTTCGATTTGAGAATCCGATGACCCAAGTCGTCGGATTTTGGGCCAAAATCCGACGACCTCAGATTTTCAAATAAAAAAAATGGTATGCTCTCTAAATTCAAGATGTTATCCACGACAGCAAACAGCAGCAGCACGATCGATGAGTTGGATGTTGATACAGCTGTATAGCGACGTTGCTTCGCGCCCGACGCGCGGACGGCGCGTCCCTCCGTGACAGACTAGAGTCGGCTGGCGCGGGCTCGGGCCTAGAGACCAAGAGAAGAGCACTCGGCACGCGCCTCGCCGTGGATACGTACTCGTAGACTACATTGCAGCTGTGTACAGCAGCAGCAGCAGTCAAGTCACAAATGAAACACTAAACACAAAGACAGGTTGACTCTAGCGCACTCGCCACGTCTCTTCGCCACCAGACTAGAGGCAGTCAGCGTGGGCTCGGACGCTTGGGTCCTACGCGCAGGGCAGCGCACCCAGCGCGTCTCTTCGCGGTGCCAATCACAAAAACAGCAGTTGGTCTCGGCGTTTGCTCGAATCTCTACACGCACAATAAATCTGTTTTTTCCGCATAGGAGACCCTTTCGATTTGTCAAGTTCATATCTGAAAATGCCATCGGGTCAAAATATGAAGCTCAAAAATCGAACCGCATAGGAAACGGCCTTAGAGTTAATGAAAGCTTTCATGGAAGGAAGTTGCTGGAGGGTCCCACGGAATGCGTTATATGCTTCAATATGTCCATGTTTTTTTTTTTCGCTTCCATGGTTGAATTTTACTTCCAACGATATAGGGAGAAAGAAAATTACTTCCATGGAAGTATACGACTTGACTTCCATGGAAGTGAACAGAAAAGACTTCCGTGAAAGTACAAAAGTTAAACATTTCCATGAAAGTATTAAAATTTAATAGTTTAAATACTTCCATGGAAGGAAGTATAAAATATTACTTCATCAGTGGTAATTTATTCATTTACTTGAAGGTAAAATTTGCGTCCACGTGGAAGTAAAATATCGCGGGAGATTGGCTACGCACGGCATACCTTTTGCCGGAACTCCAAGTGACCGCGCGGGCTTCAGGCACACCACCAGAAAGTTTTTGAACACATCCCGGAACGATACTATCTCAGCACCAGCTCATGGTACAAGTCTTTCGGGGAAAAAAAGTAGATATACATAGTACCTGATAGACTACAAGACTTAGTGTATAGATCCTTCCGGAATGACAATTTCTGCCCGATTGATCCACATTGATCGTGTTTGCTGGGGTGGGATCTGAATGATACATCATCCATTAGCTCTTGCACATTATCTTTAATAAGGGCGTTGCTGTAGATTATCTATATATTGCGATCTGACTGATGTATTGAAATTTGAATCCGTATGTATTACGTACTGATAAGAGATTACGAGGTATATTGATAGCTCTTGATATCAAAGCTTATCTTCATGAGCGAGCGTGGACACCAAAATCCCTTGTTGTGCTGCTGTATCATTGCTGGTCCTGGTAAAAAACAACCAAAAAGTCAGCTTGAATACTTAATACGTTTATGTATTCATATATATTATGTATCCTCTCTTACGAGACATGTGCTTTTTCAGCGTGGGCAGTATTGGGTTTGTGGAGAGGTTTGAAACGTTGGCATGTTTCAAAAGAGGGGATGGGCAAGAGGGCCACGAACTTTACGGGGGCAGGTGGTTGAACTGGGAAGAGAGGCTGGGAAGGGTTGAGGAAGAAAGGAAGAATACCATCTCCAGTAGTACGGGGGCTCTACTCGTGGGCGTGGGCGAACAGGGGTCTGGGACTGGGTAGGAGGTCGGCGAGTTGAAAAAGGAAAATAACAAAACAAAACGAATAACTAAGGAAGACCACTGTGGGATCGAGAACTTCGTCGAAATTCTTCTCTGCAAGTTGCTGCTCGTCGTACTAACAGCAGGTCGGTATTTCACAACTGAGCCGACTGAACCGAGAGATTTCGGGGACAACATGATAATCTGGCAGATGCACTATTAAAATACTGCTGTGCCTACAGGATTGCACCTGTTAGTTACTTGCTGTGTTTGCGGTTAATGATATACGATCTGCATTTATTATTTTCTCTGCCTCGCAAAATATGTGATAGCAGAGCTTATTTTATTTGATTATTACGGGGGACCACATAGTAAATAGGACCAAATATTGTTAGTAAATATAGGTAAATACAAGGCTTTCCTTCGGAGTGGGTATTCCGTCGTTTCGTGTACATATAACTGCAATTAATTGTCGACATAGCCCAAAGCCAACCAAACTAAATGTATTTGTGTAAAAAACGATGAAGGTTGTAATAATCGCGTTTATTTATGAATGTAATGTGAAACGTAAGATCGGGTGACGCAAGAGTAAGAATGACATTCGTCTAATAATAATAAGAATAACATATTTCATCAGTGTGGGGAGAGAGTGGAGTAGTGCTTGGCATGTGGATGATATACAACATACAGGCTGTTGTTTAAAAGAAGGTTTGGGACAGGAGAGAAAGCAGCAGTGCCGGCAACGACAATGGTTATGGAAATGTTGTATAGTTGCTGGGCGGCCGCGATTTCGATGTAGCCAGCATAGGAGTTTGGATGAGACATGATATATACGTGTAAATAGTCTTCCAGGATGCTGTAGTAACGAGGCGGGAGGCCCAGAATGTGGATCTGTTCGCTGTTGAACCCGTTGGATATGTGTAGGAAGAAATAATCGTGATTTTGGGAAATGTGGGAAACAATTTGTTTCCTTTCGTTCGTCCTAGATGGCGACAATCTGCTTGGTGTACTGCTTCGGAATTCCGCGAAGCCCTGGAGCAGGCGAAATGGAAGGGAGTCTTTTTGCGCTTGATGATGATGTCTCCGTCTTTGATGGTGGAGTCCGTCAGGCGGCAGTTGTAGCACTTGCCACGGACCTGGTCGAAGTAAACATATATATAGGGTGCGCGGGGCGGGAGTGGCGTGCAGGGAATGGCGGGGGAGGGGTAGGGGGGGGGGGGGGGGGGGGGGGGCAGTGTTCATTATTTGTACTACTCTACAGCGGCACAACAGCAGCACGTAATCGCTTGCTATACGACGGCAGCAGCAGCAGCAGAAGCAGCAAGTACGTAATTTCATTGACGATACAGAAATATGTAGACACACAAGTGTAGTACAGTAGTACACACACAAATCACGTCCAGCATGATGTACGGCAACAACGCAGCATCACCACAAAAAAAAGTCATTGACGACACAGAAATATGTACACACGCACAAGTTTAAGTGTAATAGACACACAAATCATGTCCAGCATGATGTACGGCAACAACGCGGCAGCGCCACAAAACGACCAGGAAACACAATTATCCGAGTACATACAAACATTCAGTGAATATTGCGGCAGCACTAAAAGCAGCAGCAGCAGCAGCAGCAGCAGCAGCAGCAGAAGCAGCAACGGATCGCCACAGCGTTGGCAGCAGCAGCATAGCAACGATATGAAAAGAAGGGAGAAAAAAAGTATGTACCCCGAGGCCGTCCGAAAAGTATTTTTGGTACCTCACTATCGACCCACCTCCGCATGCTGTACGGCAACAACGCAGCAGCAGCATAGCAACAATACGAAATACGAGAAAAAGTAGTATGTACACAAAATGCAGGAGCAAAACGACCCAAATATATTTTTTTTATATCAAAAAAAAAACCATTTGGGTAGAAAAATGGCCAATAAAAACAATAATCCGCGTTGGCAGCAGCAGCATAGCAACGATATGAAAATAAGGAAGAAAAAATGTATGTACCTGCTCAGGTCGTTACTCTACAGTCAGTGGTTCATCCGTTATCGTGGATATTGACTCTTGTACTAAAAGTGGCTGCAGATCTCCGTAGATCTGATGATAGTTGAGGCGGGGAATTACCAGCCTCCATCACCAAGTAATTGCTGATGACTGTCATGTGAGATGACTTGCGTCATGCTTCATGATCACTTCTGCTCGGCTGACCGTGCCGAGCCTCACCTATACCTGGCGTGTCCTCCACGCTACACCTTACCGAAAGAGAAGCTTGCTGCAGACCCAGGTCGAACCTGAGATACACCCATCTAGCATATGCCGCAATCGCAAAACCTACGGGATTTCATTGACAATACCGAAATATGTACACACACAAGTGCAGCATGATGTACGGCAACAACGCAGCAGCACCACAGGAGCAGCATAGCAACGATATATATGAAAATAACCAAGCCAAAAACGAGAAATTGCAGTAAGTACGCAAAATGCAGGAGCAAAACGACATAAAAAAAATTCACGTATCAAAAGAAACCATTTGAGTACAAAAACGACCAAGAAAGACAGTAATCCGAGTACATACGTACGAACATTCAGTGGATATTGCGCCAGCATTAGCAGCAGCAGCAGCAGAAGCAGCCACAGCATTAGCAGCAGCAGAAGCTGCAACGAATCGCCGCAGCGTTGGCAGCAGCAGCAGCAGCAGCAGCAGCAGCAGCAGCAGCAGCAGCAGCAGCAGCAGCAGCAGCAGCATAGCAACGATATGAAAGTAAGGAAGGAAAAAAAAAGCATGTACCCTGGTATGCCGCCATCGCAAAACCTACGGAATTGACGATCCGAAAATATGTACGCTTCCAGCATGATGCACGCGGAACAACGCAGCAGCACTACATACAGCAGCAGCAATTGCACAGGAGCAGCAAGTGCACAGCACGGCAACAACGCATCAGCACTACAGCAGCAGCGAGTGCTCAGGAGAAGCAGGTGCACAGCAGCAGCAGCACTCACGGCGTGGCGCTGACAGCAGCAGCAGCAGCAGCAGCGGCAGCCGAAAACGAGCAAAAAATGAGTACGTGGGGTCACCAAAAAAACATGTACACACAGAAATCGTGTGCATGCACCGAAAATGCACCACAGTAGCAGCAGCACTCACGTCGTTCGGTGCAGCCGTGACGGCGACAGCTGAATCCTCCGTTCCTTCGTTCACGTCCCGCAAACAGTTGTGCATGTGCGCGTTCGCGTGCACTGTGTGTAAGAGGAGCCGACGAAATAAATAAACGCTTTGACGTAGGATTGTATGCAAAAAGGCAATTGAAAACCCCCAAAAAACGTACTGGCAACATACAGCATGCACAATAGACGTAAGACACTCACCACTGTCAGCAGTCTCGAGGGAGTACGAGACAGTCCCTTCCTTGATCGGGCGAGCACAGAACTCGCAGTCGGATGCCCTGTCAGGATGATCCCGCCACCACGCACATGAGATCCTTGCTGGTGGCGAAGGCCACGTTTTTGCCACCAGGCGCGGAGTTCTTGACCAAGTAAGTGCTGGTCCGTGCACTGGTCGCAAACAACAGCCGGCACCAGGTCGGTCTTTGTCGTTGCCGCTCTCTTGCCAGAGGGCGAGGACCACGCGCCTCTCGACGAGGGGAAGGTGTGCTTAGGGGGCGTGGAGAAGGGAGAGGCGGGGGTTGCAGCACCAGCAGGTTCGCCACCGACAGCAGCAGCTTGGCCGCCGACAGCTGCACCTATCTATGCCGTTCGTCGAAGGCGAGACGCCTCTTTTTTTAGGCGCCGTGCGAAGAGCTATTGGTTGGCAGTTTGCGGAGGAAGAAAGAAGAAAAGGTTGTTTGGCTGTTTGGCGAAGAAGAAAGAAGAAAGGTTGTTTGGCTGTTCGGCTGTTTCAAAGAAGAAGGGCTGTTTGCGAAGAGCTGTCTATCAGTCGGTCTGTCTGCCAAGAGCTAGCAAGTGACAACGACCTCAAAAATCGTAATTATAGTTGTATCTATATAAGTTTTTATCTATACCATAGGTCCTAACTATGGACCCCGGTAATAGGAGCCGGCAAGGGCACTAGAGTTAGGTCGTGGATGTCGATGGGTGCAGATAGATGCTTTATTTGAACAATACACACAAACAAGTACAATGCAACAAGTATGCAGTTCGCAGTAGTGTTGAAGCCCCGTGCTTACGTGAAAAGCCGTGGAGCAACAGTGCTCGTAGGCCCCCACGTGCGTATGGATATCTGCAGCAGTACGTGGTGCCACGAAGATATAGGCCTCTAGACCTGTGAGCGCGCCAAACTTCAACAGCGCCGGGTGCCAACTGGAGCCAATACTAAAGCAGTACGACACGCCACCTTTTATTCGGTCAATCGTGTATGATGTACGGTATGATGTACCACAGGTACCACAGGTACGATGTACTGTATGTGTTATCGACAATTGCGACGTATGTATAATACGAGTATAGATATATCTAAAGATTGAGCTACCGAAACTTCACGCAACCAGTTGTTGGCTCAATCATAATTAATTGTGGCCTGTCCTATCGCACCTACTGTACGGCTATACTATATATTCTGCCTTACAGTAGCACCTACCTGGTGTATAAAATTATGTGTCAGGTATTGTGGGTTCAAACACATTGTGGCCTGTCCTATCGCATCTACTATTGCTACTGCCTTACAGTAGCACCTGGTGTATAAAAGTATGTGCCAGGCATAACGTATGCGTGCGAGTCTCATCTACATGGAAGGCTTGCACACACAAAGACATCGAAGAAAGGCGGGCAGTTCTACAGCCGATGCAGCCCCATTTATATATTCGTATAGCCGGCGTCCCCGGTGGCTTGGTAGGTGGTCCGCGAGCCTATCAAGATCAATTTCGTGAGTTCGAGTCTCACCGAGTGCATGCTCATAGGGACTTTTTCTTGCATAAAATTGATTAGCGGAAAGCGCGAGAGCGTGAGTTAGCTGTACATTCGATGAAAATCGACGAGCAGTGGGAATGCTGAACCCTATGCGCGATAAAAAAAAAAGGCACGTACCGGGGGGGAGAAGGGACGACACCTGTGACCACGGCTTGTCCAGAAGATCGTCGAGGGTAAAACCTCCTACGAGTACGAGTGGGCTGGAAAGTAAAAGTGATGATGAAAAAAAAAAATATATATATATATAATATGTATATACCCATTCATACATTCGTATAAAAAATGTGTGCCAGGTACATAATAACACAAATTGTTTGTACCATTAATAGTAAGTCAATTTATGAACAGTTAGTTGGTTAGTACAGGCACATCGCGAGTTTGAGGTGCTCCAGCTTGAATTAGCACAATAGTCTAGTGTTGTATTGCCAGCCGGCCACAACCGTTCAACCGGTCCATGGCGACGCCGACCCACGCCAAGCCATACGTCCCGCCACTCTTTGTGTACAAGCTTTTTAATCATGGTGGTTTTACGCACAATACTTTTTTTGTACGTATATACTTACTGTTTGGTACCACAAGTACCAGGTAAGGAACTTGAAGTCCCCCAAGGATGTTTATACATCGTACGCACTTTGTATGCTTCAAACGGTGAGAGTCATGACGTAAACGCACCGTGACAGTCTTGGGGTCGAGGAACGTGATCTGCAGGTCTCCTGACATTATCCACACCAAGATTCAGAGAGGGCAGTGGTCGAATGCAGTGTTTGGCTTTCCAGGGCGTCAGTGTCTGTAGAGCGGTGTGGCGCCAGGTGATCTGCACGGAGTGTACGAGTTGGTTGTGGAACAGGGAGGAGAACAAGTAGACGGTAGAAATCACCGAATGGAGGGCGGAGATAAAAGCGGAGATAATAAGTGGAAATATGCGGGAAGCGGCGCAAATTACTTGAACTTGTTCAAGCTTAAACTTTTTTTTCCCTTGATTTTCCCAAATAAAAAATAGAAAAAAACATATTTTATAAATTTTGAAATACGTCAGCTGTGAGTTCGATTGATTAAATAGTTGATACTCAACTTTGCAAGCTGCGTAATACGCCTCGTCTATATTCCATTTTTACCTAATTTTACAAGTATTGTGATAAACCGAGCGCGCGTATTCTATGGTATGTGATTCCTTGCCAAAGATATAGGCCAGCGGCTCCCCTGGATGCTGCCCGGGTCAACAGGACAATTTTAAATAATCATTCTGCGCACTCAGTCTGATACTATATTTTAAAAAAAAGGAGATTTTGAGCTTTCGAACTTTCAAGTTTACGTGGCACCCTGTTTAAGTAATGTTTTCTTGTGTGTGAGTTGTTAGTATAGCACTACTAAACACCATACGTATTACGAGTACAAAGTGTACCAGGCATGGTTTTAGAATGTGTTTGTTGATCGTAAACTCAGTACAAAAAAGTTGTACGATCGTACCAGGCATGTGTTTTATACCTGGTACGGTACAAAAGTTGTACGATCGTACCAGGTATGTGTTTTATACCTGGTACTATATAATAAGTACGTGTACAAGTACATCGTCCTATCTGCCTATGGGTTTTAGTACAACGTTCTACTGTGGAATACGATAGTTACAACTGCTGTATTGTAGGGTAATTTTTTGCCTACATTTCATGCTAAACGCCATACCATGGTACACACATCAAAGAAGCAAATAAGTGAACAACGCAAAAAAAACAATTGCGTAGAGCGAAACCCCTTCATTCCGCTGCTAAACAACACTGCTCTCACATTGTTGAACTATGAAAGAAACTGGGTATCCTTGCTCCCAGCTGCCGGGTGCTGATTGTGTGGACTAGAGGTGTTACCCGGTAAGTACCCGTCTTTCACCGCGGCTACCCACCAGCTTTTGGGTAACAATACACGAGTGAGTACCGACGAGTGCTACGATATAGTAGCACACTCTTCGGCCGAAATATACGTTCCCGATTTATGGAGCTCCTCAGCAAAGGAACTGCCCGGCATTTGCGTCGCAATATTTTCCGTTATGCACCTAGGCTATGGAAAAACTCATCGGGTTACGCCAAACATAATTTTTTTAAGGCCAGGTTCGTTCGGGTGAGGTTTGGACCTCTTCGAACAAACAGCTTCAGAAAAATTAGGTTCTATATAACCCTATGGTAGCAAACCGTCTACTGGCGATTATATTTGCGACCATTTTCGGTGTGGGTATACCGGGTACCCGTTCAACGGCGGCTACCTGTATCACACCCGGGTACCCGTCTAACAGTCGGGTACCCGAGCGCCCGGGGCCCAAATCCTCGGCGAGTATGAAGTGCTATCCGCGTGTGAGATTATGTGACCGCCGTGCATCTGTCTGTGTAATGGGAATTCACGATGTCGTGATACGTGTCTCTGATGTGCGATACGTCTATTTATCTGTATGTAGTTGGTGGACATCTCGTACGATTCTTGGTCCCTGATGTTCAGACTGGTGAAGGACGGTATCAGGTTTTCTGTCCCAGCAGGAGGGGTAACTAGCGATAATACCGTCTCCATGATGGTTGTGTGGTACATAATTGGTACGAGAGTACGGGTGCCGGAACACCATATTTTGATGTGGCCTATTATCAGTGACTCTGTACCTGAAAGTGTCAGCATTTCTCCCTACAGGTGATCAATAATGTATTGATACGACAGGAGGGACAACCTCAGTCTAATGGTACTATACTTGTACATAATACGTTACGGTACGTAATTTCCCTTGGCAACGGTGATATATACTGCTGTATTATTATGTGGGTATAAAATGTGGGACGAGAGATGACCGGAGTGATGTGGGACGTGTGATAGTCTTGCATTGGTTGTATAGTATGTATGGCGGAAGATCCTTCGCATACGAGAATTCCTCGAATTGCCAGTGGGAAAATAGATGGACGCGGTAAAGACGATGTATGTATAGGCGGACAAAATGTATTTGTGGACTACGAGGAAGAGGTTCGGTACAACAAGGTCAAGCGTGGTTTTCTTGGTCCCCTTGTTGGTGTTTTTGTGGGCGTTGGGACGAACTAGGGAGGAGAGGCTAGAGAGGGGCCTACACCTCTCACCTTCACTCCTCTTCTTCTCCCCTCTTCTGCTCATCTGTTTCTTCTCTTTCTACACGGGACCATCATGTTCAGGGTGGTTTATTACGGGGATCCATAGTTAACGGGACCAATTTTTTTCGTAAAAATAGGTAAATATATAGGTTTTTATGTATACCATAGGTCCTATTAACTGAACTATGGACCCCCGTAATAGTATACTATACATATTCTTCTTGTTCTTCTCCACGTCCCTATGGCATCGTAGGGTTTTTTCCATTCCCATATCTTCCCGCACCGAGGTTATACCCCTTACCGTGCCCGTGATGGGTAATAATAGCAAGCCGGGCAATACTCGCGAGCGTACCCAGGTAATTGGCAAACGAGTAAGGCCTCTGCTACGGTGTGAGATGTGAGGCATGAGACAACACTTTCATAATAATATGAAGAGGGCTGGAGCAATCAATGCTGCGGTAGGGGCGCTGCCTTATTTTCTGAGCTCCTCATACGGCATGAGGAAGGGGCTCTGTCTATATCTCACCCGAAAACACCACTCACTTCGAAGCAGTTTGTTTGCGCAACCCCACTATTTTCTTTATACGCTATTACGGGGGACCATAGTAAATAGAACCAAATATTGTTGGTTAAAATAGTTAAAACTATAGTTTTTTATGTACACCATAGGTCCTATTAACTATGGACCCCCGTAATAGTCCTAAGAAAAATCTATACCATACGAGTACTGACCATGGAGTTGCTCTCAGAGCTCAACTGGTCAGAACATATTGCCCCAAACACTACCACCTCTCCTGTGGGATGAGTCGGGCCTTCGAGAGTATGTACCAAATTCTACCTCAAGAGCGTGATTGAAGGGATGATGAGTTGCCATCTGCGGGATTTCCAAGATAAATTCACCGGCATCAGGGCCCCAGGCACTCAGCGAGTATAAGGTGTTGATCGTACCCGTGACGAATATTATTAGCAAAAGCCGGGTAATACTCGCGTGTACCCGGGTAATTGGCACAAAGGGTAACACCTTTTTCTAGCCTGTCTGTAGTGTAGATATCATGTCCCACATGGGATCACGACCCTCCAACAACATTGTTACAACTGTAGTGGATCCTGGTAAACCTTTTTCTGGCATGTTTGCCTTACGTTAGTCTCTAAAAAAGATGATAAAAAAGCATTATCGGTTATGACACTGCTCGTACGTGTGTGCCTGGAATTTCAGTACTGCTGCGAGTTTTAATACTACCGTTAGAGGAAGAAATGCTGCCACTCGTGATTTTTTTCCCGCGCCTCGCCCACAAGAAGGCACCCTAGATCTCAGTATATTGCGCCTGCTTTCCTCGCTGCTGAAGCCACCACCCACGACGATTCTGCTGATATTTCCCGTGCCAATGCGATTTTTAGTACTACTACTGTTATTAGAGGGCCCGATGCTTCTATTAATGGTAGGCCTTTCCAGTACCGGAGACGTACAAAAAACACCCACAATTAATTTTGCTTTTAGTACACGTACGGATGGTGGTGACCGGCCCGACGGCCGCCCTCCCATCGTGACACCACAACACGCGGTTCCAATTTCTGGGAAGTATTTTTCAGATTCTTAGGAAATTCACGTTTCTTTAAAAAGCGAGTTCGTGGTGGGCGTGAGATTCGAACTCACGACCAACGACCCATCCATGTCCTGGCGATGATACCATATGTTAAGGTCTTAGTCCGTTGGGCTATTGGTAAAAGGTTAACCAATCGCCTACCCAATCTAAGCCTAATAACACTCTCCTCCCCCTGGAACGGACCGGATATTATACGGGTCGACGCGTGACACCAGCACGCGGTCCCAATTTCCGGGGATCCACAAATTTTTTCAAGATTCTTGACATGACGAGGAAATTCACTTGTGGAGCCTCAGAAATTGGAACCGCGTGTTGTTGGTGTCACGCGTCGATCCGTATATCCAGTCCGTTCCGGCAGGGGAGAGTATTATATGGCTTAGATTGGGTAGGCGATAGGTTAATCTTATACCAACAATAGCCCAACGGACTAAGACCTTAACATAGTATATATGGCATCATGGGCAGGACATGGATCGTTGGTCGTGAGTTCGAATCTCACGTCCACAAATCGCTTTTTAAGAAACCGGATTTTTTCCTCATGTCAAGAATCTGAAAAAATATTCGTGGATCCCCAAAAATTGGAACCGCGTGTTGGTGGCACGTGGACCCGTATATCCGATCCGTTCCACGGGGAGAGAGTGTTCCAGGGCTTAGATTGTGATTGGGTAGGTGATTGGTTAACCTTTGACCTTTAGCCCAACGGACTAAGACGTTAAGATATATATGTATGTTGATGGAACAAAGAAGTTAAGCTTTAAACGAAAACATGCAGTTAGTGCCTTTATTTGAACATCTGCGAAAAAAACGATCAATGGTATGATACTGCTTTGTATGAGGTTGAAAGCCCGGTAATTACCTGGGTTCAGTCACTGGGATCGTATTTGTAGTACTTGGAAGGCGTATCTTAGATGGAAAACCAGGGGTTTTCCAGAGGCGCACGAGCTTGGTCTCAGTCTCCGCGTGCACGAAAGGAATATAACTGCTCTTCTGCTATAGCTAAGCAAACAACACCTGTGAGTAACAACGTTTACCGACTTAAAAGGCAGACCTGTCCAGGGATACAAAGTGTCCCGCAAGCTTGATCTTAACAAGTGGCGTCTTCGGCAGGACTCGCTCCCCAAGGGCTCGTAGTGCCCGCCGAATGGCGCGCCAGGCCTTGATCACAGCTATACAAGTTGCTGAAGCACAAGCTGCGGCTCCTGCCGCCGCTGTTTCTACCCGCCACGACCCTGAGAACCGCCATTTCCCGTCCTACCCTGCCTCGATGTCCCCCCCCTGCCCCGGTGTCGCCCTTTGCCCCGGTGTTTTCCGCCCGCCCCCGCCTCAACATGTCACGGACAATAAAAGCATGGGAGGGATCACCCAACCCAGCCAGGTCTCCCAGAGGCCTGAGGACTTACGGCTCCTCCCCCCCTTCGGGAGCAAGGACACCCGAACCCGCGGGCCCCACGACTCTGGACGACGCCGTGGACTTCGAGCCCCCTGACTCAGAGGACGAGAGGCTGGCTACCGAGAAGGACGCAGGACCGGCGGCCGAGGACCCGGACAGTGCCCAGGCGCCCCCCCAACTACCTGGAGCGTGGACCTCCCTCTCGCCGCAGGAGCAGGCGGTCGTGATCCGGCGTTTGGCCACCCATCCGAGTCTCGACGCGGGGACAACCGCCGAACGCCCCGCGCCCGGCCAGGCCGACACTGCCGCGGCCGTGCGGGCTCCTGGTTCCGCGGGCACCCACCCCGACGTCCTCGCGGCCGAGCAGGCTTTGGCCGCCACCGAGACCTTGGGACTGTCTCGGCGACAACGGCTAGGTGAGAATTGGCGCGGCACAACGGGAGATTTCTCGGAGTAACGGCGAGCGGTTTCTGGCATCCGGCTATGGTTGCGTATCGCACGCCGATTTGCTCCGCCGATACAGCAACACTATACTTCCCAACGGGGCCCACTTTTGGTACAAGGGCGACGATGGTCTGTGGTGGCTCGGGAAAATCAGCGCAACTACACCGACGGATCGAGTATATTTGGTTCGATTTTTGGACGACCCGGGAGCAATCAAGCTTCCTCTTTCTCCGACGCGCTACACGACTTCGACAAGAGCTGTACGAGGTTCTTGGTGTCTGTAAATTCACTTGGCTAGCGCGTTTACACGGGGGGTCCAGCGTAACGTAGATGAATCTCGAGGTACCGCCGTGGAGAGCTGTACGAGGTTCTTGGTGTCTGTAAATTCACTTGGCTAGCGCGTTTACACGGGGGGTCCAGCGTAACGTAGATGAATCTCGAGGTACCGCCGTGGATAGCTGATTTTCGCTTCTTGACTGCACTCGTTATATATATATTTTTTGGTCGTCTTCCTGGACCTTGGGGGGTGAATTTTTGTCTGCCCGATATGTTTCTGGTGTGTTTTTTCCTTTTGGACTGGGTTGGGGATGTGTTTTTGCGTACTCTCTCCTGCCTACCCCCCCCCCGCTCAGTGTTGTGTCTGGTCTGGGCACTCGGTCGCTCAATTGCGGCCCAGGACGCGCTTTCAGAGTTGTGGACTGGGTTAAGGTGGTTCTTGCCGTCTTCCGTGTTATTATTCTTTTCGCTCCCGTACGCACTTCTTTCCGTGCATCTTCCTCGCCTCCCCCCCCCCGTGCGGGCGGTATGGCGATGGCTTTCATCGACGATTTCTTCCTGCCCCTTAAGGCTAGGTATCCCCTTTATTTTTTTACGTACTTTGCCGGCTTCGTTGCCTCGCCGTTCAGAGGTGTGGGAGTGGCTTTTGAGGAACCGCATCTTCGACTCATGTTCTAGTTCGTGGAATCGGGGTTTCCACGAATTTCCCATAGTTCTGCATATACGGCTCATCAGAGTGGGATAGTATGAGGTTGAAAGCCCGGTAACTACCTGGGTTCAGTCACTGGGATCGTATTTGTAGTACTTGGAAGGCGTATCTTAGATGGAAAACCAGGGGGTTTCCAGAGGCGCACGAGCTTGGTCTCAGTCTACGCGTGCACGAAAGGAATAAAACTGCTCTTCTTCTATAGCTAAACAAACAACGCCTGTGAGTAACAACGTTTACCGACTTAAAAGGAAGATCTGTCCAGGGATACAAAGTGTCCCGCAAGCTTGATCTTACATCAACACATATTCTGACCAAAAAAACATACTTCGAAGTATACATACACGTAAGTAATTGGGCAGCGAAGTAGAGACCTGCATTCCCGTCAAACACTAAGAATACGAGCGCGGCGAAACTTGCGCGCGTACCGCATAGTAATGTACATTGTTATAAAATCTTTTGGATATGTCAGCTTTTGGATTTTTATCATGTCTATTTTAAACATGACGTTAAGCTCACCGGCTGGAACGTTGCCGTGCCGACCACATCCATCGAGGTTCGAATCTCACGCCGAGATCACGATTTTTTTCACAGTTTTGTACATCAGCTTTTTGGTCCCGTTAAAATGAAGATAGGAAAAGAAAACGAATTTTGGGAGGAATTAAATCTACTGTAGTTTGGATTTTATTTCGCGAAAAATCAGTTTTTTTCCCTCCTATCGGAGAAGGCGAATTGTTTATTCAAATATTTCTTTACTCGAAATCAAGCAGCAAGTATCTCGACGCCCAGCTGATAAACCTTGACAAGATGCAGACGAGAGCGAAGGCTTATGTCGGTGCGTGCGCGCCGCCGCCAACATCTTTGTGTGTTTGGGGGCGCAGTGTAGGAAGCTTTCGCTCTCAGGCTATCTTGGGTGTGGGTAGAGGGATCCCTGAAACGCCACGATCGGGGCAGCGACGGCGATGGAGTTTTCTGGCGAAGATTCTGCGGAAGCCCTGATGATTTATATAAACCCCTTGGCAGTACGTACAGTAGTGTCGCATTGACTGCCTCTGTTTGCCTGTAATATCCTTGATCAATACGGGCATGCGCGGAGCCGCAGGCGGGCGTCATTTCGCCGCGGCGAAGCCCCCGTTGTGGTACAGTACCTTATTTTGTCGGTTTCTGGCTCATCAGATGTTCGCGCCTTGAAATACAACATTTATTTCATGTTTTGAAGCAGGCCAGCTGGCCAACGATCTGACGGTTTGATGTACTTATGCGCCGACGCCTGCCGCACAAGCCCTCGAGCAGGTCACCGGGCAGGCCTTCCCCGAGTGAAGTCGAGGCAGGCGAGCACGGTAATGGAAGAAGCAAACGAAAAGCTCCACCTCACGTCGACACAAGGGCCTCGAAGCCCGGAGAGCACTCGGAATTTCAGTGCTGCGACGACACGCATCTAGATATCGTATATATAGGTCTATCATATTTTTATAACATGGCGTCGTAGGTTAATTCGTATATAGTTTGAGATCAACGAGGACCCCTGCTGGGACAAGCCGGAGACTCTCACCCAGGGTTACTACTTCCGAGTTGATTGTCTGCTAATCAACGCGGCACCTCGTCATAGAGAGTAGGTACCCCGGTAAAATAAACACTAACAAAACTGATGTCGTTATCGACGGTACACCTCGCTACTAACGATGGGCGGGCGGGATGGTCTGTTTTTTCCTAGCTTTTTTCTACGTTGTGGTGCAGTTGTAGAGCTGCGATATCGCGCACGGAGTGATACTCAAACCTCGCTACCAACGATGGGCGGGCCAGATGGTCTGTTTTTCCTAGCCTTTTTCTACTTTGTCGTGCTGTTGTAGAGCTGCATCGCTCACGGAGTGATACTCAATCACTGTCTCCCCATACAACAATGAGGCTTTCCCGAAAAGGGATCCACCTTGCACCTTGCTGGTGTCCCCTCTTTTCTGTTCCAGATTACTGTTGTAACATCGCGTCGTAGGTTAATTCGTATATAGTTTGAGATCAACGAAGCCTCTCTCTGCTGCGGCATGAGATCACACCCATACTTGTTGACACTTCTCTTATATCAATGTCGTCGTTGCTCGTTTGGTGCGTATCCTTTTTGCGGGTTTCTTCTATTCCTTATTGTCCCCAAACTTGTACCTGCTAGCCTAGTTGATTAGGGGGTTCTGCTACCGTTGGCTGTCCCGTGGGAACGTCGTGTACGATTTTCCATACCCCTCCGACGGCGATACGGCGCTGAGGTATGCGATTGCGGTGTGAGGCACCCGGAACGCGTTTACCTGGCAGTCGGCACGCAGTGTTGTGGCGTGTCTCCATGTGGTTCTTCCGGAACCAACATACGCTCATGTAGTGCTTGAGGGTAGATATCGTATATATAGGTCTATCATACCTGGTATAACACAGCAGCAGCGACAACGGCATGTTGAGTCTTCAAGTGCATGCTGCAGTCGACCGCCTACAGCAACGACACCATCAACAACAACACCAGCGACCACAGCATCAACAACAACTACTATACGATGCATGATACCACAACTTGAACTGCAACGACACCAACAATAACACCAACAACACCCGTCAATAACAACAGCAACAACTACACGGTACGACACGACAACAAACTGCAACATCAACAACCAACAGCAAAAACGCCCACAGATACACATAGATACACAGCCACACAGACAAAACCTACCTGATGCAAGATACACCGTAGTCGGTACGGCCTGTCTGTGATAAACTTTGGAAGCACCTCAATGCGGCAAGCCGCGCCGTTTCCGCATGCGTGCACAGTCAATCCCTCTTAGAGCGGGAAAAGGAACCGTTTCAGAATGTTTCCGATGGGGGCGGTCTCGACGGCGGAATCCAGTTGTACGTACGTAACGCTGAGCTGCGGAGATGTGTGATATTTTGTGTGCACAACAGTATGTATATACTCCCATTGGCTATGCATCTACGGTTGAGCCTGCTATAAATGGTACATGTTGCCGGTACATATGATCTTATGTGAGTCCAAGATATACACAATACGAGACTACAGCGCGGTCAAGGGAAACAACGAAAGGGGGTTCTATGGGGACATCAACGATCCCGACTTGACCTCTTGAATCGATGGGTTTGCTCACATAGGCAGCGTTTTTGCTTACCTCAAGATAACAAGGCCCCTTCGAAGCACCGGCGCCAGATGGCGTGGTGCTCGCGGCGTGTTCCAGGGGCATGTTTGGTGTTGTTTGTGCGGTCGTTCTCGTAGCCTACGGTATTTCTGTACAGTGT
This sequence comes from Macrocystis pyrifera, assembly GCA_031763025.1. Taxonomy (NCBI): domain Eukaryota; class Phaeophyceae; order Laminariales; family Laminariaceae; genus Macrocystis; species Macrocystis pyrifera. Next base: position 4,175,452 of record JASSKH010000033.1, on the reverse strand, counting down.
GCTCCAGAATTCAGTCGATGTACGCGCCAGCGTGCACGTCGATCATCACCACCCTTCACGTGGGATTTGCACGCCTCGGCTGCGGTTGACAGGATCAATGTCGATATCACACGGGGCATGACGGCCGTCGTCGTTCCCGTTAATCCTGGCATTGTAGGCACTCTCCTCCACTTCCGTGCCACGTTATACGCTGGGCATGACGCCCCCGCTCACTCCCCGACCTCGGGGGTGCAAACAATGCTGCGGAGCTTGATTTTCTTCTTCTTCGCCCCCGCCCCCTCGGTCCCTGCCGTCGACTTATGCTCCCGCACCGCCCTCCTAGCCCCCCTCTCATCCAACTCCGCCTCCACGTCCTCCCCGCTATGAAAGTCCTCCATAAGGGCCTTGGGTTCCGCTCGTTCTAGGATGACCAAGGTCCTGCTCGCATTTGGCAGGTCATGTGGGTTCAGCGGGTCATGCGCGTGCGCGCTTTGGACTACCTACCCCTACTTCAACTCTAGCCGCCTGTTCTTCGCGCGCCTCCGTTGGTGCATAGTCCTTGACGTTGTGTAGCGGGCTCTTGGCCGGTCGTTCCGAAGCCCCTTCACATGCTTCTTCTCGCTGCTGCTGTAGGTTTCGTCGCTAAAGTCCTCGAGAGCCTGCTGTCGTAGCCTATCTACGCCCCTTTCGAAGCACCGTCGCGAGATGTGAGCGTCCCCGCAAGCCCGAGCTCGGAGCATGACAGGGTTCGCACATTCGTTCACCTGGAGCCTACGGTCGTTCTCATCAGCGTGCGGCAATATCCCATCAACTTCGGTGTGGACTCCTTAGTTGCGTAGCTTGATGCTCATCCTCTTCGTCCCTCTGTTCACCCCGAGCCATCGTCGTCCTATTCACGTTTCCCCCCTGCAGCGCAGGTTCCAAATGCACTTCCAACTCCTCCTTGTCGCCGACACGTAAGGGACCGAGCCTCGGCAGCCTCAGACGTCGTTCGTCCTCAGAGGATCAGGTCACCGTCTTCGTCGCCGCAGACGCCCTCTTCATGTACCCCCGGTAGATTGCCGTCGTTTTTAGCTTTGAGTGTGAGCGCCTTGTCTGATGAGTATGATGCCCCCTCTCCCCGCCACCCCGCCACCCCCCCCACACGCATTCTTCGACCTGCCCCCCTCTCCGCCTTCCCCTGACACCCCTGTTCCAACTTCCTCTCGACCTCTTCCTTGTCTTCAAGGCCATCAGTTCCCTGGAAGCCTCGGAAGCTGTTCGTCCTCGCGTTGCCGGGTCACCCTCTTCGTCGCAGCAGACGCTCGCCGGAGCCTACTGCTGTCCCCATCAACGTACGCCAGGACCCTCTCTAGGTACCCCAGGTCTACAACGTCGATCGCCACCGTCTTCAGTGTTGGGTGTGGCCCACTTGATGTCGGGGCTTGATATCCCCCTTCCTCACCGATCCCCCCTGCTCCTTCGTCTTCGCTATCATGTTCCCGCTCCTCTCCATCCCCTCACTATTCCAGATTTCCCAACTACTGCCTCTCCGCCTTTGATGCCCTCCAACCTAGCCCCGGCAGCATCGATAACCGTTCGTCCGCAGAGGGCCAGGTTGTGTCATTCGTCACCACGGATGCTCTCGTAGATGCCACCGTCGTGGTCCTTATCCAGTTCAGGCCAGAAGTTGTTTACGAAGCGATGTGCGCGGTTTTAGGGGTAAGTGGTACAACCAGGCTCTAGCGAGGTCCCCATTAATGAGCCTTCGGAACCTCGTGTCGTCTTCTGGTAGTTCATGACCTCCCCCTCTGTTTTCCACGCACTTCCCCCCCCTGCCTTACCTGATCCTGTGCCCCCTATACCCCCCCCGCGCCTCGGATTCTCTCCGAAGCCTTTCGACTGAGACCTATTCGTCCGGGCAGAGAAGAACACCTCAAGTTCTTCCTCGCTCCAGGCGCTGGCGAAGGCGTCGCCGTCGAGGTCCTCGTCCAGTCGGGCCCCGGCTCTCGCGATGACTGTGTTTTCGCGGCCTTGGAGCACGGCGGCGGTCGTGCAGGCGATGATGGATCCTGGGGTGATGTCCTCTGGCCGACGCATAAGTATCGTCGGTACAGAGCGGCAATCCGATCACGACCGGGTAACAGCAAGTACGCCTTCAATAAAACGAACCCCCCGTCCCTTCCCGGCGCCCGTATGCTGCAACGCTGGTTCTCTTTGCGAAGGGTTCAGTATCGACGAAACTTTCTGCTCGCTTGACTGCCATGCCCTCTAGGCTACGCCCGAGGCATTCCACGCCTACGCCTCCTATTTAATCGACCGCGCACTTTGCCACGTACTCTTCAGAGCCGATTAGTGCTCCTACCAACTTCTCTCCTCCATATTTCTCCTTTTGGACGTCGATAGTTACCTGATACGATATGTATTCCAGCGCTTTCTGTGAACCCTAAGAGGTGGACGGTGACGTCGTCCATGTAGGCGAACGTTTGACTCCTTACCCTCGAACCCCGCTCAGAAACACATACTTCCCGGACGCAACAACAAGTGAAATGTTTCCGATTTAGTAGGGTCTCCTTGCTACAACCTTCTGGAAACAAACGTGCGGTGCAGTCGCCCATCCGAAACTACGTATCAACTGGTGTCTCGTCGTAGAACGTGGCCACAAACGGCGTGGGTGCTGGCACACAGGTGATCTACCGTTCAAGCAAGGCTATCGAATTGACTGCGTTGAATGCATTAGAGCAATCCGTGAGAATGAACCAGTTTCCTATCTCGTGTAGCGCGAACGCTCTCATCTCCGCATGCTCGACTCCTCCAGATACAGAGACCCCAATTTGCTCCTCCTCCAGTAGTGGTTGCTAATGTCGTATTGCCGCAGCGGCAATTGCTGAGTCGCCTCCATCGCATCTAAACGGACATTGATCGACACTCATTTCGCCAAGAGAGGGGAGGCTAGACCGCAAGAAGAGCTTCAAAGCCTCCGGCGGGTACAGGTCGGGGCTGCGGCAGAATCTTCGCCTGAAAGCTGCCATGCCCCTGCCAAACTTCTCTCGCCCAAAGTTGGTGTGGATGATGGACTGCAGGTGCGCAAAGCGTTGGCCGTCACTTCCGGAGCCCGGTAGAGGGATGCGGGAGCTGATATTGTAGAAGAGCACCTGGGAGACGTACTCGCCTTTCGGGCTTCCTTCCTCTGCCTTCGTTTCACTCGCCAGCACCACCGCGACCGCAGTCAGTGCCCAGGCCGCTGCCTTCACTGCTGCCGTCGCGGAGAAAAGGAGGCGGGGTTTTCGAACGGGTATTTGACTACCTGGGTGACCCACGTCTCTTCAATGCCAACTAAGTGCTCGCCCAGCTTGTACGCCTCTCCCGTGGAACAAGCGACCGCCGGTCCCGCCGCAGAGACGACAGCATGGTCTTCGGGCGTGAATTTGACCAGCAGACGGTGGTCCACTTCTTTTTTGCTGCCGAAAACGCACGCCTCTGCTAAAAGATACGTGCGGTGACTTCAGTCCCTCCCGCGCAACAACACACTGACAACGGCCATTCATTCGGGTATAACTTCTCTGGCGCTTTCAGGGTTGCATATCCCTTGTGTTCCTTGTTGTGCCTTGTTTTTCTTACACATTTGGTTTGTGATGCGTTGTTTCATGCCCGGCACATCTGGCGGATCGCTCGCTGTCCTCCTTATATTTTCGCGGTGCATACAGGACCTACGCGACATCACATAATAGCTTGAGCGTTTAGTAACTGTGTGTGACTCGACTTCACCCCGAAACACAAGCAAGGTTTTCAACACCGATATATTCGCATGTTACGGTAGGGATCTGTCTACCTGTTGCCTTATGAGGCTATTCACTTGAAGAGCTCCATACCCCCACCCAAACTAGGCTTTGAGAGCCATGGAAGTGCAAAACCGATGAGCAATGCCACGCACGGCCTAGGTGTGTAAACCAAACAGTGTAAAACACGAATTATATACCAGCGATGCAGGGTACATCTTTACTTGAGGAGTATTGTAGATACACCCTAAACACCGACCTTATAACCGTCAGCTCCGTCGTTAGGGTTTACATCTATTAAGGAGCCTGTTGGTAGTCAACTTGAAAGTTGTTGGCCAAAACGTGCCACCGCCATTGCGTCGGGCATCGAATTATTCTAGTACACACCCTGCTTGAGAAATCAACTTGAACCTGGCCCAAGCTATTGTCTCGCGTACCCTGTATGAAAAAATGAATATGATATTCAGGTGCCTCTCGACGAAGCACACGAGTTCCAAATCCTCGATCTCGATGGCTGTCACAAATGACTATAATTAACAAGGCAAATTTTGACTGTGAGAGAACGCTGACTTTTTTGCTCATAACAATACTGCCGTAAACAATTGGAAGGGGAAACCCTCTAAAAGAGTATTTGCGAAAAAGTGTCTTCAGAAGCTTACTTGCTTCTGCTAAAAAAAGCGGATTCCCTTCCGTCATTCTGGTGTGTTTGCGGACAAGGTAACTCAAATCCTAGAGGCGACGCCTCCGAAATTGAGGAGGGAAGTGGGGGTGTGCGGCAACGCGGCAAATCTCCAAAAAAAAACAAGAAAACAAAACTGTGTGCTAGTAGCAATGTCAGCCCAGCAACGGTGTCGGCGGCAGAGTTGACCGCAGTGCCGCCACTGCCATCCCACGATCGCAAGCAGCAGCTAGGGGCAGCATCAGCTTGAGCAACAAAAATAAACGGCATCAGCACCAGCACCAGAACCAGCCTCCATTTTTCCATTTTTCGGATGCTGCTCGTGCTGTTGCTGTTGCTGCTGCTGCTGCTGCGCTCGGCCTACGCGCGCCACAGCGCCGGCGAGCTCCGCTCCGCCGCCACCGCCACCGCCGCCGGTGCTGCTGTTACCGCAGTATGGTGGAATTGAAATGATACACAAGCTTTCATGCTATTGCGCTCTGCAAGCAAGGCGGTACGAGCGCGAGTACAAGTACGAGTACGAGTCCTTTCAGGACGACGCATCCTCCACAACACCAAGCGGGCGAGGGCGTACCGTAGCAGCGGACGGCCCACTGGCACAATCCAATGCCGCTCGTCCGCGTTTTACTCCAGCTACACCTCTCGAGCTTCTGTGTTCCAAGCAGTTGTTGTGTTGTGCACAGCAAGCATGTTCGTAGGCTCAGGTAGCGATAACCCAAACTGCATTGCAGTCTATGGATGGATGTTTCTGGTCATGTATTATTGGCCTCCCACAGGGTGGGGGCAGAGAAGAAGTGGGCCTCGTGCGTCACTTAAGTCTTACAACCTTAGATGTCAAAAGTCACATAATCCACAACAGGCAATGGTACCAACGGATACGTAACTGTCATTTAAAGAGACTAAACGAACACCCTCCCTGGCTATTTACATACCAGTGACGAGCCAAGATAACCAGAACGGAACTCCTTGGCCTACATCAATCACAGCAATGGCAAGAGGATACTCATCTCGACGACAAGCAAAAAGCTCTCCCTCAATCCCACACAAACTATTGCGATCACGGGACCGATTACAATGTCGCGCCACAAAACGGTTATGGTTCCGTCGTAGGGCTTGGTTACTACTGCTACTTTACAGCAGAAGCTGCGACGTCGTCTCTACGGCATCGTCTTCGGGATCCTCCACCCGGCTCTCGCATCCACCATCGGAGAGCTCTGACGATGGCAGTATAGCATCCCTTCCTGCTGTACCAGCGATGATTAGCTGCTGCTTCCATCGGACTCCTCTCGCGTTCTGTATTCGAGGCTGCTTCTCCAAAAGCGACGCAATTGAAGCAACTTGCTGTTATGAAACAAAAACCTACTCCAACGCTTGATGGCCCCCAAGGTCTCCAGTGTCATCCCCCTCGAGGCTGTGGACCAGCACACACTCTAGAATGTTCGTAGCCTCAGGCAACTGTAGCCCACACTGCATGGTAGTCTATGGATGGATGTTTCAGGTAATGTATTATTGGTCTCCCATAGGGTGCGGGCAGAGAAGAGGTGAGCCTCGTGCGTCACCACTTACAACCTTAGATGCCAAGAGTCACATTATCCACTACAGGCAATGGTATCAACCGGTACGTAACTGTCGTTTAAAGAGACCATAACAAAGCAGCATGATGCGTGAAGGCATCGAGGATACTCGGTGTTTATAAGCCAATTATATGGAGAGCACAAATATGTGGTACTGTGCATTTCGTCAAATTGCTACGTTCGCCTAAATAGTATCTAGTACTTTTTTGCCCTTTTTACAATAATTTACCTCAAATCTTAGCTTCGGTGTTGATTTTGGGGAAAGGAAGTAGTAAAAAAAGAATACACGTTGGTTCGCGTATGAATATGGAATTATTATTAACAAGTGCCGGACCATATCTACACTTAACCTAGCATATATAGTACACACATCCGATATGGACTGCCAACTTCTACTGTAAAACCTACCATACTGAAAACAAGCCAACATGCCCTACCTCCCATACCACCCACAAACCCCACATGATTATTTTTTTCCAACTCTGCCTCCTCCCCATTTCGGCCCATTCTTATCGGAGAGTTTGTTCCCAGAATTTCCCAAGTTTGGAAATAATTGGAGATAGGTATCGAGATACGGAGGCCTTTTGTCACAGTTTGTGGATTCTTCAGAAGCAAAAAAGTCGGGATCATTAGATTTCACGTGTTTGGAAAACAAAATAGCAGGTAAGGAAGTTTTGGAAGATCACATAATTGCGCCGAAAAAATGTATGGAAATAACGGGGGAAAAAACCCTCCGATAAGAATTACCCTTAGTCCCCTGTCCTGGCTGAGATCCCCCGGCCACTGCATTAGAAGCTAAAACTCCTGAAACCTTAACCTCCTTGTTGAGAGTGCTCTCGTACTCGGTCGTCGGATACATTTATGTAACGATATTTGGGGGTTTCCATATTCTTCATGGGGATACTTCCTTATGTGAAGCTTTCCCTGTGTGGCCACCTGCTCGGCCACCTTTTCTTCTACGGGCCACTCTAATATATATACGATACCCTTCAATCTTTCTGCCCTATCCCTGCATGCCCTGGAGAGTACCCCTGACTAGCCCCCGGTTGGCACGGCAGGAGACACGCCAGCGACTTTCTCTCTGCTTCAAAGCTTATTCGGTTTTAGCCGGGGAGTCTCACGCGAGGGCATGTGAGCTATTCTGGTTTTATGGATGACACGGGACGGGACCCGAGGGTCGACACGGCCCAGGCCGAGGACGGCACGAACGGCGTCGCCACAGGAATGGCGGCAGACAATGCTATAGTAGGCTTTAGTACGGAAATATCTACATGTGTGCCCGTATTTGTTCGATATGGCTTTTCTCGACGAAATAACTCGGATACAAAAACTTAGGGTGTTAAGTACGCTGTGGACTCAGGAACACGGTTGTCAGATTTGGCGCCAAAATATTTTCAAATGACTTCAAAACCGCCGATCGAATGAAAATCTGTTTTACGGCTGGACCAGCCTGTACCGGTACCTATATGATACAATATTTTACCGGTACGGTATAATATGCAGTGTACCGCACCGGTGGAAATACCGGTAATCTTCTTTTGCGTTTCCCGTTCTTGTCCTCGTTCGTTGTCGCTGTACCTGTCCCCCGTTTTCATTTGTTTATTTATTTTTTGTATTGTATTGCTTTTTCAGCGATAATACCCGTTTGACTTCGTATATCTACAAACCAGCGCGCACTGCTGCTACGATATTAACAGTACATTATTACCGGTGTTGTGCTGGGGATACGCTAGAAATAAAGGTTTCATATCCAGATGACAGCAGTCAGCTTTTCGGCGAGACAAGGCCTGTGAGGTGCGACGCTCGGAGGTACATCATTGAGTACCTGTATGGTAGCCGGTGCGGGTGACCGTTTTCCGGTGTCGTAGCAAGGCGGGTATTTTTGCTAGTATCCCCGGGTTTCAAGCATGTGCCGTACCATCACTGGCAATACGTGCGAATGCAAAAACAAACTGGTTTTAGACCAGAGCCCCTCATGTGCTAGCACAATCCTTGCTAACACACACCCTTGTTATAACACCCCCCCCGCATTCTGGCCGTGTTCACACTCACTCCATGGCATCATTGATATACCGTTATCACACCCTCTCATTACCACACCCCCTTAATCTGGCCGGGGTCTCTTAGCTCTCCTTATCAACCAATAATGCCGTTTGCGCACCCCCAAACCCCCTAGCTGTGGGGCTCACGTGCATGGTGTTCATCACCGGGGATGCGTTCGATAGCACCCCCCCCCACAACAGCACACCCAGTGGTAATATTTTTAAATGTCAAAATGTCATCAACGGGGTGTGCTTTCTTCGGTGTTATACGGTATTCCTCCCCTCGGCGAGATACCTGTATCGCAGGTTCCTGCAATCCCCTGAGTATCTCGACCACCCTCTCTTACCGTCTCTCTTTATGATACCAGCCAGGTTCTTAACTACGGTAGTACGGCCTACATGTGTCTCGGACGACCAAGCCTCCGAATGGTACAAAACCGTTCGACTCCTCCGACCTAACTCAAGTAAAACAGAAACGGCACAAAAAAATCCTCTCCTTCCCTTCGAAAGAAATAATGGGAGGGTGGGGCGGTAAAAGAAGGCACAAATGCCAGGCTTGACTGGACAGACAACCTAGCGAATACCTCACACGTCTGCTCGTACTCGCAGCAGGATCTCGTGCTTCCTCGTGCCCGACGTGGACATGTTCACCTGCATGCGATAACTTTCTTGAAACAAAATCTTGAAGCGTTGAGATCACACGCTTTCCATGTGCGTCGACGTACTCTATCTCAGTCCCCAATACTGATACAGCCTCGTTTTCTCTACCAATAAAACCCTGTTTCGTTGGGTACTCTCTTTGCAGATGGACAAGCATCATTCCCTCTACCGATAAACCCTGCTTTGTTCGTCACTCTATTTGCGGAAACCGTTGCGTTGTCTACAAACCAAACTAACCCTTTGCGAAGTCGGTGAATCCCCACGGCAGCAGTGTCGCCTGAGAAACACGAAATATTGTTGCCATCCTCTCGGGGGACTCGGTCTTTTCGCCGAGTGGACCACGGCGACCGCCACGGAAATATTTGCACCGCACCCCCCCCCCCCCTCGCTCGCGGAGTCGGGGCCCCGTCTAGTCAACGGTATCGTGCCAACGAACCACAATTTCCACACACCCTCGATTGTAGACACAGCAATGGTTTATTGCCAGTGACAAGACACGAGAGAAAAGTATATCGATATACATTACCAGCGGCAATGGACAAGAGGAACAAGCTCTGTCGACAGTTTTTTTTTTTTTGTTGTTTTTTGTTTTTGTTTTTGTTTTTGTTTTTTTTTTAATCATCACTTTTACTTTCCAGCCTAACTCGTAGGAGGTTTTACCCTCGACGATTTTCTGGACAAGCCGTGGTCACAGGTGTCGTCTCTTCTCCCCCCCGGTACGTGCCTTTATTTTTTATCGCGCATAGGGTTCCCACTGCTCGTCGATTTTCATCGAATGTACAGCTAACTCACGCTCTCGCGCTTTCCGCTAATCAATTTTATGCAAGAAAAAGTCCGTATGAGCATGCACTCGGTGAGACTCGAACTCACGAAATTGATCTTGATAGGCTCGCGGACCACCTACCAAGCCACCGGGGACGCCGGTATGGCCAGCGACGATAGGCGAGAGCAAAACATATCGATCGATATTGCCAGCGACAAAAGACGAGGGGAAAATCTATAGATAGATATCACCAGCGACAATAGACCAGAGGAAAATCTATCGATAGATATTTTGCAAGCGATATCAGACAACAGGAAATACTATTCAAATATATATTGGTATTAATGGTAGCAACAGCAGACGGGGGGGGGGGGGGGGATCTATCGATATATATTATCGATATATATATATTGCCAACGACAATAATAGGTTGCGCAGCGTGTCCATCGCTGACCATTGCCATCCTCAATGGATTGAGAAGTCTGCCCATCGATGGCCATTGTCGGTCACAGCAGATTGGGGACGGTAACAAGAGATAAGACATTGCCGATAGCAATGTACGCGCCCATTGCACCAGATTGGATCCGTGGTATTGCCGTAGCGGCGATTGTCAGTTCACAAGATCGAAAATCACGTATGTATATACATAAACGCTTGAGATCATATTAAGATTTATCAAAACATCCATGCTTCGTGTTTCATTGGTTGGCCTAGCTGAGAACACGTGGTCATGATATACCGTGCCATACACCCATGGTCTTGTGTCAAGTGGTATCAAAAAGATAAACCATGCACTCATTATTTTTACTGCTGCTGTCGTCGCCATGTATTATGTTGCTGTTGTTACACATTAGATACCTTGCTGTGCTCAGCAGAGTACGTTGTACGTGTGCCACTTGATACACATTGCTGAGTAAAGTAGTAGTAGGTGGTGAGTCGTGTCCACCGATGTACGTTGTGGGTGGCAATAGATCTTGAGGACGGTACTAATAGATGGACATTGTCTGCTACATACAACAGATTGTGGGGAGTATCCATCGATGGCCATTGTCGGTGACAATAGATTGGGGATGTGATCCATCTATAGACATCGCCAGCCACAATATATTGTGAAACACCCAGTCGATAGCCACTACTGGTGACAATAGACAGGATAAGTAGTAAATCGATAGACACTACGGACGGCAATAGATGTGTCCATTGCGTCATATTCTATTGCTATTGCAGTGGACATTGTTTATTGTCCAGGGTATATGAATAGTTGAGTTTTCACCATCAGTATCAAAACCCATAGCCGCCCTAACGCTCTGCACATTGACTGCTTTGCTCTTTGGACACGGATCTCCATTGTCAATTGAATATTTATTACCGTCAAAATGTTCAGGTTGATGAACACCCAAGGTGCGTTCAAGGCTGGTGGCGAGCCTCATCCCCCATCATGATGGTAGAGTAGCTTCGGTATACCTCCCGTTGAGACCTACAGTCATTCCTTTCAGATCGAACAACTATATCCACCGGTCCTCGTCTGGGCGTACATTGTGCCCTCCGAGGCTATGCATCATGCTGTCATGCCCGAGAGCGGCAGTTGGACGCGTGAAGGCGAACGCCACGATCGCACCCCACTCCAGTCTCCGAGCGACGAAATACACATGTGTTTGATCACGTTCTCGCTCCAACGCACCACCGTTCGAGCCGGGCTGTTGCAATCGCTCTTTTTTTGGCATCCCCCTTTACATGTATCCGCCTGGCAATATAGCACGCGGCACGTTCACCCCACTTGGGTGACCATCTACTTGTTGTGTTCAGCATTGTTTTGGTTCTTGCGGCGCCCCTGGCCGACAGCTCTCGCGCACTCGGGCATATGCATGCTCTATACGTGCAACAGCAAAAGAGGGTAGATAGTAGGGGTGCACCTACTGTATGATACAATGTTCCGAGGCTCTTCGCTCGAGGAGCACTCTCTGTGAATCATCCGAAAAAGGGGATTCTAGAAAAACGGTTACCTGTGATGGAGTAGCACATCCATTGTATAGGAAGCATATGTTGTTGTTGTTGTTGTTGTTTGTTGTTGTTGTTTTTTCTTCACATTAAACCGTTCTTCCTACGCGTCGACATCCAGCACAACCAGTGCCCGTGCCGATTCTTCAATCCTAGAGAGATACAAGTTATGTGGTCACAAAGCTACGCCACAGAGATACTACGTTGCCACGTATGCAATGCAATGCCAATGCCATGTCATCATACTGCGTACGACAGGCACGACATACCCATTCCATGACCTAGAGAAACAAAAACGAAACAAAGAGAAAAAACAAATACAAAAACAAAGACAATTCGAAAGAGAAAAGAAACAAAAAAAGGAAACAAAATATACCTGGTATATGTATATACTTCAGTATAGCAACAAACCATCGTACCCACCCATAGGGGACGTGGCAAACACTTGAAAAGAACGAGCTGGAAAAAAAAAAAAAAAGAAAAAACACCACTAGTCGTCAACAGAGTAAGACTAAGAACCAAGGGACAAATAACAGGCAAACCAAACAAAGCACAAGGCATGCTCCATGTAGCGGCAGCAGTTTATGGTACGAGTAACACAGCCAGGGTCTCCCTGCTGGCCCGCCTGGTACCTTGCTACCCTGTCTGCCACCATCGTCCAGCGTTCGTCAACTATGCCCGGCCCCTCGGCGTCAGACAGTACGAAACAAGCAAAGCAGGCTCGTCATCCACCCACGCCACACGACTCCTTCAATAAGGCTTATCAATTGGAGAAAGGAAGAGAAATGAAAATCGCATAGGGTCACCGAAAAGAAGACAATAAAATGAAATAAAAATAAACAAAAAAACAACAGAAGACAAAGGAAGACCACGTTCGAACCAGCTGCACCAGTTGGTGGTACGAGTAGTATAGGCATGTTCTACTTCTTAGTCTGCCCGGTAGCTGGCTACCCTATCTGCCATCTCCTTCCTACTTTTGTCCACTGCAGTTTCCCTTCTACTCCTCTTCCCCCCCCTCTCCGCATTCCCTTGGTCGGGTTTTCTGCTACTCCTCTTGTTGCCCCTCCTCCCCCCATTCCCTTGGACACCACCCACGGCGGATGCGCGGCGCTGCCTGCTCAGCTCAGCCTCAGCCTCGTGCCACCTCACCTCATGCACCGTTCGGCTGCTTCCAGGATCCCCCGGTACCACTTCCCCGCCTTTTTTGCAGCAGTGGGCCACAGTGCGGTCTCAACTCCAAACACCAAGGGAGCAAGTTCCGTTGACCCTTCGGTGGCGCGGAACTCCCTAAGGCCTTCGACTACGCATCTATGCCAAGTCTTAACCTGTTCGCCAAGTCTCGGGTTCTCCCCCCAGCAATCGTCCCGAACATCACCCGGCTGGGTAATCGATCCTTGCTTTGCCGTGCCACCCCCCCCGCGAAGAAGAGACGCCGTTTGCGGATGGTCGTTTCGATACTCTCGCAACGTGTCATCTTGAGGGCCTTCGCGTACGAGAGGGTGGCATGGTCAGTACGAAGTCGGCGCTGGAAGCCAATGACTCGCAACAGGACTTGGTGGTGAGCCGTTCGAAGCTTGGCAAAGTGTTCCGCTCTGAGGGTCCACGTCACACACCCGTAGAGCAGGGTCTTAATCACCTCGGCCTTCAGCATTCGGACTCTCAGGCTAAGGGGGGCGATCGTCCTATCATACAGCTCCGGGCCGAACCGTTTGAGGCATGCTCGCATGAGACGGATCCGTCGGTCGAATTCGAGCGAGAGGTCAGCGTTTTCGTGGATAATGCCGCCTAGGTACAAGAACTGGGTCGTCTGCTTATACCTCTGGCCTGCTGCTTCGATAACGAGCGGTGGTGCGAGGGTTTTTCTGGTCTGGCGTTTGTAGAAGCATAGTCTCTGTCTTCTTTTCCGACACCGTAAGGCCTGCTGCTTCGAAGACAGTCACGAAGACTGTCATCATTTTCGCGAGCCCTTCAGCCGACTTCGAGACAATCCCTGCGTCATCGGCGTACAACATGCCCCATACAGCCCTTCGCACGCACGCCAACGGCTCCTGCTCCTTCGTTCCGACTACTCCAGCATCACTGAGTTGGACCAAATCCCTTACGATGGCTTCGTCATGGCTAAAGCGTACTAGTACGACGTGCAACGCAGCAGCGAAAAATACGTTGAACAGTAACGGTGACAGCACACAGCCTTGCCGCAGCCCCTGCGTGACATCAAACCATTCCGAGTGCTCGCCGTCATCCGTACGCACGCGGGCCCACATGCCATCGTGGAAATTACGGATAATTCTCAGCATCTTGGTTGGTACGCCAAAACGTGTGAGTACTTCCCATAACAGCTCTCGGTCGACAGAGTCGTACGCTTTCTGCAGATCGATGAAGCACAAGTACAGGGGGATTTTCCTCTGTCTTCCAAGCTCTTGCAACCGGCGCACAACGAACAACATATCAATCGTTGATCGTGCGGGGCGGAAGCCGCACTGTTCCTCCGGGAGTAATTCCTCGGTCTCGCAGTAGTTGCTGAGGCGCGACGCGACTGTTTTCAACAAGACTTTGCCTGCGTGGGCAACAAGCAAAATCCCTCCGTAGTTGTTGTAATCAGTTCGGTCCTTCTTTTTGTGAAGGACCTTGATGATCGCGTCTTTCCATTGCTGGGGGACTTCTCCTGTTACCCAAACATTGACAAGGATGTTGTGAAAGCACTGGGCGAATGCGGGGTGGTCGAGTTCGGCCGGGAGACCATCTGGCCCGACAGCTTTCCAGTTTGACATCCCCTCAAGTGCTTCCGTCATCTCGTCCATGGATGGTTCATCTCCGAGCGACAGTTTAAGCGGTCGTGGTGGCAAGAGGTCGATGATCGTGGAATCGAGTTTAAGCCATTTCGTGTTCAAAAGTTTGTGGTAAAACCTCCCCCGCATTTCACGAATTCGCGCCTTATCCCGCAACAGCGTGCCATCCTCGTCCCTAATGAACTGTTTGCTTCTCGCTTTAGTCCCTTCCAATCCTACCGTACTCTTAAGGTGGTTGTAAAAGCCTCTCTGGTCGTTGTTCGCTAGTAGTCGTTCGGTTTCAGCGAGGTACGCTTCGAAGTACGCATGCAGTCCTGCGGCAATCACCTTCTGCAGGTTCGCACACGCAGATCTCAGTGTCTTCCACGCGGTTCTATCCCGGGGGTGGGCACGCAGGAATTGCCGTGCATCCTCCCTCGCTGTCCATGCTAATATGAATGCGGCCTAGGTTTCGGCAGACTCACACCATCCATGTCTGCGGTGGCGACGTGGAGGGGGTGGTACCTCGTTTTGGACCGCATCAATAATAGCCGCAGTGAAAAACTCAACCATGCCAGACGTATTTACGGGGCTGGTTAAGCTGGTTGAGAGTGGAGATGACCCTCGCGACTACTTGTTCACGACACTTTCCATCGGACATAAAAAGCTGCCTGTCGAACTCTCGGCGTTTTGTCGGTCTACGTATTTGTCTGTTGCACGCAAAGTGACCACTGAGTCGGACTTTGACATACAAGATGTTGTGGTCTGAGTCAGCCTTAGCTAGGGCAGGAGGCTGTAGGACGACTTTAACATCTTGTACTCTAGGTCGATGGGCTTGACGGGTTAGGATGTAGTCGATTCGCTTACGGTCACTCGGGCTGGTGCCGTTGTGTGTATGCGAAATCCCACCCTTGCGCGTGCTGAACAACGTTTTGGTGAGAGCTAACTTGCAATTGGTGGCGAACGACAGGAGTCGTCTGCCATTATCATTACGAACATCACGCCCATATGCTCCAAGCACTCTATTTTCATCATCACCACACCCTTCCATCCTCTGTCCAGTTCGCGCGTTGGCATCCATCAGTACAAACATACACTCTTTCGTCGGGATCTTTTCCACCAAGTCCTCCAGCTTCTGCCAGAAACTACGTTTCAGTCCAACGTCCTTGGTACAATCAGTTGGAGCATACGCGACGAGGAAATAAACTGCCTCGTATTTGCTAGCCAGCTCAAAGCGCATAGACATAAGCCGCTCGTCAATGAACTGATGAGTGCACACAGCCTTACTGCATAGTTATTCGTAGCTCTAGGAGAATATTCAGTGGAGCAGTTCAGACATCCCTTTTGCCCACAGAACATTATGTCATAAGTCTGGGAACCTTCTGCATGACAACGTTCCGGTAGAGGGCATTCTGTTATATAGTTGGGAATCTTCTGTATGACAACGTCCCGATAGACTGTATCTGCATACAGGTTGGTTTTGGTCGACGTCTGGGCTGAGCTGTGTTCCTGGCAAAGTCCACTATCGCTCACTCGAGTTCTTTCCTTTCCTCTCAACTCACTTGAGGAGCATTAATAAGAAGTTCGTGAACTACAAGCAGCGTGCTCTACCCAGCACCGACATTCCTGTGCCCCTATCAGCTTATATATTTGCACCCCATTTCACCTACCCGTACTATTAATAATATCCCTCTTGGGGCTTCACTGGGAAACACATGACGATTGCAGCAATGAACGGCCACTGCCTGATTGGGGGGTGAAATAAAGTGGTGTCCGAGATGCAGTGCAAGGATTCGCACGACACGTGGCGCACTACGATCCTTTCCGCACTGCTGAACGCTCACGCTGCTCGTAGACGGTTGATACCACCGATTCTGTTGTCGTTTTAGGAGCTATCGGAAGGCCCTGAAGGGGGTCAACCCGACGATCAATTCCTATTGCCTACGAGTGCTGTGGGTTTACACCGAAAAAAGCTGTCAAAACAAAATCGAAGTTGGATAGGTTCTCAGTTCAGAAGGTCCATCAGTCCCAGTGACAAACAAAACTTGCGAAGACAGGTGCAGGAACGTTTGTCCGAGGTTCCTCATTTAAGGAGATCTACACTCCGTATATATTGCTGAGTTAGTCGTGTCTGAGAAACTTGAGAGTGACACCCGATGAACAATCCCATGGCCTACTTACAGGTGCAGAATTACACATACTAGGTGTTCGATGCACTCACTGATATGATAGGCCAAGCCTGAGTCAGTTCGTAGAAGCCCCTCCAGGGTATATATATATTATCGCTTAGAATACACAAGACAAGGAAGAAAGGGGGAGAACATGAAGAAGAAGAAAAAGAAAAAGAAGAAGAAGAAGAAGAAGAAGTGAGAAGTGAGAAAGCGGCGGATAAGATACGTCCCAACCCGCTAACCGTTCCACACAGAAACACGCATATTTCCTGTGTGGAACTCCCAAATACCGTTACACATGAATCCATACACCAAGTACGTGAGCACTCCGAACAACCCCTCTGCTCTCTACTTGGCTGCTTGGTGAATGGGATAACCAAACATCGCTCATGAAAACCATGCCATGATGATAAACCACGATCACCTACAATCCAAATCCAAGGTATTGTACTCATAAAGATAAGTATATGTCAAGACCACCAATGCCTCAAATCAGAATATCACCGACACAAATATCAAAGTCTCAAATCTCACAAAGAAAGAAACTTGATCTTCATATCTCAGAAAATAGTACCACAAGAACAGCTGCTCAAAACCCGAAAAATAAACAAATCGGAGAAAAACAGAAATCAACTCCTCAAATCTCGACTGCACAGAAAGATCAAGCCCGCCAAGCCCAGAAAAGCCCACAAAGCAACTCCTCAAAATCTCAGAAAACAATCAATCGAATCCTTGCATCATTTATATAGTACTGCAGTTCCCCCTTTTTTTATCTCTCCATCTGAATCAAACACCAATCCGATATAGCCTCTCTACAGGGGACACACTAAATCCAGTCAAATGGCAACAAAAACCCAGAATTTCGTCTCTGAAATAACGCCCCCGTTTAGTGCGGTCGCCGTAGTATACTACAGATTTCAATTTCGCGTTACGTACGTAGATACGTATTCAGTATAATAATGTTATACAGTAGTTCCAAATATTTTAGCTTTCCTGCTACGTACAGCAGTCTTCCAGCCCCAACGGAACGGGATAAAAAGCATCACTCATGAATCACGATCGATTCCTCAACTCAGGAAATCCATAAACTTGAGAAACCCAGTACGGGTATAGTGTAACACTGTGTGGTCCCCCTTGTGCCCGTACTTGGCCATGCAGGAAATCCCTAAACTTGAGAAACCCAGTACGGGTATAGTGTAACACTGTATGGTCCCCCTTGTGCCCGTACTTGGCCATGCAAACAGCTGGGGGAGCAGAAGGGGATTCGGTACTCGATGTCATGCATGGCCACTCTTCTATCATGACTGTAGGCCCCCGCATCGCTACAATGCCGGGACGGAGTACGCCAGATTGTTATCGATCACATACGCACAAAACACTCCGTACTATCGCCTCTTGCTGCGGCCGTACATGTACGTACCAGTATCATATACTACAAAAAAAAAAACAGAATTCCAGAATGACGCACTCAGCTATCAACTATCATGTCATCAACCATTAATCTACACGTAAATCACTTGAATAGAAATACCCGTAATTTAGATGTACTCGTATTTTACCACAAATGACTTAGTGCTAAATATCCTAATTTCGAGGATCATCAAATAGGGATCAATCACACGACCAAAAATAAATCTCCTCATCACTCATGTCCTGCTCAAAATATCAACGCAAAGAAACAGCACAGTAATATAGCTACACTCGTCCGGGCACGGCTGTAGGCTACCGCAAAGCTACCTCTGACGCTCATCGCATACCCTACCAAACGCTGATTCACTCATAAACAGGTCAACCTCAACAACGCGCAAGGGGGGGGGGGGGGTTGGTTGGCGTCAGGGGGAGGGCAAGATACAGCAGTCATCAAAAACATACCGCTGACAAAAAAACAAATCCATCGTATCTCAAAATGTCGGCCCAAAAAACAATACGCGTGCGGTACAGTAAAACCAAATCATTCAACCAAACGGAACGAAACAAGAAAAATAAAATACAACCTGTAATTTCCATCAAGCTCCCAGCTTCCAACTCTCGGTCTCCTTCATCTTCTCTTTAACTCGTGTCCGCTTCGTTCTCGTCCTCCGACGCAGCCTGCTCTGCCACCCTCGGTCAGCCATGCGGGCTCTCCATCCATTGCCCCTCTCCCGCCTTGCTCTCCGCCTCACGGTGGCCGTCCTCGGCTCCGGACACCCCTCCATCACCTCGGGGATCCTCATTTCCTTCACGCTATTTTCTGTACCGGGTTCGTCGGACGGCTCCTCCTCGGGTGCAAGCACAACAGCGATGCCGTACTTGATCCGATGCGTATCGCTTACAACCCCTCGTGATGTCTCGCCTATTTTCGTAGGCGACGGCTCCTGCCGGCCAAGCAGGCGTCCTTGCTCACGCGTACCCTCTGGTACGCTCTCTCTCGCGCGCGGGGAAGTCCCTCCCGCGTCGTCGATGGTCGGCAAGGTTGGAGGAGCATTCAGCTCAGTCTCACCGGGCAACTGCCTGTGCATCGCCCGCGTGTTGTACTCCATTGCGTCCTCGCCGTGTGTACCATCGGGCACATATTTTCTCGCGTTCGGGGAAATCCCTCCCGCCGCGATAGTCGGCCGGCTTGGAAGAGCATTCCGCTCTGTCTCACCGGGCAACTGCCCCTGCATCGCCCGCGTGTTGTACTCCAGCCTCTCACCAACCTCCTCCCCCCCCCCCTCTCTCTCTCTCTCTCTCTCATTCTCATTTCCACACGTACTCTTGGAAAAACTATCTGCCCGGCGTTCCGCAGGAGGCGTAAAAGAAGCAGAAATATACTGGCATGCAAACTGCCCGTTTGCACCTCCCGCGGCCACAGCAGTCGCCCCAAAAGGCTGCCGCTGCTGCTGCACGCGCTGGAGGAACTGCTGCCGTTGCTGCTCCTGGCCGAGCCTCCGCTGCTCGAGTTGCTGCCATTGCTTCTCGAGCTGCTTCTTGTATTGCTGTTGTTGTTGAAACTGTTGCTCGAGCCACTGCTGCTCCTCCTGTTGCTGCTGGTGTTGCTGCTGCTGCTGCTGCATTCGCTGGAGGAACTGCTGCCGTTGCTTCTCGAGCAGCTGCTTGTATTGCTGCTGTTGTTGAAACTGTTGCTCGAGCCACTGCTGCTCCTGCTGTTGCTGCTGGTGTTGCTGCTGCTGCTGGTGTTGCTGCCCCCGTTGTCGTTGTCTCCGCTCTGCGACCCACCGCTGCGGTGGCAGGGATGCCAGCTCGGCACTGGTGAGGACACGACTGTAATCGATGTAGTGGTAGCCAGGAGGCAGCATTCTAGCGTCGAAGTAGGTATGGAGAGGTGGGGCCGGAGCGTCCATGAGTTGCACCACCGCCCTACATTGCGGTAGGGTGTGACCAGTCCGCTCGCACCTTTTGCATCGGATCTCGCCTGTGCCGATTGTGGCCATCTCGCTTCCACTCAGAGCCGAAACATATATCTCTCCCAGCAAGCCCCAATCAGCGAGCGCGTCCCATTGGAACAGTTCGCTAGCGCGTTCGGAATTGAAATCTGTAGTATACTAAGTCGACCGCACTAAACTGGGGCGTTATTTCAGAGACGAAATTCTTGGTTTTTGTTGCCATTTGACTGGATTTAGTGTGTCCCCTGCAGAGAGGCTATATCGGATTGGTGTTTGATTCAGATGGAGAGATAAAAAAAAAAAGGGGGGGACTGCAGTACTATATAAATGATGCAAGGATTCGATTGATTGTTTTCTGATATTTTGAGGAGTTGCTTTGTGGGCTTTTCTGGGCTTGGCGGGCTTGATCTTTCTGTACAGTCGAGATTTGAGGAGTTGATTTCTGTTTTTCTCCGATTTTTTTTTTTCGGGTTTTGAGCAGCTGTTCTTGTGGTACTACACCAGGTATCATCGAAACAAAAGAAGAATGCTCCGACGGCTTTGGGCTAAGGAGCCCCGTCACTCAGAAAGTGTTTTAGGTCGACGTGTTGCCCCTGTTGTGGCACGCGTCATTAAGTTTTCCGAAACGCGCTATCCCGGTCGTCGAAAGCGCCAAGAAAGGGAGTAGTTTGGCGATTTGGAGACAGAACATCCCGCCGACCACTGCTTTGATTGAGCACCTACTTTTGGCCGGAGCTGCGGCGTTCGATCGAACCTTTGGACTTGCTCGGAAATTTCTCCACCAAATCGCACTAATTAAAAGCCAAAAAAAAATCTCTCAACCTCGTGCACGCCCACTGGTTCGGTATAGAGGTGTCATCATGATGTCGGAAGATTCCAGCCCATGGCTGGAGATTGCCGAGGAGATATGTGGTGATATATCTTAGGTGCACCGTTTATTGTTCTCTGCAATATTATCTAGCAGTCTATGGTGTTGGTGATTTAGTATGGGCAGAATGTTTAATATGCAAGAGATGTATCGTTCGTTTCTTGCATCTTGTGGCTTCCGAAGTTATGATATACGCTGAACTTGTCACCTTGAAGTTGTGGTTCGATGAGCAAAACGTTACGTCTCTGTAGAATATGGATGTACAAGTCGTCGGCATTTGAGCAAAGTTCCGACGAAAGAATGCTGTAGGAAGGCATCAAGGACAAGATAAACCGGACTACGCCCACGAATTCACTCTTCCGTTCACCCACCGCTCCTGAAATCTCGTTACGTCAACGTGTTGGGGCTTAGCATGGCCTCGAGATCACCACTTTCTTGTAATTGAGACACCACATCATATCGACACCAATGCCATCAAAAACAAGCTGTTTAACCGCATTACGACAGTAGCCCCCAGAGACCTTTGGACGGGCTAATGACGACACATACGGCTGGACGACCTGAGGACAGTTTTCTTCAGACGGCCGAAGACGGTTATCATCAGACCACCTGGACTTTAACAGGTTATGAGCCTCATAACTCGCTAAGGCGCATAACTTAGAGTGCCTCGCGGGACTGCGTAACGCGGGCCACGACTATGCAGTCAAGTTCACACTCAGACGATCTCATTGCTCTGTCGTGACCAACACTCGATCCGTGGAGGTCAATCATGATAAGCACAACCAGTTATTCGAAAGGCAGTATCTATTGTAGAATATGCACACCGCCGGTCTATCTGGAAACACGCTAGCGAGGATGTGGAGCAAGCAGTTCACGGGAGGGCCTAGCAAAGGCCGTTGCACCCAGCTCGAAGCGGGGGTGGTTGTTGCCGAACAAAAACGCCTGCATAAGGTGATAACAGGTTGTCTTGGCTTCGTTGTGGTGGGGGAATCTCGCGCTGATAATGAGAGTATCGTACAAGGGGGGAAAAAAGGTGGATGTTGAATCGAAACGGCGGTGGCTATCGACGGCGCTAAAGGTGAAGGCGTTCCTTAGGCCGCCGGATTTGTCTATCTTTATTCAGACACTTTTCTCTGTGCCGTCCGTTTATATCCATGCCCGCCTATTACCTTACAATTATCAGTCGATGGAGGCCTCAGATACGCGCTGGCAAGCGGCAAGACAATTGACACAATCATACAGATTGTAGAGCGTGAATACCCCCGCCCGCGCACGCACGCTTCGTCTTGAAAGGGACGCATGGTCAGTAGGCAAATGACAAAGACAACCAAGAAGTGGGTACCCCCCTCCCCCAGCAGTACAATAGTGCACAGTATAGTGGACACCTCGAGCGCCGGCTCTTCTATCACAAACGGCGGTGGAGAACAGCGCCCTCATTCCCAGCCGCCATGAAAGGGCGAGTCGAGGAAGACATGGAGTAGCAGGGGTTTGGAGCAGAAATCCAACGGCCGGCGTCAAAGGCCTTGACCAGCTCGATGTTTCGCCCACCAGAGCCCGCGAAACGAAAGTGAGGAAATTCACTTCACAGGAATATGAGTGAAAGCAGACACATACATAAACATCAGGTAGTAGGAAAATACGGCACGACCTGGGATTTAGTTGCAAAGGAGGGGCAAAACACGCGCGGGATCAGCCACCGCGCAACATTAGGCTCCATTCGAACAGGTCCACGTAGAGAATATTGATGTCGGCAAAATACTTCGTTCAAAAGCAAAGCTTATAGCTTGCGAGAAGCCCACAAACCGGGCGAATGTGTACGAGTAGAGATACAATTTATTTGAGAACAAACGTATTGAATTGGCGGGTCTACTGCCCAGGCTAAGCCATCACCGAATTATGCCGTGATTTCCTCTTATTTTGTGTACACGGGCGGTACAGTTGCTTGGTCCGGTGAGTTTCTCGGACGAAATATCAAAATGTCGGTTCTTCTTCGTTACGTACGGGACAGCAGCAAGCGGGCCAAAATATGGGGGGGGGCGGTAAATTCGTCATGTATACTATAAATAAATATTGAGGTTATCAGTCATACAGTGTTCATTGTTTACTTTCGAGCAAGCGGAACACGCCGCTAACAAATGGAGTGAAGCGCGTTAACCAAACAAGCTGAACGCACCGAGTACCAGGTACGTGCCAATTTCTTAGCCCCTTTAGAGAGTGCGCGTATCGCCAAATGACCACGTCAATCGAGCATACAAAACAAACACAAACGAAGATGAGCAGCGAAACGCCCCACACAATGGAGACGGACCAGGTCATTTTTTCGGACCATTTTCTCGCCAAACGAGGGCCACAATATTAGCTTGGCAAAACATCAAAGCAGGGGTCGCAGGGACGCTCCAACGGCATGGGTGCCTGAAAAAACAGGCAACCTCCACAGGACAGACTCTGGTGACATTCATAAAGCGCAAAGATAGGCATTTCATTGCACTAAACATGCACAGAGGACAGTCCGAGAGGTTCCTCTTGGCTACAAGCACTCTACTCGCGGTACAGTACTTGTTGCTGGTGTCGAAGCCGATCCCAGCGAGCAATCCAAACACGTATTATGCCTACAATGCTACCCCCATCGCGGCCAGCGTCCGGAGCGTCACCTTCAATTCTCGTGCAACCTGAGGTAGGGCGCTGAAAGGTGCTACTAGTAACCGTTCGGGTGAACAGTGACTCTCAAAGGCGACGGGGGTGACCGTAACGTGACCTCACGAGGTTCCGTCCGCGGTGGATAGCACCATGTAAAGGAGGCATTACGCTGTCCAGCCGTGAGCCAAGAGTCAATGGTGCAAGGACACAATCCAACAAAAATGGGCGTCAGACATATCCGTCGCTGACGCGATGTGCAAGCGTACTGGCGGATGCAATACCCCGCGTGTATAGTGTTGTCGTCTGTCGAGTGACCGGGCGCGGCAACGGTGTCGCTAGACCCAGCCGGCGATGTTGAAGACAGTCTAAATCAAACAATTGTGATGGAGTAGCACATCCATTGTATAGGAACGCATATACCCGTACGTGGCTGCTTGTATGGTTGTACAATAGCTCTTTGCAGATACCAAACACACCTGTAGAAAAATATGATATGGTTGTATGTAGACAAGTAGGAATATATATGTAGGCGAATATTATATAGTTATACATAGCTCTTAGGGAATATTCAGTGGAGCAGTACAGATATCCCCTTTGCCCGCAGAACAATATGATATAAGTCTGGGAACCTTCTGTATGACAACGTCCCGGTAGAGAACATTATGTTGTAGTTGGGAATCTTCTGTATGTCAACGTCCCGATAGACTGTATCTGCATACAGGTTGGTTTTGGTCGACGTCTGGGCTGAGCTGTGTTCCTGGCGAAGACCACTATCGCTCACTCGAGTTATCTTCCCTTCCCTCAACTCACTTGAGGAGCCTCAATAAGAAGTTCGTGAACAACAATCAGCGTGCTCTACCCAGCACCGACAATCCTGCGCCCCTTTCCAGCTTATATCTCTGTAGCCCCATTTCACATTTGGCGTCGTCGGTTCGCTTTCTTTCGAGCCCTTGCGCCTTGTCTGGTTTCTTCCGTTTTATTTGTTTTCCCCTTCCGGATATTCGGTTATTTCTTGAATGAGGCGTCGAAGTCTCACTGCGAGGTGTGGGGTAGATCAATGATCTCATTTCTGTGTTGAATAGCCGCATCTTCGATCCCTCTTCCCGATTTTGGGATGATATGGTTATCATCCTTTTATCGCCGTGCGATCTGCATCTACGACTATTCAGGGTGGGCTAATGTGATGGAGTAGCACATCCATTGTATAGGAACGCATATACCCGTACTCGGTTCCTTGCATGGTTGCACATAGCTCTTTGCAGAGACCAGGCATACCTGTAGAAGAATATGATATGATTGTATGTAGACACATAGGAATATATCTGCAGGCGAATATTATATACTGTAGTTATACATAGCTCTTAGGGAATATTCTGTGGAGCAGTTCAGACATCCCCTTTGCCCGCAGAGCATTATGTTATAAGTCTGGGAATCATCTGCATGAATACGTCCCGGTAGAGAGCATTCTGTTATAGTATTGAGGATTGGTGTGAAGTAGGGTGTATCAGCTCGAAGCTGGTGTACGCTTAGTCTCGCTTGCCGATGACCGGTCAAGACACAGAATTGATCGAGGTGCAAACGCTTGAGTTGCTGTTAGGCAGACTCGCGTGAAATCTTCGAATAGAAGAAAGATGATGATGTTGGCGACTCCAGGCCAAGGTTGATTAGTTATTAAGCTCAGCAGACAAGCTGATGATGATGAGCAAAAGTAGAGTGAACAAGTGGGCGTGCAAACGCTCCTCTTGGCTGTTCCAATCTTGATGATCTTTAACAGATACATAACAGATACATATACCTCCTACGACGACGTTCACACACCCGTACCCGATTACGGCCTATGGCAACGTTCGTCAGGTGATGACACACCCGTACCCATTACGGTCTATGACAACGTTCGTCAGGTGGTGACACACCCAAAATCGATATATTATGGATCCCTTGTACCGTATACTGTTACGGGGGTCCATAGTAAACAGGACCAAATATTGTTAGTAAAAATAGGTAAATATATAGGTTTTTGTGTGTGCCGTAGGTCCTGTTAACTATGGTCCCCCGTAATACCAGATATATATATCCCCCTCGTGTATGCTAATCTCCTGTTTGGACTCAGCTAGGTGGAAAGTTCTCCTGCTATACATCCTGAAGTTCCGGAGATGATGTACTCTTTTCAATTACACATTCGAACCTAATGATTCGACTTGGTTACAATGCACCCTTGCTTGGTACTGACTGCGATTTATATTTTTAATCTTGCACAACACCGGTCATTGTACTGCACTGCTGTAGGGAAGATGGACCGGATACGTTACCAATGAATGCAAAAAATCCAGTGGTCAGTTCATTGACCCAAGGAAAAGAATTTCTTATCCACCTCGTGCAAATTGAACATGCGACACCCCACAGCTTCGGTAAGGGAGACAATACAGTTCCAATCTTGATGATCTTTAACAGATACATAACAGATACATATACCTCCTACGACGACGTTCGTCAGGTGATGACACACCCGTACCCGATTACGGCCTATGACAACGTTCGTCAGGTGATGACACACCCGTACCCGATTACGGTCTATGACAACGTTCGTCAGGTGGTGACACACCCAAAATCGATATATTATGGATCCCTTGTACCGTATACTACCAGATATTCCAGTGACGACAAAATGATAGCTACTGTCAAGTAACATCTCCAATATTTGGAATCTTCTGTGTGTCAACGTCCCGATAGACTGTATCTGCATACAGGTTGGTTTTCGCCGACGTCTGGGCTGAGCTGTGTTCCTGGCGAAGCCCACTATCGCTCACTCGAGTTATCTCCCCTTCCCTCAACTCACGTGAGGAGCATTAATGAGAAGTTCGTGAACTACAAGCAGCGTGCTCTACCCAGCACCGACATTACTGTGCCCCTTACCAGCTTATATCTCTGTACCCTCATTCCACACAATCCTTAAACATGTGAGGGTCTGTTACCGCCACCGCGTACCGTACATTCCATACAAGTACTTCTAGCCGAGGCTTTCGGCGAGGGCATTCGCGATAAAGTTATAGAAGGTCTTGAACCAAGATGTGTATCGAACGTCGTTCAATGGCCTCCTCGGGCTGCGAACATCAACGGCACGATATGGCACAGGTTGCACCATCTACAGTGTTCACCATCCAACTCCGCTCGGTGTCACGACTAAGCCACAACCGGGCCAATCGTGCTCGTAGGTTCCCCTGGCCATGATAATGACAGCTCGATAGACGGTCAATTTTTGCGCCAGCGCCCACGATATCAGCCCCGGGAATTCCATCGGACAATGAAACCTGCGAAAGGTATGTGTTGATAAAGGTCGGCGGGAGAAGCAGTTCCGCGCTTCACTGTCTTCATCTTGGGTGGGCATAGTCTGCAACATTTCCAGAAATAAAACGATGTTCTGTGCTATCATGGAACCAACGGCCAACAACTCTCTCTTGCATTCCTGCTTAGCTCATCACGATGTACAACCCACACGCCTAATGCGTCCAGAATCGGGCATCGTGACCGTTAGGACCATCATACGAAAGAACAACATTAGTATTTGGTTTTGGCCTCCGGCACGCCGGAGCACATTTCACAGCACAGCAGGAAACATAGAGGTGCTGTACCTACCTTGGGCAAGGCAATCCACGCTCCTGGTGTAACCTCGAAGTTTCTGTGTACATGGCGCAGAACACGTCTTGTGAAACCGACACCTGGTGTCCGCAAATGAAGAAGCCTTAATTCACAGGGAGCCCCACCACCGCCACCGCCCCAAGCACCACGCGCACGTAAAAATCAAAGATGAACGGCGAGGGCACAAACACACGAAGGAAAAATAGTATAATCAATTTCCACCCATCAGTACAGGGAGGCCTGGACACCATGCGCAAACTTGACCGAATCCTCCACTCCTATTTGTCGATGAAGAATGCAGGTTGTAACCGGGTCACTACAAGCGCACGCACGTGTTGGAGCCCCGTCTTCGTGGCAAGACCGTCCGTTGAGAAACCAATGAAGCCATGATCACGATTTGCGCCAGCCGATTCGCGACACAGCATCCGGCCGGAGAATCTCTTTGGGGGACATCGCGTGTGAACCGAAGAGGACTACCACGCCGTCAGACACTGGACTCGCACTCTCGCGCGAGGCTGTTCATGTATTACGGGGGAACATAGTAATCAGGACCACATATGCTCAGCAAAAAAAAGCCTGGAATATATTGGTATTTGGCCCCCTGTAAAAGTATAATACCTGTGCTGTAGCCGACCACCTTTCCATCAGCGTCCCTAGCCACCAGCCTGTTCAACCGATGGATCGGGTTGGGAAGTTACGCGGAATATGTAGATCAGTGAGCAGACGCCGTCCGGCGTGCCATACCTGGCGGTTACTAGGTTTATCATTGTGGCGGTTGCCCACACCACGGGGTCTACCTCTGTTGCAGTTTAGGCGATGTCATATTTATCGCATTTTGGATTCTCGAAGAAACATTACTCAGGTGCCCATCATACGATTTAGGTGCCCAATGGAAATCTACGGTAACACCAACGGAAGCACTTCCGCGTGTCTTTTTTTAAAGCCTTCCCTGGCTTTGGTTGACCATCACATACAGCCCATGCCACAATCCTCACTCATGTCGGGAGACCATCACAACCATCCCGCGAAAGATAATCGTGCGGATACTTCGTGTGCTTTCATTTTCACCACCCAACGGACGCAATGAAGGGTATCGGGTGCTGGCTCGCGCACATGACTAACGGAAAGCCGGCCTCCAATAACGAGGTGATATCTGGCTTCCTGTCCCAGCCGTTGTCTGCTCCATGCGCCCTAAGGAACAGGTCCGTGCATTCCGGTACGTCTTCAAAGGTCATAGCCGTCAAGGACAGGCCATCCGTGCCGGAAGCAGGAGGGGACGATTCCAAAGAGGGCAGAAACCCGCCAATGTACTGGCATGTGTGTTTCGCCTGTGGTGGTTACAGTCGTGGTGTGGGGGAGGGGGGGGGGTGGGGGCTGAGCCCGCGCTGTATATCTGCGTTGTCCGCATCAACTAGAGGTGTTTTCGGGGTAGGGGGACACCAAGATCATGTGCTACGTTTGGCCTAGAACTCGCTTCCGCTTAAAGGGTTGCGGGGCTTTGCGCGCGCAAGCAAGCTATGTTGCGACGGTTTGGCGACGCGGAGCGGTAGGTAATATTCAAGCTCGCGATCGGACTGCAGAGAAAACGGGTGGTCGTGAACTATACGAACTATCAAAACTGCTACCAGCCGTATGGTATGATGGGCCTATTCATAAACGATGGATGGTACCTATAACTAAATCAAGGAGTTGATGACCAGAGGGAAGCACATACGCCCGCTACACACAGCTGCACACTGGGTTCATCTGGCTGACTCTACCGCACCTCGAAGCCGAGCTTGGCGTAGAGGGAGAAGGACCGGGAGTTTGACGCGACCTGCATCAGTATCTGTCTCAGCAGACGAGGCACCAAGTACGATAGATGCGTGTAGAAAATTCAAGCACGGGACACGGGGAAAGGTAAACAGGTAAGGGATCGGGCCCATCACCACCGTACTCAGGTTAGGCAACAACAAGAACAGGCACATTAAGACCTGCGGACAGAACCAACAAGGCGTACACTACGCATTATTTCCTCATCTGGATGGCAAGGCCATGCCAGGCCGCATCGTCCTGAAACAATGTCTACGCTCACCAATGTCGAGAAGCCCAGGTTCTCGGCGTGAGCACACGCCGCCATGAAGGTATTTTTGCCCGCGCCAGCAGCCAAAGACGCGACGGGGCCCAACATAGCCACCTTTGAACCTTTGGCGTGCACGTCGACAAAGGTAACGCCGACGATCTCACCGTCGCCGTTCGTGGCCGCGAAGCCATCCAAGGAGTTGCAAATCCTGCCGAAATGGAGGTAGCGGTGGAGCGGCAATGGTTTCAATGATAAGAGAGTGAGAGGGTTCATGATGGAGGAAGACACCACACACTGCGGGTAGGACGTGAAAGCACTTGCGGCGAAGGCGGTGTTGGCGGTTTGTACGCGCGTGGGGTAAATAAATGTCGCACGTACGTATAGAAAGCCAGCCTTGTTCTGTTCGGCGGCGATGGTTGGTATTTCGTCGGAAGCGATGGCAACATCGCCTCGTCTCTGCGAAGTCAATCTATTCGAATATACTACAGATATACAGCAGTGGCTGGCCGCGAGACTTGTCAGCGTACTATTGGCCGTTGTCATCAGGAACCACTCTTGGTCGGCTGTTCAGGTATGAAACGCAATGTTTCATGCGTCTGCGCTCAAGACTGACAACATAACTGACCCCAATATCAAGCACCTACGCTCAATCAAGACTGACAGCGATACTGACCACGATACCGCCAGTGGACCGATTTTGGGATCCCCGAACTCCTCCTCAATCACTTCCGGCGCAGCGTTGATAGAAACGTTGTAGTCTTTGAACGCCTTGCCAACTGTGTGAGTGACCTCAGCAATCTGGGTGTCCTGGTGTTCCGGCGTGAGAGAGAGGGATGCCATTCAGGTCGGGAGGGCACGCGGGCGGCGGGGGGCGACGACGTGCATTTGTTCGTCCAGTTAGGAGACAGAAGGGACAGTGAACCACACATTGTCCACTTGTCTAGCCGTTGGATTCTGACATGCTCCAAAGTTTGTCACAACACGTTTTATACAACGTTTACACTTTGTATAAGCTACTGTAGTTGTGTGGGCGTTTTGAAGCGCAGTTTGTTTGTATGTATTCATGGACGATCTTGCCGTGGCTCCAACCGCTCATTTTCAAATGCTCAGCTTGCGCTTTCCGTCATGCATCGGCGCTCCATACTTATACTGTAACCATTGTACTAGGAACTGGTCACAAGCGAGTATACCCCGCCTCATCCCGCGTAGTTGGGGGATAGGGAAAACACGTCTGCGGAAGGTGCACCCGGGCGCCCCGACCCGCCCAAGAGACTTCGATGATCGGCCGTGGGTTTGTTCCCAATAGATTGACGGCCGAAAATTAACATCGCAGATACGGACTACGCTTTGGGCCAACCCGCCCAAGAGACTTCGATGTTCCGTGGTGGGTTTGTTCGTGATAGATTGACGGCCGAACATTAACATCGCAAGTACGGACCACGCTTTGGGTTAAAGGAGTGGGGAATGGCAGTCAAAAAGGGGTGACCCGTAAAGTTAGTATAATTGCAGGGGCATACCCCCCCCTCCCCCCTATATTATATGCCTGGTATATATATATATATATAGGTTGGGTTGGCGTGGGTTGGCGACGACGCTGTAAAACACGCCTCTCTCATTGCGTGAGCTAGACAGCCAGGGTACAGTTTTTTTTTTTTTGCGGTTACCACGGCTGGCGGTCAAGTTAGATCATTTTTGTGCGGGGAGAACCTTTACTCCGCACAAGGGGGATGATCGTATCACGCAGTGAGTATATGGTGAGGCACCCATGAGGCATTTACATAGTAAACCCATTACTGTCTCTGGAAGTGGACACACTAGAAATTAAATCAATTCATTGATGCTGCCATCCATGTGCAAGAAAGTCCGCCTCAAAAGCGGTTCTTAGTAGGATGCAGCACCCTTCATGCGACTCGCCCAACACCTCACGGCGCTTCGCGCTTGGTGCAAGCAATGTCTGCCTGGTCAATGAAAACCCTATGCGTTCCGTCCCGGTATTGTAGGGATGCGAGGGTCTATGGTCATACGACTACGGCCATGCATGATAATGAGTACACCCCCCCCCCATCCTTTAGTCCGAAGGGTGGACCCTGGTACACCCTCCTGCGCCACAGTGCCGTCAGCCGTAATAAAGTCCCCCCCCAAAAAAACGGGCGTGCGTGCTCTGCATTGGATGTGGGTGTCTATGCCAGTGCGTCACAATTATATTCGAGGCAGGTTGGGACACGCGCGGGCACCACCCGCGGACGTGTTTTCCCTACCCCCCCTCCCGTTTGGCTGAAAAAGGTGGGAGCATACCCCCGTTTGACCATTCCTCCTATTACTACACCAAAACTCTAACCAGACTCTTAATTCATTACTGCTGTAGTTTTTTCCGCATAAACGTGGGGGCAGTGCTCTTAAGTATTTTAGTATGGGATTCGGGGAATGACGTGTGGTCCCCGTGGGGTTCTAGCAACACGAGAAGAGATGTCTGTAAATACGCTTGAACCTCTGCTCTAAACGCCAGCATCAACCCTAACTCAAACTCAACCTTGACCTCTGCCCTACCCGAAGGAGCTGTATCCGTCGAAAATCCGCGATAAAATGCTCGAATGCCTTAAAAATAGCTTGTTGCGCTTTTATCCCGTTTTCTATACCGTATCCGTATATGAGAATGCTGGGGTCCACCACATTTTTCCCATTGTGATTTTACTTAGTACTTCCATGGAAGTGAAATGTACTTGATTTCCATGGAGGCTTTAATTTTATTTACTTCCATGGAAGTAAATTTTACTTCCACGAAAGAACTTTTACTTCCAAGTAATAGTAGCTCCCATGGAAGTACGTGGAAACGTCCAACTGTTAGTTGGTGGCAATGGAAGCTTCACCAACTTCCAACAACTGAAGCTCCCTCAACCGATCATGTTTGGTGGAAGCTGCCAATAACCCAACATCTAGGACTGCAGTCCAGTTTGGGGGTCAAACTACTTAAGAGTTTGCGTGATTCGTCCCCATAAATGGGACTGCAGTTTTAAAAGAGGGTGATTGAATTAACTTCTTCAAGAATCCACGGACTTCCGTCACTTCCACAAGCTTCCATAGATAGACTCAATCACTTCTAGGAAAGTGGCGGTGGAAGAAAAAAAAATATAGGTTCATGGAAGTTGCTTCACTTTCATCGGAAGATTATTTACTTCCATCCATGGACTATTTTTACTCAAATACAAGTATAATTTTCTTACAGTAAGTTACCTTCTATGTTCCCGGGATCAGGGTGACTGATGGACCCCCGGTGGCTTCTGCGGAGGGCTTACTATATTTGTTCACCTTGTGGATCGGAGCAGGGGGCCAACTGGGAAGGGCCCACTGCGGAGTCAAGGCACGAAGCGGGAGTAGGGCAGCTGGGAAATATTGGTGGAACATCCCATCCATGGAGGTAGATTCTATGAAAGCTTGCACACAACTTCCACGAAAGAAAATCCAACTTTTATGGAAGGAGGTAGTTTTTTCTTTCCATTAGGCTGTTTCCTATGCGGTTCGATTTCGAGCTTCAGATTTGTATTTTTCGATCTCAAAAACGAACGACCCTGCTTATGCAGTCCAAATATGTAAAATCCGACCGGAATTTTTTTTCGATTTGAGAATCCGATGACCCAAGTCGTCGGATTTTGGCCCAGAATTCCGACGACCTGGGTCATCAGATTTTCAAATCGAAAAATGGTATGCTCTCTAAATTCAAGATGTTATCCACGACAGCAAACAGCAGCAGCACGATCGATGAGTTGGATGTTGATACAGCTGTATAGCGACGTTGCTTCGCGCCCGACGCGCGGACGGCGCGTCCCTCCGTGACAGACTAGAGTCGGCTGGCGCGGGCTCGGGCCTAGAGACCAAGAGAAGAGCACTCGGCACGCGCCTCGCCGTGGATACGTACTCGTAGACTACATTGCAGCTGTGTACAGCAGCAGCAGCAGTCAAGTCACAAATGAAACACTAAACACAAAGACAGGTTGACTCTAGCGCACTCGCCACGTCTCTTCGCCACCAGACTAGAGGCAGTCAGCGTGGGCTCGGACGCTTGGGTCCTACGCGCAGGGCAGCGCACCCAGCGCGTCTCTTCGCGGTGCCAATCACAAAAACAGCAGTTGGTCTCGGCGTTTGCTCGAATCTCTACACGCACAATAAATCTGTTTTTTTTTCCGCATAGGAGACCCCTTTCGATTTGCCAAGTTCATATCTGAAAATGCCATCGGGTCAAAATATGAAGCTCAAAAATCGAACCGCATAGGAAACGGCCTTAGAGTTAATGAAAGCTTTCATGGAAGGAAGTTGCTGGAGGGTCCCACGGAATGCGTTATATGCTTCAATATGTCCATGTTTTTTTTTTTTCGCTTCCATGGTTGAATTTTACTTCCAACGATATAGGGAGAAAGAAAATTACTTCCATGGAAGTATATGACTTGACTTCCATGGAAGTGAACAGAAAAGACTTCCGTGAAAAAAGTTCAAAAAGTTTAAACAGAAATACTTCCATGGAAGGAAGTATAAAATATTACTTCATCAGTGGTAATTTATTCATTTACTTGAAGGTAAAATTTGCGTCCACGTGGAAGTAAAATATCGCGGGAGATTGGCTACGCACGGCATACCTTTTGCCGGAACTCCAAGTGACCGCGCGGGCTTCAGGCACACCACCAGAAAGTTTTTGAACACATCCCGGAACGATACTATCTCAGCACCAGCTCATGGTACAAGTCTTTCGGGGAAAAAAAGTAGATATACATAGTACCTGGTAGACTACAAGACTTAGTGTATAGATCCTTCCGGAATGACAATTTCTGCCCGATTGATCCACATTGATCGTGTTTGCTGGGGTGGGATCTGAATGATACATCATCCATTAGCTCTTGCACATTATCTTTAATAAGGGCGCTGCTGTAGATTATCTATATATTGCGATCTGACTGATGTATTGAAATTTGAATCCGTATGTATTACGTACTGATAAGAGATTACGAGGTATATTGATAGCTCTTGATATCAAAGCTTATCTTCATGAGCGAGCGTGGACACCAAAATCCCTTGTTGTGCTGCTGTATCATTGCTGGTCCTGGTAAAAAACAACCAAAAAGTCAGCTTGAATACTTAATACGTATATGTATTCATATATATTATGTATCCTCTCTTACGAGACATGTGCTTTTTCAGCGTGGGCAGTATTGGGTTTGTGGAGAGGTTTGAAACGTTGGCATGTTTCAAAAGAGGGGATGGGCAAGAGGGCCACGAACTTTACGGGGGCAGGTGGTTGAACTGGGAAGAGAGGCTGGGAAGGGTTGAGGAAGAAAGGAAGAATACCATCTCCAGTAGTACGGGGGCTCTACTCGTGGGCGTGGGCGAGCAGGGGTCTGGAACTGGGTAGGAGGTCGGCGAGTTGAAAAAGGAAAATAACAAAACAAAACGAATAACTAAGGAAGACCACTGTGGGATCGAGAACTTCGTCGAAATTCTTCTCTGCAAGTTGCTGCTCGTCGTACTAACAGCAGGTCGGTATTTCACAACTGAGCCGACTGAACCGAGAGATTTCGGGGACAACATGATAATCTGGCAGATGCACTATTAAAATACTGTGCCTACAGGATTGCACCTGTTAGTTACTTGCTGTGTTTGCGGTTAATGATATACGATCTGCATTTATTATTTTCTCTGCCTCGCAAAATATGTGATAGCAGAGCTTATTTTATTTGATTATTACGGGGGACCACATAGTAAATAGGACCAAATATTGTTAGTAAAAATAGGTAAATATATAAGTTTTTATCTATACCATAGGTCCTAACTATGGACCCCGGTAACAGGAGCCGGCAAGGGCACTAGAGTTAGGTCGTGGATGTCGATGGGTACAGATAGATGCTTTATTTGAACAATACACACAAACAAGTACAATGCAACAAGTATGCAGTTCGCAGTAGTGTTGAAACCCCGTACTTACGTGAAAAGCCGTGGAGCAACAGTGCTCGTAGGCCCCCACGTGCGTATGGATATCTGCAGCAGTACGTGGTGCCACGAAGATATAGGCCTCTAGACCTGTGAGCGCGCCAAACTTCAACAGCGCCGGGTGCCAACTGGAGCCAATACTAAAGCGCCACCTTTTATTCGCTCAATTGTGTATGATGTACGGTATGATGTACCAGGTACCACAGGTACGATGTACTGTATGTGTTATCGACAATTGCGACGTATGTATAATACGAGTATAGATATATCTAAAGATTGAGCTACCGAAACTTCACGCAACCAGTTGTTGGCTCAATCATAATTAATTGTGGCCTGTCCTATCGCACCTACTGTACGGCTATACTATATATACTGCCTTACAGTAGCACCTACCTGGTGTATAAAATTATGTGTCAGGTATTGTGGATTCAAACACATTGTGGCCTGTCCTATCGCATCTACTACTGCTACTGCCTTACAGTAGCACCTGGTGTATAAAAGTATGTGCCAGGCATAACGTATGCGTGCGAGTCTCATCTACATGGAAGGCTTGCACATACAAAGACATCGAAGAAAGGCGGGCAGTTCTACAGCCGATGCAGCCCCATTTATATATTCGTATATAATATGTATATACCCATTCATACATTCGTATAAAAAATGTGTGCCAGGCACATAATAACACAAATTGTTTGTACCATTAATAGTAAGTCAATTTATGAACAGTTAGTTGTTTAGTACAGGCACATCGCGAGTTTGAGGTGCTCCAGCTTGAATTAGCACAACAGTCTAGTGTTGTATTGCCAGCCGGCCACAACCGTTCAACCGGTCCATGGCGACGCCGACCCACGCCAAGCCATACGTCCCGCCACTCTTTGTGTACAAGCTTTTTAATCATGGTGGTTTTACGCACATTACTTTTTTTGTATGTATATACTTACTGTTTGGTACCACAAGTACCAGGTAAGGAACTTGAAGTCCCCCAAGGATGTTTATACATCGTACGCACTTTGTATGCTTCAAACAGTGAGAGTCATGACGTAAACGCACCGTGACAGTCTTGGGGTCGAGGAACGTGATCTGCAGGTCTCCCGACATTATCCACACCAAGATTCAGAGAGGGCAGTGGTCGAATGCAGTGTTTGGCTTTCCAGGGCGTCAGTGTCTGTAGAGCGGTGTGGCGCCAGGTGATCTGCACGGAGTGTACGAGTTGGTTGTGGAACAGGGAGGAGAACAAGTAGACGGTAGAAATCATCGAATGGAGGGCGGAGACAAAAGCGGAGATAATAAGTGGAAATATGCGGGAAGCGGCGCAAATTACTTGAACTTGTTCAAGCTTAAACTTTCCACCTTTTTTTTTTTTCCCCTTGATTTTCCCAAATAAAAAATAGAAAAGTCATATTTTATAAATTTTGAAATACGTCAGCTGTGAGTTCGACTGATTAAATAGTTGATACTCAACTTTGCAAGCTGCGTAATACGCCTCGTCTATATTCCATTTTTACCTAATTTTACGTACAAGTATTGTGATAAACCGAGCGCGCGTATTCTATGGTATGTGATTCCTTGTCAAAGATATATAGGCCGGCGGCTCCCCTGGATGCTGCCCGGGTCAACAGGACAATTTTAAATAATCATTCTGCGCACTGATACTATATTTTAAAAAAAACGAGATTTTGAGCTTTCGAACTTTCAAGTTTACGTGGCACCCTGTTTAAGTAATGTTTTCTTGTGTGTGAGTTGTTAGTATAGCACTACTAAACACCATACGTATTACGAGTACAAAGTGTACCAGGCATGGTTTTAGAATGTGTTTGTTGATCGTAAACTCAGTACAAAAAAGTTGTACGATCGTACCAGGCATGTGTTTTATACCTGGTACGGTACAAAAGTTGTACGATCGTACCAGGTATGTGTTTTATACCTGGTACTATACTCGTATAATAAGTACGTGTACAAGTACATCGTCCTACGAATCTGCCTATGGGTTTTAGTACAACGTTCTACTGTGGAATACGATAGTTACAACTGCTGTATTGTAGGGTATTTTTTTGCCTACATTTTATGCTAAACGCCATACCATGGTACACACATCAAAGAAGCAAATAAGTGAGCAACGCAAAAAAACAATTGCGTAGAGCAAAACCCCTTCATTCCGCTGCTAAACAACACTGCTCTCACATTGAACTATGAAAGAAACTGGGTATCCTTGCTCCCAGCTGCCGGGTGCTGATTGTGTGGACTAGAGGTGTTACCCGGTAAGTACCCGTCTTTCACGGCGGCTACCCACCAGCTTTTGGGTAACAATACACGAGTGAGTACTGACGAGTGCTACGATATAGTAGCACACTCTTCGGCCGAAATATATGTTCCCGATTTATGGAGCTCCTCAGCAAAGGAACTGCCTGCCGGCATTTGCGTTGCAATATTTTCCGTTATGCACCTAGGCTATGGAAAAACTCATCGGGTTACGCCAAACATAATTTTTTAAGGCCAGGTTCGTTCGGGTGAGGTTTTTGGACCTCCTCGAACAAACAGCTTCAGAAAAATTAGGTTCTATATAACCCTATGGTAGCAAACGTCTACTGGCGATTATATTTGCGACCATTTTCGGTGTGGGTTTACCGGGTACCCGTTCAACGGCGGCTACCTGTATCACACCCGGGTACCCGTCTAACAGTCGGGTACCCGAGCGCCCGGGGCCCAAATCCTCGGCGAGTATGAAGTGCTATCCGCGTGTGAGATTATGTGACCGCCGTGCATCTGTCTGTGTAATGGGAATTCACGATGTCGTGATACGTGTCTCTGATGTGCGATACGTCTATTTATCAGTATGTAGTTGGTGGACATCTCGTACGATTCTTGGTCCCTGATGTTCAGACTGGTGAAGGACGGTATCAGGTTTTCTGTCCCAGCAGGAGGGGTAACTAGCGATAATACCGTCTCCATGATGGTTGTGTGGTACATAATTGGTACGAGAGTACGGGTGCCGGAACACCATATTTTGATGTGGCCTATTATCAGTGACTCTGTACCTGAAAGTGTCAGCATTTCTCCCTACAGGTGATCAATAATGTATTGATACGACAGGAGGGACAACCTCAGTCTAATGGTACTATACTTGTACATAATACGTTACGGTACGTAATTTCCCTTGGCAACGGTGATATATACTGCTGTATTATTATGTGGGTATAAAATGTGGGACGAGAGATGACCGGAGTGATGTGGGACGTGTGATAGTCTTGCATTGGTTGTATAGTATGTATGGCGGAAGATCCTTCGCATACGAGAATTCCTCGAATTGCCAGTGGGAAAATAGATGGACGCGGTAAAGACGATGTATGTATAGGCGGACAAAATGTATTTGTGGACTACGAGGAAGAGGTTCGGTACAACAAGGTCAAGCGTGGTTTTCTTGGTCCCCTTGTTGGTGTTTTTGTGGGCGTTGGGACGAACTAGGGAGGAGAGGCTAGAGAGGGGCCTACACCTCTCACCTTCACTCCTCTTCTTCTCCCCTCTTCTGCTCATCTGTTTCTTCTCTTTCTACACGGGACCATCATGTTCAGGGTGGTTTATTACGGGGATCCATAGTTAACGGGACCAATTTTTTTTCGTAAAAATAGGTAAATATATAGGTTTTTATGTATACCATAGGTCCTATTAACTGAACTATGGACCCCCGTAATAGTATACTATACATATTCTTCTTGTTCTTCTCCACGTCCCTATGGCATCGTAGGGTTTTTTCCATTCCCATATCTTCCCGCACCGAGGTTATACCCCTTACCGTGCCCGTGATGGGTAATAATAGCAAGCCGGGCAATACTCGCGAGCGTACCCGGTAATTGGCAAACGAGTAAGGCCTCTGCGACGGTGTGAGATGTGAGGCATGAGACAACACTTTCATAATAATATGAAGAGGGCTGGAGCAATCAATGCTGCGGTAGGGGCGCTGCCTTATTTTCTGAGCTCCTCATACGGCATGAGGAAGGGGCTCTGTCTATATCTCACCCGAAAACACCACTCACTTCGAAGCAGTTTGTTTGCGCAACCCCACTATTTTCTTTATACGCTATTACGGGGGACCATAGTAAATAGAACCAAATATTGTTGGTTAAAATAGTTAAAACTATAGTTTTTTATGTACACCATAGGTCCTATTAACTATGGACCCCCGTAATAGTCCTAAGAAAAATCTATACCATACGAGTACTGACCATGGAGTTGCTCTCAGAGCTCAACTGGTCAGAACATATTGCCCCAAACACTACCACCTCTCCTGTGGGATGAGTCGGGCCTTGGAGAGTATGTACCAAATTCTACCTCAAGAGCGTGATTGAAGGGATGATGAGTTGCCATCTCCGGGATTTCCAAGATAAATTCACCGGCATCAGGGCCCCAGGCACTGAGCGAGTATAAGGTGTTGATCGTACCCGTGACGAATATTATTAGCAAAAGCCGGGTAATACTCGCGTGTACCCGGGTAATTGGCAAAGGGTAACACCTTTTTCTAGCCTGTCTGTAGTGTAGATATCATGTCCCACATGGGATCACGACCCTCCAACAACATTGTTACAACTGTAGTGGATCCTGGTAAACCTTTTTCTGGCATGTTTGCCTTACGTTAGTCTCTAAAAAAGATGATAAAAAAGCATTATCGGTTATGACACTGCTCGTACGTGTGTGCCTGGAATTTCAGTACTGCTGCGAGTTTTAATACTACCGTTAGAGGAAGAAATGCTGCCACTCGTGATTTTTTTCCCCGCGCCTCGCCCACAAGAAGGCACCCTAGATCTCAGTATATTGCGCCTGCTTTCCTCGCTGCTGAAGTCACCACCCACGACGATTCTGCTGATATTTCCCGTGCCAATGCGATTTTTAGTACTACTACTGTTATTAGAGGGCCCGATGCTTCTATTAATGGTAGGCCTTTCCAGTACCGGAGACGTACAAAAAACACCCACAATTAATTTTGCTTTTAGTACACGTACGGATGGTGGTGACCGGCCCGACGGCTGCCCTCCCATCGTGACACCACAACACGCGGTTCCAATTTCTGGGAAGTATTTTTCAGATTCTTAGGAAATTCACGTTTCTTTAAAAAGCGAGTTCGTGGTGGGCGTGAGATTCGAACTCACGACCAACGACCCATCCATGTCCTGGCGATGATACCATATGTTAAGGTCTTAGTCCGTTGGGCTATTGGTAAAAGGTTAACCAATCGCCTACCCAATCTAAGCCTAATAACACTCTCCTCCCCTGGAACGGACCGGATATTATACGGGTCGACGAGTGACACCAGCACGCGGTTCCAATTTCCGGGGATCCACAAATTTTTTCAAGATTCTTGACATGACGAGGAAATTCACTTGTGGAGCCTCAGAAATTGGAACCGCGTGTTGTTGGTGTCACGCGTCGATCCGTATATCCAGTCCGTTCCGGCAGGGGAGAGTATTATATGGCTTAGATTGGGTAGGCGATAGGTTAATCTTATACCAACAATAGCCCAACGGACTAAGACCTTAACATAGTATATATGGCATCATGGGCAGGACATGGATCGTTGGTCGTGAGTTCGAATCTCACGTCCACAAATCGCTTTTCAAGAAACCGGATTTTTTCCTCATGTCAAGAATCTGAAAAAATATTCGTGGATCCCCAAAAATTGGAACCGCGTGTTGGTGGCACGTGGACCCGTATATCCGATCCGTTCCACGGGGAGAGAGTGTTCCAGGGCTTAGATTGTGATTGGGTAGGTGATTGGTTAACCTTTGACCTTTAGCCCAACGGACTAAGACGTTAAGATATATATGTATGTTGATGGAACAAAGAAGTTAAGCTTTAAACGAAAACATGCAGTTAGTGCCTTTATTTGAACATCTGCGAAAAAACGATCAATGGTATGATACTGCTTTGTATGAGGTTGAAAGCCCGGTAATTACCTGGGTTCAGTCACTGGGATCGTATTTGTAGTACTTGGAAGGCGTATCTTAGATGGAAAACCAGGGGTTTTCCAGAGGCGCACGAGCTTGGTCTCAGTCTCCGCGTGCACGAAAGGAATATAACTGCTCTTCTGCTATAGCTAAGCAAACAACACCTGTGAGTAACAACGTTTACCGACTTAAAAGGCAGACCTGTCCAGGGATACAAAGTGTCCCGCAAGCTTGATCTTAACAAGTGGCGTCTTCGGCAGGACTCGCTCCCCAAGGGCTCGTAGTGCCCGCCGAATGGCGCGCCAGGCCTTGATCACAGCTATACAAGTTGCTGAAGCACAAGCTGCGGCTCCTGCCGCCGCTGTTTCTACCCGCCACGACCCTGAGAACCGCCATTTCCCGTCCTACCCTGCCTCGATGTCCCCCCCCTGCCCCGGTGTCGCCCTTTGCCCCGGTGTTTTCCGCCCGCCCCGCCTCAACATGTCACGGACAATAAAAGCATGGGAGGGATCACCCAACCCGGCCAGGTCTCCCAGAGGCCTGAGGACTTACGGCTCCTCCCCCCCTTCGGGAGCAAGGACACCCGAACCCGCGGGCCCCACGACTCTGGACGACGCCGTGGACTTCGAGCCCCCTGACTCAGAGGACGAGAGGCTGGCTACCGAGAAGGACGCAGGACCGGCGGCCGAGGACCCGGACAGTGCCCAGGCGCCCCCCCAACTACCTGGAGCGTGGACCTCCCTCTCGCCGCAGGAGCAGG
This sequence comes from Macrocystis pyrifera, assembly GCA_031763025.1. NCBI lineage: Eukaryota > Phaeophyceae > Laminariales > Laminariaceae > Macrocystis > Macrocystis pyrifera. The sequence goes on along the minus strand of JASSKH010000033.1, from coordinate 4,133,823 downwards.
CGGTCGTGATCCGGCGTTGGGCCACCCATCCGAGTCTCGACGCGGGGACAACCGCCGAACGCCCCGCGCCCGGCCAGGCCGACACTGCCGCGGCCGTGCGGGCTCCTGGTTCCGCGGGCACCCACCCCGACGTCCTCGCGGCCGAGCAGGCTTTGGCCGCCACCGAGACCTTGGGACTGTCTCGGCGACAACGGCTAGGTGAGAATTGGCGCGGCACAACGGGAGATTTCTCGGAGTAACGGCGAGCGGTTTCTGGCATCCGGCTATGGTTGCGTATCGCACGCCGATTTGCTCCGCCGATACAGCAACACTATACTTCCCAACGGGGCCCACTTTTGGTACAAGGGCGACGATGGTCTGTGGTGGCTCGGGAAAATCAGCGCAACTACACCGACGGATCGAGTATATTTGGTTCGATTTTTGGACGACCCGGGAGCAATCAAGCTTCCTCTTTCTCCGACGCGCTACACGACTTCGACAAGAGCTGTACGAGGTTCTTGGTGTCTGTAAATTCACTTGGCTAGCGCGTTTACACGGGGGGTCCAGCGTAACGTAGATGAATCTCGAGGTACCGCCGTGGATAGCTGATTTTCGCTTCTTGACTGCACTCGTTATATATATATTTTTTGGTCGTCTTCCTGGACCTTGGGGGGTGAATTTTTGTCTGCCCGATATGTTTCTGGTGTGTTTTCCTTTTTGGACTGGGTTGGGGATGTGTTTTTTTTTTGCGTACTCTCTCCTGCCTACCCCCCCCCCCTCAGTGTTGTGTCTGGTCTGGGCACTCGGTCGCTCAATTGCGGCCCAGGACGCGCTTTCAGAGTTGTGGACTGGGTTAAGGTGGTTCTTGCCGTCTTCCGTGTTATTATTCTTTTCGCTCCCGTACGCACTTCTTTCCGTGCATCTTCCTCGCCTCCCCCCCCCGTGCGGGCGGTATGGCGATGGCTTTCATCGACGATTTCTTCCTGCCCCTTAAGGCTAGGTATCCCCTTTATTTTTTTACGTACTTTGCCGGCTTCGTTGCCTCGCCGTTCAGAGGTGTGGGAGTGGGTTTTGAGGAACCGCATCTTCGACTCATGTTCTAGTTCGTGGAATCGGGGTTTCCACGAATTTCCCATAGTTCTGCATATACGGCTCATCAGAGTGGGATAGTATGAGGTTGAAAGCCCGGTAACTACCTGGGTTCAGTCACTGGGATCGTATTTGTAGTACTTGGAAGGCGTATCTTAGATGGAAAACCAGGGGGTTTCCAGAGGCGCACGAGCTTGGTCTCAGTCTCCGCGTGCACGAAAGGAATAAAACTGCTCTTCTTCTATAGCTAAACAAACAACGCCTGTGAGTAACAACGTTTACCGACTTAAAAGGAAGATCTGTCCAGGGATACAAAGTGTCCCGCAAGCTTGATCTTACATCAACACATATTCTGACCAAAAAAACATACTTCGAAGTATACATACACGTAAGTAATTGGGCAGCGAAGTAGAGACCTGCATTCCCGTCAAACACTAAGAATACGAGCGCGGCGAAACTTGCGCGCGTACCGCATAGTAATGTACATTGTTATAAAATCTTTTGGATATGTCAGCTTTTGGATTTTTATCATGTCTATTTTAAACATGACGTTAAGCTCACCGGCTGGAACGTTGCCGTGCCGACCACATCCATCGAGGTTCGAATCTCACGCCGAGATCACGATTTTTTTCACAGTTTTGTACATCAGCTTTTTGGTCCCGTTAAAATGAAGATAGGAAAAGAAAACGAATTTTGGGAGGAATTAAATCTACTGTAGTTTGGATTTTATTTCGCGAAAAATCAGTTTTTTTTCCCTCCTATCGGAGAAGGCGAATTGTTTATTCAAATATTTCTTTACTCGAAATCAAGCAGCAAGTATCTCGACGCCCAGCTGATAAACCTTGACAAGATGCAGACGAGAGCGAAGGCTTATGTCGGTGCGTGCGCGCCGCCGCCAACATCTTTGTGTGTTTGGGGGCGCAGTGTAGGAAGCTTTCGCTCTCAGGCTATCTTGGGTGTGGGTAGAGGGATCCCTGAAACGCCACGATCGGGGCAGCGACGGCGATGGAGTTTTCTGGCGAAGATTCTGCGGAAGCCCTGATGATTTATATAAACCCCTTGGCAGTACGTACAGTAGTGTCGCATTGACTGCCTCTGTTTGCCTGTAATATCCTTGATCAATACGGGCATGCGCGGAGCCGCAGGCGGGCGTCATTTCGCCGCGGCGAAGCCCCCGTTGTGGTACAGTACCTTATTTTGTCGGTTTCTGGCTCATCAGATGTTCGCGCCTTGAAATACAACATTTATTTCATGTTTTGAAGCAGGCCAGCTGGCCAACGATCTGACGGTTTGATGTACTTATGCGCCGACGCCTGCCGCACAAGCCCTCGAGCAGGTCACCGGGCAGGCCTTCCCCGAGTGAAGTCGAGGCAGGCGAGCACGGTAATGGAAGAAGCAAACGAAAAGCTCCACCTCACGTCGACACAAGGGCCTCGAAGCCCGGAGAGCACTCGGAATTTCAGTGCTGCGACGACACGCATCTAGATATCGTATATATAGGTCTATCATATTTTTATAACATGGCGTCGTAGGTTAATTCGTATATAGTTTGAGATCAACGAGGACCCCTGCTGGGACAAGCCGGAGACTCTCACCCAGGGTTACTACTTCCGAGTTGATTGTCTGCTAATCAACGCGGCACCTCGTCATAGAGAGTAGGTACCCCGGTAAAATAAACACTAACAAAAAACTGATGTCGTTATCGACGGTACACCTCGCTACTAACGATGGGCGGGCGGGATGGTCTGTTTTTTCCTAGCTTTTTTCTACGTTGTGGTGCAGTTGTAGAGCTGCGATATCGCGCACGGAGTGATACTCAAACCTCGCTACCAACGATGGGCGGGCCAGATGGTCTGTTTTTCCTAGCCTTTTTCTACTTTGTCGTGCTGTTGTAGAGCTGCATCGCTCACGGAGTGATACTCAATCACTGTCTCCCCATACAACAATGAGGCTTTCCCGAAAAGGGATCCACCTTGCACCTTGCTGGTGTCCCCTCTTTTCTGTTCCAGATTACTGTTGTAACATCGCGTCGTAGGTTAATTCGTATATAGTTTGAGATCAACGAAGCCTCTCTCTGCTGCGGCATGAGATCACACCCATACTTGTTGACACTTCTCTTATATCAATGTCGTTGCTCGTTTGGTGCGTATCCTTTTTGCGGGTTTCTTCTATTCCTTATTGTCCCCAAACTTGTACCTGCTAGCCTAGTTGATTAGGGGGTTCTGCTACCGTTGGCTGTCCCGTGGGAACGTCGTGTACGATTTTCCATACCCCTCCGACGGCGATACGGCGCTGAGGTATGCGATTGCGGTGTGAGGCACCCGGAACGCGTTTACCTGGCAGTCGGCACGCAGTGTTGTGGCGTGTCTCCATGTGGTTCTTCCGGAACCAACATACGCTCATGTAGTGCTTGAGGGTAGATATCGTATATATAGGTCTATCATACCTGGTATAACACAGCAGCAGCGACAACGGCATGTTGAGTCTTCAAGTGCATGCTGCAGTCGACCGCCTACAGCAACGACACCATCAACAACAACACCAGCGACCACAGCATCAACAACAACTACTATACGATGCATGATACCACAACTTGAACTGCAACGACACCAACAATAACACCAACAACACCGTCAATAACAACAGCAACAACTACACGGTACGACACGACAACAAACTGCAACATCAACAACCAACAGCAAAAACGCCCACAGATACACATAGATACACAGCCACACAGACAAAACCTACCTGATGCAAGATACACCGTAGTCGGTACGGCCTGTCTGTGATAAACTTTGGAAGCACCTCAATGCGGCAAGCCGCGCCGTTTCCGCATGCGTGCACAGTCAATCCCTCTTAGAGCGGGAAAAGGAACCGTTTCAGAATGTTTCCGATGGGGGCGGTCTCGACGGCGGAATCCAGTTGTACGTACGTAACGCTGAGCTGCGGAGATGTGTGATATTTTGTGTGCACAACAGTATGTATATACTCCCATTGGCTATGCATCTACGGTTGAGCCTGCTATAAATGGTACATGTTGCCGGTACATATGATCTTATGTGAGTCCAAGATATACACAATACGAGACTACAGCGCGGTCAAGGGAAACAACGAAAGGGGGTTCTATGGGGACATCAACGATCCCGACTTGACCTCTTGAATCGATGGGTTTGCTCACATAGGCAGCGTTTTTGCTTACCTCAAGATAACAAGGCCCCTTCGAAGCACCGGCGCCAGATGGCGTGGTGCTCGCGGCGTGTTCCAGGGGCATGTTTGGTGTTGTTTGTGCGGTCGTTCTCGTAGCCTACGGTATTTCTGTACAGTGTGCTCCAGAATTCAGTCGATGTACGCGCCAGCGTGCACGTCGATCATCACCACCCTTCACGTGGGATTTGCACGCCTCGGCTGCGGTTGACAGGATCAATGTCGATATCACACGGGGCATGACGGCCGTCGTCGTTCCCGTTAATCCTGGCATTGTAGGCACTCTCCTCCACTTCCGTGCCACGTTATACGCTGGGCATGACGCCCCCGCTCACTCCCCGACCTCGGGGGTGCAAACAATGCTGCGGAGCTTGATTTTCTTCTTCTTCGCCCCCGCCCCCTCGGTCCCTGCCGTCGACTTATGCTCCCGCACCGCCCTCCTAGCCCCCCTCTCATCCAACTCCGCCTCCACGTCCTCCCCGCTATGAAAGTCCTCCATAAGGGCCTTGGGTTCCGCTCGTTCTAGGATGACCAAGGTCCTGCTCGCATTTGGCAGGTCATGTGGGTTCAGCGGGTCATGCGCGTGCGCGCTTTGGACTACCTACCCCTACTTCAACTCTAGCCGCCTGTTCTTCGCGCGCCTCCGTTGGTGCATAGTCCTTGACGTTGTGTAGCGGGCTCTTGGCCGGTCGTTCCGAAGCCCCTTCACATGCTTCTTCTCGCTGCTGCTGTAGGTTTCGTCGCTAAAGTCCTCGAGAGCCTGCTGTCGTAGCCTATCTACGCCCCTTTCGAAGCACCGTCGCGAGATGTGAGCGTCCCCGCAAGCCCGAGCTCGGAGCATGACAGGGTTCGCACACATCGTTCACCTGGAGCCTACGGTCGTTCTCATCAGCGTGCGGCAATATCCCATCAACTTCGGTGTGGACTCCTTAGTTGCGTAGCTTGATGCTCATCCTCTTCGTCCCTCTGTTCTCCCCGAGCCATCGTCGTCCTATTCACGTTTCCCCCCTGCAGCGCAGGTTCCAAATGCACTTCCAACTCCTCCTTGTCTCCGACACGTAAGGGACCGAGCCTCGGCAGCCTCAGACGTCGTTCGTCCTCAGAGGATCAGGTCACCGTCTTCGTCGCCGCAGACGCCCTCTTCATGTACCCCCGGTAGATTGCCGTCGTTTTTAGCTTTGAGTGTGAGCGCCTTGTCTGATGAGTATGATGCCCCCTCTCCCCGCCACCCCGCCACCCCCACACGCATTCTTCGACCTGCCCCCCTCTCCGCCTTCCCCTGACACCCCTGTTCCAACTTCCTCTCGACCTCTTCCTTGTCTTCAAGGCCATCAGTTCCCTGGAAGCCTCGGAAGCTGTTCGTCCTCGCGTTGCCGGGTCACCCTCTTCGTCGCAGCAGACGCTCGCCGGAGCCTACTGCTGTCCCCATCAACGTACGCCAGGACCCTCTCTAGGTACCCCAGGTCTACAACGTCGATCGCCACCGTCTTCAGTGTTGGGTGTGGCCCACTTGATGTCGGGGCTTGATATCCCCCTTCCTCACCGATCCCCCCTGCTCCTTCGTCTTCGCTATCATGTTCCCGCTCCTCTCCATCCCCTCACTATTCCAGATTTCCCAACTACTGCCTCTCCGCCTTTGATGCCCTCCAACCTAGCCCGGCAGCATCGATAACCGTTCGTCCGCAGAGGGCCAGGTTGTGTCATTCGTCACCACGGATGCTCTCGTAGATGCCACCGTCGTGGTCCTTATCCAGTTCAGGCCAGAAGTTGTTTACGAAGCGATGTGCGCGGTTTTAGGGGTAAGTGGTACAACCAGGCTCTAGCGAGGTCCCCATTAATGAGCCTTCGGAACCTCGTGTCGTCTTCTGGTAGTTCATGACCTCCCCCTCTGTTTTCCACGCACTTCCCCCCCCTGCCTTACCTGATCCTGTGCCCCCTATACCCCCCCCGCGCCTCGGATTCTCTCCGAAGCCTTTCGACTGAGACCTATTCGTCCGGGCAGAGAAGAACACCTCAAGTTCTTCCTCGCTCCAGGCGCTGGCGAAGGCGTCGCCGTCGAGGTCCTCGTCCAGTCGGGCCCCGGCTCTCGCGATGACTGTGTTTTCGCGGCCTTGGAGCACGGCGGCGGTCGTGCAGGCGATGATGGATCCTGGGGTGATGTCCTCTGGCCGACGCATAAGTATCGTCGGTACAGAGCGGCAATCCGATCACGACCGGGTAACAGCAAGTACGCCTTCAATAAAACGAACCCCCCGTCCCTTCCCGGCGCCCGTATGCTGCAACGCTGGTTCTCTTTGCGAAGGGTTCAGTATCGACGAAACTTTCTGCTCGCTTGACTGCCATGCCCTCTAGGCTACGCCCGAGGCATTCCACGCCTACGCCTCCTATTTAATCGACCGCGCACTTTGCCACGTACTCTTCAGAGCCGATTAGTGCTCCTACCAACTTCTCTCCTCCATATTTCTCCTTTTGGACGTCGATAGTTACCTGATACGATATGTATTCCAGCGCTTTCTGTGAACCCTAAGAGGTGGACGGTGACGTCGTCCATGTAGGCGAACGTTTGACTCCTTACCCTCGAACCCCGCTCAGAAACACATACTTCCCGGACGCAACAACAAGTGAAATGTTTCCGATTTAGTAGGGTCTCCTTGCTACAACCTTCTGGAAACAAACGTGCGGTGCAGTCGCCCATCCGAAACTACGTATCAACTGGTGTCTCGTCGTAGAACGTGGCCACAAACGGCGTGGGTGCTGGCACACAGGTGATCTACCGTTCAAGCAAGGCTATCGAATTGACTGCGTTGAATGCATTAGAGCAATCCGTGAGAATGAACCAGTTTCCTATCTCGTGTAGCGCGAACGCTCTCATCTCCGCATGCTCGACTCCTCCAGATACAGAGACCCCAATTTGCTCCTCCTCCAGTAGTGGTTGCTAATGTCGTATTGCCGCAGCGGCAATTGCTGAGTCGCCTCCATCGCATCTAAACGGACATTGATCGACACTCATTTCGCCAAGAGAGGGGAGGCTAGACCGCAAGAAGAGCTTCAAAGCCTCCGGCGGGTACAGGTCGGGGCTGCGGCAGAATCTTCGCCTGAAAGCTGCCATGCCCCTGCCAAACTTCTCTCGCCCAAAGTTGGTGTGGATGATGGACTGCAGGTGCGCAAAGCGTTGGCCGTCACTTCCGGAGCCCGGTAGAGGGATGCGGGAGCTGATATTGTAGAAGAGCACCTGGGAGACGTACTCGCCTTTCGGGCTTCCTTCCTCTGCCTTCGTTTCACTCGCCAGCACCACCGCGACCGCAGTCAGTGCCCAGGCCGCTGCCTTCACTGCTGCCGTCGCGGAGAAAAGGAGGCGGGGTTTTCGAACGGGTATTTGACTACCTGGGTGACCCACGTCTCTTCAATGCCAACTAAGTGCTCGCCCAGCTTGTACGCCTCTCCCGTGGAACAAGCGACCGCCGGTCCCGCCGCAGAGACGACAGCATGGTCTTCGGGCGTGAATTTGACCAGCAGACGGTGGTCCACTTCTTTTTTGCTGCCGAAAACGCACGCCTCTGCTAAAAGATACGTGCGGTGACTTCAGTCCCTCCCGCGCAACAACACACTGACAACGGCCATTCATTCGGGTATAACTTCTCTGGCGCTTTCAGGGTTGCATATCCCTTGTGTTCCTTGTTGTGCCTTGTTTTTCTTACACATTTGGTTTGTGATGCGTTGTTTCATGCCCGGCACATCTGGCGGATCGCTCGCTGTCCTCCTTATATTTTCGCGGTGCATACAGGACCTACGCGACATCACATAATAGCTTGAGCGTTTAGTAACTGTGTGTGACTCGACTTCACCCCGAAACACAAGCAAGGTTTTCAACACCGATATATTCGCATGTTACGGTAGGGATCTGTCTACCTGTTGCCTTATGAGGCTATTCACTTGAAGAGCTCCATACCCCCACCCAAACTAGGCTTTGAGAGCCATGGAAGTGCAAAACCGATGAGCAATGCCACGCACGGCCTAGGTGTGTAAACCAAACAGTGTAAAACACGAATTATATACCAGCGATGCAGGGTACATCTTTACTTGAGGAGTATTGTAGATACACCCTAAACACCGACCTTATAACCGTCAGCTCCGTCGTTAGGGTTTACATCTATTAAGGAGCCTGTTGGTAGTCAACTTGAAAGTTGTTGGCCAAAACGTGCCACCGCCATTGCGTCGGGCATCGAATTATTCTAGTACACACCCTGCTTGAGAAATCAACTTGAACCTGGCCCAAGCTATTGTCTCGCGTACCCTGTATGAAAAAATGAATATGATATTCAGGTGCCTCTCGACGAAGCACACGAGTTCCAAATCCTCGATCTCGATGGCTGTCACAAATGACTATAATTAACAAGGCAAATTTTGACTGTGAGAGAACGCTGACTTTTTTGCTCATAACAATACTGCCGTAAACAATTGGAAGGGGAAACCCTCTAAAAGAGTATTTGCGAAAAAGTGTCTTCAGAAGCTTACTTGCTTCTGCTAAAAAAAGCGGATTCCCTTCCGTCATTCTGGTGTGTTTGCGGACAAGGTAACTCAAATCCTAGAGGCGACGCCTCCGAAATTGAGGAGGGAAGTGGGGGTGTGCGGCAACGCGGCAAATCTCCAAAAAAAAACAAGAAAAACAAAACTGTGTGCTAGTAGCAATGTCAGCCCAGCAACGGTGTCGGCGGCAGAGTTGACCGCAGTGCCGCCACTGCCATCCCACGATCGCAAGCAGCAGCTAGGGGCAGCATCAGCTTGAGCAACAAAAATAAACGGCATCAGCACCAGCACCAGAACCAGCCTCCATTTTTCCATTTTTCGGATGCTGCTCGTGCTGTTGCTGTTGCTGCTGCTGCTGCTGCGCTCGGCCTACGCGCGCCACAGCGCCGGCGAGCTCCGCTCCGCCGCCACCGCCACCGCCGCCGGTGCTGCTGTTACCGCAGTATGGTGGAATTGAAATGATACACAAGCTTTCATGCTATTGCGCTCTGCAAGCAAGGCGGTACGAGCGCGAGTACAAGTACGAGTACGAGTCCTTTCAGGACGACGCATCCTCCACAACACCAAGCGGGCGAGGGCGTACCGTAGCAGCGGACGGCCCACTGGCACAATCCAATGCCGCTCGTCCGCGTTTTACTCCAGCTACACCTCTCGAGCTTCTGTGTTCCAAGCAGTTGTTGTGTTGTGCACAGCAAGCATGTTCGTAGGCTCAGGTAGCGATAACCCAAACTGCATTGCAGTCTATGGATGGATGTTTCTGGTCATGTATTATTGGCCTCCCACAGGGTGGGGGCAGAGAAGAAGTGGGCCTCGTGCGTCACTTAAGTCTTACAACCTTAGATGTCAAAAGTCACATAATCCACAACAGGCAATGGTACCAACGGATACGTAACTGTCATTTAAAGAGACTAAACGAACACCCTCCCTGGCTATTTACATACCAGTGACGAGCCAAGATAACCAGAACGGAACTCCTTGGCCTACATCAATCACAGCAATGGCAAGAGGATACTCATCTCGACGACAAGCAAAAAGCTCTCCCTCAATCCCACACAAACTATTGCGATCACGGGACCGATTACAATGTCGCGCCACAAAACGGTTATGGTTCCGTCGTAGGGCTTGGTTACTACTGCTACTTTACAGCAGAAGCTGCGACGTCGTCTCTACGGCATCGTCTTCGGGATCCTCCACCCGGCTCTCGCATCCACCATCGGAGAGCTCTGACGATGGCAGTATAGCATCCCTTCCTGCTGTACCAGCGATGATTAGCTGCTGCTTCCATCGGACTCCTCTCGCGTTCTGTATTCGAGGCTGCTTCTCCAAAAGCGACGCAATTGAAGCAACTTGCTGTTATGAAACAAAAACCTACTCCAACGCTTGATGGCCCCCAAGGTCTCTCCAGTGTCATCCCCCTCGAGGCTGTGGACCAGCACACACTCTAGAATGTTCGTAGCCTCAGGCAACTGTAGCCCACACTGCATGGTAGTCTATGGATGGATGTTTCAGGTAATGTATTATTGGTCTCCCATAGGGTACGGGCAGAGAAGAGGTGAGCCTCGTGCGTCACCACTTACAACCTTAGATGCCAAGAGTCACATTATCCACTACAGGCAATGGTATCAACCGGTACGTAACTGTCGTTTAAAGAGACCATAACAAAGCAGCATGATGCGTGAAGGCATCGAGGATACTCGGTGTTTATAAGCCAATTATATGGAGAGCACAAATATGTGGTACTGTGCATTTCGTCAAATTGCTACGTTCGCCTAAATAGTATCTAGTACTTTTTTGCCCTTTTTACAATAATTTACCTCAAATCTTAGCTTCGGTGTTGATTTTGGGGAAAGGAAGTAGTAAAAAAAGAATACACGTTGGTTCGCGTATGAATATGGAATTATTATTAACAAGTGCCGGACCATATCTACACTTAACCTAGCATATATAGTACACACATCCGATATGGACTGCCAACTTCTACTGTAAAACCTACCATACTGAAAACAAGCCAACATGCCCTACCTCCCATACCACCCACAAACCCCACATGATTATTTTTTTCCAACTCTGCCTCCTCCCCATTTCGGCCCATTCTTATCGGAGAGTTTGTTCCCAGAATTTCCCAAGTTTGGAAATAATTGGAGATAGGTATCGAGATACGGAGGCCTTTTGTCACAGTTTGTGGATTCTTCAGAAGCAAAAAAGTCGGGATCATTAGATTTCACGTGTTTGGAAAACAAAATAGCAGGTAAGGAAGTTTTGGAAGATCACATAATTGCGCCGAAAAAATGTATGGAAATAACGGGGGAAAAAACCCTCCGATAAGAATTACCCTTAGTCCCCTGTCCTGGCTGAGATCCCCCGGCCACTGCATTAGAAGCTAAAACTCCTGAAACCTTAACCTCCTTGTTGAGAGTGCTCTCGTACTCGGTCGTCGGATACATTTATGTAACGATATTTGGGGGTTTCCATATTCTTCATGGGGATACTTCCTTATGTGAAGCTTTCCCTGTGTGGCCACCTGCTCGGCCACCTTTTCTTCTACGGGCCACTCTAATATATATACGATACCCTTCAATCTTTCTGCCCTATCCCTGCATGCCCTGGAGAGTACCCCTGACTAGCCCCCGGTTGGCACGGCAGGAGACACGCCAGCGACTTTCTCTCTGCTTCAAAGCTTATTCGGTTTTAGCCGGGGAGTCTCACGCGAGGGCATGTGAGCTATTCTGGTTTTATGGATGACACGGGACGGGACCCGAGGGTCGACACGGCCCAGGCCGAGGACGGCACGAACGGCGTCGCCACAGGAATGGCGGCAGACAATGCTATAGTAGGCTTTAGTACGGAAATATCTACATGTGTGCCCGTATTTGTTCGATATGGCTTTTCTCGACGAAATCAACTCGGATACAAAAACTTAGGGTGTTAAGTACGCTGTGGACTCAGGAACACGGTTGTCAGATTTGGCGCCAAAATATTTTCAAATGACTTCAAAACCGCCGATCGAATGAAAATCTGTTTTACGGCTGGACCAGCCTGTACCGGTACCTATATGATACAATATTTTACCGGTACGGTATAATATGCAGTGTACCGCACCGGTGGAAATACCGGTAATCTTCTTTTGCGTTTCCCGTTCTTGTCCTCGTTCGTTGTCGCTGTACCTGTCCCCCGTTTTCATTTGTTTATTTATTTTTTGTATTGTATTGCTTTTTCAGCGATAATACCCGTTTGACTTCGTATATCTACAAACCAGCGCGCACTGCTGCTACGATATTAACAGTACATTATTACCGGTGTTGTGCTGGGGATACGCTAGAAATAAAGGTTTCATATCCAGATGACAGCAGTCAGCTTTTCGGCGAGACAAGGCCTGTGAGGTGCGACGCTCGGAGGTACATCATTGAGTACCTGTATGGTAGCCGGTGCGGGTGACCGTTTTCCGGTGTCGTAGCAAGGCGGGTATTTTTGCTAGTATCCCCGGGTTTCAAGCATGTGCCGTACCATCACTGGCAATACGTGCGAATGCAAAAACAAACTGGTTTTAGACCAGAGCCCCTCATGTGCTAGCACAATCCTTGCTAACACACACCCTTGTTATAACACCCCCCCCGCATTCTGGCCGTGTTCACACTCACTCCATGGCATCATTGATATACCGTTATCACACCCTCTCATTACCACACCCCCTTAATCTGGCCGGGGTCTCTTAGCTCTCCTTATCAACCAATAATGCCGTTTGCGCACCCCCAAACCCCCTAGCTGTGGGGCTCACGTGCATGGTGTTCATCACCGGGGATGCGTTCGATAGCACCCCCCCCCACAACAGCACACCCAGTGGTAATATTTTTAAATGTCAAAATGTCATCAACGGGGTGTGCTTTCTTCCGTGTTATACGGTATTCCTCCCCTCGGCGAGATACCTGTATCGCAGGTTCCTGCAATCCCCTGAGTATCTCGACCACCCTCTCTTACCGTCTCTCTTTATGATACCAGCCAGGTTCTTAACTACGGTAGTACGGCCTACATGTGTCTCGGACGACCAAGCCTCCGAATGGTACAAAACCGTTCGACTCCTCCGACCTAACTCAAGTAAAACAGAAACGGCACAAAAAAATCCTCTCCTTCCCTTCGAAAGAAATAATGGGAGGGTGGGGCGGTAAAAGAAGGCACAAATGCCAGGCTTGACTGGACAGACAACCTAGCGAATACCTCACACGTCTGCTCGTACTCGCAGCAGGATCTCGTGCTTCCTCGTGCCCGACGTGGACATGTTCACCTGCATGCGATAACTTTCTTGAAACAAAATCTTGAAGCGTTGAGATCACACGCTTTCCATGTGCGTCGACGTACTCTATCTCAGTCCCCAATACAGATACAGCCTCGTTTTCTCTACCAATAAAACCCTGTTTCGTTGGGTACTCTCTTTGCAGATGGACAAGCATCATTCCCTCTACCGATAAACCCTGCTTTGTTCGTCACTCTATTTGCGGAAACCGTTGCGTTGTCTACAAACCAAACTAACCCTTTGCGAAGTCGGTGAATCCCCACGGCAGCAGTGTCGCCTGAGAAACACGAAATATTGTTGCCATCCTCTCGGGGGACTCGGTCTTTTCGCCGAGTGGACCACGGCGACCGCCACGGAAATATTTGCACCGCACCCCCCCCCCCCCCTCGCTCGCGGAGTCGGGGCCCCGTCTAGTCAACGGTATCGTGCCAACGAACCACAATTTCCACACACCCTCGATTGTAGACACAGCAATGGTTTATTGCCAGTGACAAGACACGAGAGAAAAAAAGTATATCGATATACATTACCAGCGGCAATGGACAAGAGGAACAAGCTCTGTCGACAGTTTTTTTTTTTTGTTTTTTTTGTTTTTGTTTTTGTTTTTGTTTTTTTTTTTAATCATCACTTTTACTTTCCAGCCTAACTCGTAGGAGGTTTTACCCTCGACGATTTTCTGGACAAGCCGTGGTCACAGGTGTCGTCTCTTCTCCCCCCCGGTACGTGCCTTTATTTTTTATCGCGCATAGGGTTCCCACTGCTCGTCGATTTTCATCGAATGTACAGCTAACTCACGCTCTCGCGCTTTCCGCTAATCAATTTTATGCAAGAAAAAGTCCGTATGAGCATGCACTCGGTGAGACTCGAACTCACGAAATTGATCTTGATAGGCTCGCGGACCACCTACCAAGCCACCGGGGACGCCGGTATGGCCAGCGACGATAGGCGAGAGCAAAACATATCGATCGATATTGCCAGCGACAAAAGACGAGGGGAAAATCTATAGATAGATATCACCAGCGACAATAGACCAGAGGAAAATCTATCGATAGATATTTTGCAAGCGATATCAGACAACAGGAAATACTATTCAAATATATATTGGTATTAATGGTAGCAACAGCAGACGGGGGGGGGGGGGGGGGGGGGATCTATCGATATATATTATCGATATATATATATTGCCAACGACAATAATAGGTTGCGCAGCGTGTCCATCGCTGACCATTGCCATCCTCAATGGATTGAGAAGTCTGCCCATCGATGGCCATTGTCGGTCACAGCAGATTGGGGACGGTAACAAGAGATAAGACATTGCCGATAGCAATGTACGCGCCCATTGCACCAGATTGGATCCGTGGTATTGCCGTAGCGGCGATTGTCAGTTCACAGGATCGAAAATCACGTATGTATATACATAAACGCTTGAGATCATATTAAGATTTATCAAAACATCCATGCTTCGTGTTTCATTGGTTGGCCTAGCTGAGAACACGTGGTCATGATATACCGTGCCATACACCCATGGTCTTGTGTCAAGTGGTATCAAAAAGATAAACCATGCACTCATTATTTTTACTGCTGCTGTCGTCGCCATGTATTATGTTGCTGTTGTTACACATTAGATACCTTGCTGTGCTCAGCAGAGTACGTTGTACGTGTGCCACTTGATACACATTGCTGAGTAAAGTAGTAGTAGGTGGTGAGTCGTGTCCACCGATGTACGTTGTGGGTGGCAATAGATCTTGAGGACGGTACTAATAGATGGACATTGTCTGCTACATACAACAGATTGTGGGGAGTATCCATCGATGGCCATTGTCGGTGACAATAGATTGGGGATGTGATCCATCTATAGACATCGCCAGCCACAATATATTGTGAAACACCCAGTCGATAGCCACTACTGGTGACAATAGACAGGATAAGTAGTAAATCGATAGACACTACGGACGGCAATAGATGTGTCCATTGCGTCATATTCTATTGCTATTGCAGTGGACATTGTTTATTGTCCAGGGTATATGAATAGTTGAGTTTTCACCATCAGTATCAAAACCCATAGCCGCCCTAACGCTCTGCACATTGACTGCTTTGCTCTTTGGACACGGATCTCCATTGTCAATTGAATATTTATTACCGTCAAAATGTTCAGGTTGATGAACACCCAAGGTGCGTTCAAGGCTGGTGGCGAGCCTCATCCCCCATCATGATGGTAGAGTAGCTTCGGTATACCTCCCGTTGAGACCTACAGTCATTCCTTTCAGATCGAACAACTATATCCACCGGTCCTCGTCTGGGCGTACATTGTGCCCTCCGAGGCTATGCATCATGCTGTCATGCCCGAGAGCGGCAGTTGGACGCGTGAAGGCGAACGCCACGATCGCACCCCACTCCAGTCTCCGAGCGACGAAATACACATGTGTTTGATCACGTTCTCGCTCCAACGCACCACCGTTCGAGCCGGGCTGTTGCAATCGCTCTTTTTTTGGCATCCCCCTTTACATGTATCCGCCTGGCAATATAGCACGCGGCACGTTCACCCCACTTGGGTGACCATCTACTTGTTGTGTTCAGCATTGTTTTGGTTCTTGCGGCGCCCCTGGCCGACAGCTCTCGCGCACTCGGGCATATGCATGCTCTATACGTGCAACAGCAAAAGAGGGTAGATAGTAGGGGTGCACCTACTGTATGATACAATGTTCCGAGGCTCTTCGCTCGAGGAGCACTCTCTGTGAATCATCCGAAAAAGGGGATTCTAGAAAAACGGTTACCTGTGATGGAGTAGCACATCCATTGTATAGGAAGCATATGTTGTTGTTGTTGTTGTTGTTGTTGTTGTTGTTTTTTTTCTTCACATTAAACCGTTCTTCCTACGCGTCGACATCCAGCACAACCAGTGCCCGTGCCGATTCTTCAATCCTAGAGAGATACAAGTTATGTGGTCACAAAGCTACGCCACAGAGATACTACGTTGCCACGTATGCAATGCAATGCCATGTCATCATACTGCGTACGACAGGCACGACATACCCATTCCATGACCTAGAGAAACAAAAACGAAACAAAGAGAAAAAACAAATACAAAAACAAAGACAATTCGAAAGAGAAAAGAAAACAAAAAAAGGAAACAAAATATACCTGGTATATGTATATACTTCAGTATAGCAACAAACCATCGTACCCACCCATAGGGGACGTGGCAAACACTTGAAAAGAACGAGCTGGAAAAAAAAAAAAAAAAGAAGAAAACACCACTAGTCGTCAACAGAGTAAGACTAAGAACCAAGGGACAAATAACAGGCAAACCAAACAAAGCACAAGGCATGCTCCATGTAGCGGCAGCAGTTTATGGTACGAGTAACACAGCCAGGGTCTCCCTGCTGGCCCGCCTGGTACCTTGCTACCCTGTCTGCCACCATCGTCCAGCGTTCGTCAACTATGCCCGGCCCCTCGGCGTCAGACAGTACGAAACAAGCAAAGCAGGCTCGTCATCCACCCACGCCACACGACTCCTTCAATAAGGCTTATCAATTGGAGAAAGGAAGAGAAATGAAAATCGCATAGGGTCACCGCAAAGAAGACAATAAAATGAAATAAAAATAAACAAAAACAACAGGAAGACAAAGGAAGACCACGTTCGAACCAGCTGCACCAGTTGGTGGTACGAGTAGTATAGGCATGTTCTACTTCTTAGTCTGCCCGGTAGCTGGCTACCCTATCTGCCATCTCCTTCCTACTTTTGTCCACTGCAGTTTCCCTTCTACTCCTCTTCCCCCCCCTCTCCGCATTCCCTTGGTCGGGTTTTCTGCTACTCCTCTTGTTGCCCCTCCTCCCCCCATTCCCTTGGACACCACCCACGGCGGATGCGCGGCGCTGCCTGCTCAGCTCAGCCTCAGCCTCGTGCCACCTCACCATGCACCGTTCGGCTGCTTCCAGGATCCCCCGGTACCACTTCCCCGCCTTTTTTGCAGCAGTGGGCCACAGTGCGGTCTCAACTCCAAACACCAAGGGAGCAAGTTCCGTTGACCCTTCGGTGGCGCGGAACTCCCTAAGGCCTTCGACTACGCATCTATGCCAAGTCTTAACCTGTTCGCCAAGTCTCGGGTCCCTCCACCAGCAATCGTCCCGAACATCACCCGGCTGGGTAATCGATCCTTGCTTTGCCGTGCCACCCCCCCCGCGAAGAAGAGACGCCGTTTGCGGATGGTCGTTTCGATACTCTCGCAACGTGTCATCTTGAGGGCCTTCGCGTACGAGAGGGTGGCATGGTCAGTACGAAGTCGGCGCTGGAAGCCAATGACTCGCAACAGGACTTGGTGGTGAGCCGTTCGAAGCTTGGCAAAGTGTTCCGCTCTGAGGGTCCACGTCACACACCCGTAGAGCAGGGTCTTAATCACCTCGGCCTTCAGCATTCGGACTCTCAGGCTAAGGGGGGCGATCGTCCTATCATACAGCTCCGGGCCGAACCGTTTGAGGCATGCTCGCATGAGACGGATCCGTCGGTCGAATTCGAGCGAGAGGTCAGCGTTTTCGTGGATAATGCCGCCTAGGTACAAGAACTGGGTCGTCTGCTTATACCTCTGGCCTGCTGCTTCGATAACGAGCGGTGGTGCGAGGGTTTTCTGGTCTGGCGTTTGTAGAAGCATAGTCTCTGTCTTCTTTTCCGACACCGTAAGGCCTGCTGCTTCGAAGACAGTCACGAAGACTGTCATCATTTTCGCGAGCCCTTCAGCCGACTTCGAGACAATCCCTGCGTCATCGGCGTACAACATGCCCCATACAGCCCTTCGCACGCACGCCAACGGCTCCTGCTCCTTCGTTCCGACTACTCCAGCATCACTGAGTTGGACCAAATCCCTTACGATGGCTTCGTCATGGCTAAAGCGTACTAGTACGACGTGCAACGCAGCAGCGAAAAATACGTTGAACAGTAACGGTGACAGCACACAGCCTTGCCGCAGCCCCTGCGTGACATCAAACCATTCCGAGTGCTCGCCGTCATCCGTACGCACGCGGGCCCACATGCCATCGTGGAAATTACGGATAATTCTCAGCATCTTGGTTGGTACGCCAAAACGTGTGAGTACTTCCCATAACAGCTCTCGGTCGACAGAGTCGTACGCTTTCTGCAGATCGATGAAGCACAAGTACAGGGGGATTTTCCTCTGTCTTCCAAGCTCTTGCAACCGGCGCACAACGAACAACATATCAATCGTTGATCGTGCGGGGCGGAAGCCGCACTGTTCCTCCGGGAGTAATTCCTCGGTCTCGCAGTAGTTGCTGAGGCGCGACGCGACTGTTTTCAACAAGACTTTGCCTGCGTGGGCAACAAGCAAAATCCCTCCGTAGTTGTTGTAATCAGTTCGGTCCTTCTTTTTGTGAAGGACCTTGATGATCGCGTCTTTCCATTGCTGGGGGACTTCTCCTGTTACCCAAACATTGACAAGGATGTTGTGAAAGCACTGGGCGAATGCGGGGTGGTCGAGTTCGGCCGGGAGACCATCTGGCCCGACAGCTTTCCAGTTTGACATCCCCTCAAGTGCTTCCGTCATCTCGTCCATGGATGGTTCATCTCCGAGCGACAGTTTAAGCGGTCGTGGTGGCAAGAGGTCGATGATCGTGGAATCGAGTTTAAGCCATTTCGTGTTCAAAAGTTTGTGGTAAAACCTCCCCCGCATTTCACGAATTCGCGCCTTATCCCGCAACAGCGTGCCATCCTCGTCCCTAATGAACTGTTTGCTTCTCGCTTTAGTCCCTTCCAATCCTACCGTACTCTTAAGGTGGTTGTAAAAGCCTCTCTGGTCGTTGTTCGCTAGTAGTCGTTCGGTTTCAGCGAGGTACGCTTCGAAGTACGCATGCAGTCCTGCGGCAATCACCTTCTGCAGGTTCGCACACGCAGATCTCAGTGTCTTCCACGCGGTTCTATCCCGGGGGTGGGCACGCAGGAATTGCCGTGCATCCTCCCTCGCTGTCCATGCTAATATGAATGCGGCCTAGGTTTCGGCAGACTCACACCATCCATGTCTGCGGTGGCGACGTGGAGGGGGTGGTACCTCGTTTTGGACCGCATCAATAATAGCCGCAGTGAAAAACTCAACCATGCCAGACGTATTACGGGGCTGGTTAAGCTGGTTGAGAGTGGAGATGACCCTCGCGACTACTTGTTCACGACACTTTCCATCGGACATAAAAAGCTGCCTGTCGAACTCTCGGCGTTTTGTCGGTCTACGTATTTGTCTGTTGCACGCAAAGTGACCACTGAGTCGGACTTTGACATACAAGATGTTGTGGTCTGAGTCAGCCTTAGCTAGGGCAGGAGGCTGTAGGACGACTTTAACATCTTGTACTCTAGGTCGATGGGCTTGACGGGTTAGGATGTAGTCGATTCGCTTACGGTCACTCGGGCTGGTGCCGTTGTGTGTATGCGAAATCCCACCCTTGCGCGTGCTGAACAACGTTTTGGTGAGAGCTAACTTGCAATTGGTGGCGAACGACAGGAGTCGTCTGCCATTATCATTACGAACATCACGCCCATATGCTCCAAGCACTCTATTTTCATCATCACCACACCCTTCCATCCTCTGTCCAGTTCGCGCGTTGGCATCCATCAGTACAAACATACACTCTTTCGTCGGGATCTTTTCCACCAAGTCCTCCAGCTTCTGCCAGAAACTACGTTTCAGTCCAACGTCCTTGGTACAATCAGTTGGAGCATACGCGACGAGGAAATAAACTGCCTCGTATTTGCTAGCCAGCTCAAAGCGCATAGACATAAGCCGCTCGTCAATGAACTGATGAGTGCACACAGCCTTACTGCATAGTTATTCGTAGCTCTAGGAGAATATTCAGTGGAGCAGTTCAGACATCCCTTTTGCCCACAGAACATTATGTCATAAGTCTGGGAACCTTCTGCATGACAACGTTCCGGTAGAGGGCATTCTGTTATATAGTTGGGAATCTTCTGTATGACAACGTCCCGATAGACTGTATCTGCATACAGGTTGGTTTTGGTCGACGTCTGGGCTGAGCTGTGTTCCTGGCAAAGTCCACTATCGCTCACTCGAGTTCTTTCCTTTCCTCTCAACTCACTTGAGGAGCATTAATAAGAAGTTCGTGAACTACAAGCAGCGTGCTCTACCCAGCACCGACATTCCTGTGCCCCTATCAGCTTATATATTTGCACCCCATTTCACCTACCCGTACTATTAATAATATCCCTCTTGGGGCTTCACTGGGAAACACATGACGATTGCAGCAATGAACGGCCACTGCCTGATTGGGGGGTGAAATAAAGTGGTGTCCGAGATGCAGTGCAAGGATTCGCACGACACGTGGCGCACTACGATCCTTTCCGCACTGCTGAACGCTCACGCTGCTCGTAGACGGTTGATACCACCGATTCTGTTGTCGTTTTAGGAGCTATCGGAAGGCCCTGAAGGGGGTCAACCCGACGATCAATTCCTATTGCCTACGAGTGCTGTGGGTTTACACCGAAAAAAGCTGTCAAAACAAAATCGAAGTTGGATAGGTTCTCAGTTCAGAAGGTCCATCAGTCCCAGTGACAAACAAAACTTGCGAAGACAGGTGCAGGAACGTTTGTCCGAGGTTCCTCACTTAAGGAGATCTACACTCCGTATATATTGCTGAGTTAGTCGTGTCTGAGAAACTTGAGAGTGACACCCGATGAACAATCCCATGGCCTACTTACAGGTGCAGAATTACACATACTAGGTGTTCGATGCACTCACTGATATGATAGGCCAAGCCTGAGTCAGTTCGTAGAAGCCCCTCCAGGGTATATATATATTATCGCTTAGAATACACAAGACAAGGAAGAAAGGGGGAGAACATGAAGAAGAAGAAGAAGAAAAAAAGAAAAAGAAGAAGAAGAAGAAGAAGAAGTGAGAAAGCGGCGGATAAGATACGTCCCAACCCGCTAACCGTTCCACACAGAAACACGCATATTTCCTGTGTGGAACTCCCAAATACCGTTACACATGAATCCATACACCAAGTACGTGAGCACTCCGAACAACCCCTCTGCTCTCTACTTGGCTGCTTGGTGAATGGGATAACCAAACATCGCTCATGAAAACCATGCCATGATGATGATAAACCACGATCACCTACAATCCAAATCCAAGGTATTGTACTCATAAAGATAAGTATATGTCAAGACCACCAATGCCTCAAATCAGAATATCACCGACACAAATATCAAAGTCTCAAATCTCACAAAGAAAGAAACTTGATCTTCATATCTCAGAAAATAGTACCACAAGAACAGCTGCTCAAAACCCGAAAAAAAACAAATCGGAGAAAAACAGAAATCAACTCCTCAAATCTCGACTGCACAGAAAGATCAAGCCCGCCAAGCCCAGAAAAGCCCACAAAGCAACTCCTCAAAATCTCAGAAAACAATCAATCGAATCCTTGCATCATTTATATAGTACTGCAGTTCCCCCTTTTTTTATCTCTCCATCTGAATCAAACACCAATCCGATATAGCCTCTCTACAGGGGACACACTAAATCCAGTCAAATGGCAACAAAAACCCAGAATTTCGTCTCTGAAATAACGCCCCCGTTTAGTGCGGTCGCCGTAGTATACTAAGATATTTCAATTTCGCGTTACGTACGTAGATACGTATTCAGTATAATAATGTTATACAGTAGTTCCAAATATTTTAGCTTTCCTGCTACGTACAGCAGTCTTCCAGCCCCAACGGAACGGGATAAAAAGCATCACTCATGAATCACGATCGATTCCTCAACTCAGGAAATCCATAAACTTGAGAAACCCAGTACGGGTATAGTGTAACACTGTGTGGTCCCCCTTGTGCCCGTACTTGGCCATGCAGGAAATCCCTAAACTTGAGAAACCCAGTACGGGTATAGTGTAACACTGTATGGTCCCCCTTGTGCCCGTACTTGGCCATGCAAACAGCTGGGGGAGCAGCAGAAGGGGATTCGGTACTCGATGTCATGCATGGCCACTCTTCTATCATGACTGTAGGCCCCCGCATCGCTACAATGCCGGGACGGAGTACGCCAGATTGTTATCGATCACATACGCACAAAACACTCCGTACTATCGCCTCTTGCTGCGGCCGTACATGTACGTACCAGTATCATATACTACAAAAAAAAACAGAATTCCAGAATGACGCACTCAGCTATCAACTATCATGTCATCAACCATTAATCTACACGTAAATCACTTGAATAGAAATACCCGTAATTTAGATGTACTCGTATTTTACCACAAATGACTTAGTGCTAAATATCCTAATTTCGAGGATCATCAAATAGGGATCAATCACACGACCAAAAATAAATCTCCTCATCACTCATGTCCTGCTCAAAATATCAACGCAAAGAAACAGCACAGTAATATAGCTACACTCGTCCGGGCACGGCTGTAGGCTACCGCAAAGCTACCTCTGACGCTCATCGCATACCCTACCAAACGCTGATTCACTCATAAACAGGTCAACCTCAACAACGCGCAAGGGGGGGGGGGGGTTGGCGTCAGGGGGAGGGCAAGATACAGCAGTCATCAAAAACATACCGCTGACAAAAAAACAAATCCATCGTATCTCAAAATGTCGGCCCAAAAAACAATACGCGTGCGGTACAGTAAAACCAAATCATTCAACCAAACGGAACGAAACAAGAAAAATAAAATACAACCTGTAATTTCCATCAAGCTCCCAGCTTCCAACTCTCGGTCTCCTTCATCTTCTCTTTAACTCGTGTCCGCTTCGTTCTCGTCCTCCGACGCAGCCTGCTCTGCCACCCTCGGTCAGCCATGCGGGCTCTCCATCCATTGCCCCTCTCCCGCCTTGCTCTCCGCCTCACGGTGGCCGTCCTCGGCTCCGGACACCCCTCCATCACCTCGGGGATCCTCATTTCCTTCACGCTATTTTCTGTACCGGGTTCGTCGGACGGCTCCTCCTCGGGTGCAAGCACAACAGCGATGCCGTACTTGATCCGATGCGTATCGCTTACAACCCCTCGTGATGTCTCGCCTATTTTCGTAGGCGACGGCTCCTGCCGGCCAAGCAGGCGTCCTTGCTCACGCGTACCCTCTGGTACGCTCTCTCTCGCGCGCGGGGAAGTCCCTCCCGCGTCGTCGATGGTCGGCAAGGTTGGAGGAGCATTCAGCTCAGTCTCACCGGGCAACTGCCTGTGCATCGCCCGCGTGTTGTACTCCATTGCGTCCTCGCCGTGTGTACCATCGGGCACATATTTTCTCGCGTTCGGGGAAATCCCTCCCGCCGCGATAGTCGGCCGGCTTGGAAGAGCATTCCGCTCTGTCTCACCGGGCAACTGCCCCTGCATCGCCCGCGTGTTGTACTCCAGCCTCTCACCAACCTCCTCCCCCCCCCCCTCTCTCTCTCCTCGCTCTCATTTCCACACGTACTCTTGGAAAAACTATCTGCCCGGCGTTCCGCAGGAGGCGTAAAAGAAGCAGAAATATACTGGCATGCAAACTGCCCGTTTGCACCTCCCGCGGCCACAGCAGTCGCCCCAAAAGGCTGCCGCTGCTGCTGCACGCGCTGGAGGAACTGCTGCCGTTGCTGCTCCTGGCCGAGCCTCCGCTGCTCGAGTTGCTGCCCATTGCTTCTCGAGCTGCTTCTTGTATTGCTGTTGTTGTTGAAACTGTTGCTCGAGCCACTGCTGCTCCTCCTGTTGCTGCTGGTGTTGCTGCTGCTGCTGCTGCATTCGCTGGAGGAACTGCTGCCGTTGCTTCTCGAGCAGCTGCTTGTATTGCTGCTGTTGTTGAAACTGTTGCTCGAGCCACTGCTGCTCCTGCTGTTGCTGCTGGTGTTGCTGCTGCTGCTGCTGGTGTTGCTGCCCCCGTTGTCGTTGTCTCCGCTCTGCGACCCACCGCTGCGGTGGCAGGGATGCCAGCTCGGCACTGGTGAGGACACGACTGTAATCGATGTAGTGGTAGCCAGGAGGCAGCATTCTAGCGTCGAAGTAGGTATGGAGAGGTGGGGCCGGAGCGTCCATGAGTTGCACCACCGCCCTACATTGCGGTAGGGTGTGACCAGTCCGCTCGCACCTTTTGCATCGGATCTCGCCTGTGCCGATTGTGGCCATCTCGCTTCCACTCAGAGCCGAAACATATATCTCTCCCAGCAAGCCCCAATCAGCGAGCGCGTCCCATTGGAACAGTTCGCTAGCGCGTTCGGAATTGAAATCTGTAGTATACTAAGTCGACCGCACTAAACTGGGGCGTTATTTCAGAGACGAAATTCTTGGTTTTTGTTGCCATTTGACTGGATTTAGTGTGTCCCCTGCAGAGAGGCTATATCGGATTGGTGTTTGATTCAGATGGAGAGATAAAAAAAAGGGGGGGACTGCAGTACTATATAAATGATGCAAGGATTCGATTGATTGTTTTCTGATATTTTGAGGAGTTGCTTTGTGGGCTTTTCTGGGCTTGGCGGGCTTGATCTTTCTGTACAGTCGAGATTTGAGGAGTTGATTTCTGTTTTTCTCCGATTTTTTTTTTTCGGGTTTTGAGCAGCTGTTCTTGTGGTACTACACCAGGTATCATCGAAACAAAAGAAGAATGCTCCGACGGCTTTGGGCTAAGGACCCCCGTCACTCAGAAAGTGTTTTAGGTCGACGTGTTGCCCCTGTTGTGGCACGCGTCATTAAGTTTTCCGAAACGCGCTATCCCGGTCGTCGAAAGCGCCAAGAAAGGGAGTAGTTTGGCGATTTGGAGACAGAACATCCCGCCGACCACTGCTTTGATTGAGCACCTACTTTTGGCCGGAGCTGCGGCGTTCGATCGAACCTTTGGACTTGCTCGGAAATTTCTCCACCAAATCGCACTAATTAAAAGCCAAAAAAAAATCTCTCAACCTCGTGCACGCCCACTGGTTCGGTATAGAGGTGTCATCATGATGTCGGAAGATTCCAGCCCATGGCTGGAGATTGCCGAGGAGATATGTGGTGATATATCTTAGGTGCACCGTTTATTGTTCTCTGCAATATTATCTAGCAGTCTATGGTGTTGGTGATTTAGTATGGGCAGAATGTTTAATATGCAAGAGATGTATCGTTCGTTTCTTGCATCTTGTGGCTTCCGAAGTTATGATATACGCTGAACTTGTCACCTTGAAGTTGTGGTTCGATGAGCAAAACGTTACGTCTCTGTAGAATATGGATGTACAAGTCGTCGGCATTTGAGCAAAGTTCCGACGAAAGAATGCTGTAGGAAGGCATCAAGGACAAGATAAACCGGACTACGCCCACGAATTCACTCTTCCGTTCACCCACCGCTCCTGAAATCTCGTTACGTCAACGTGTTGGGGCTTAGCATGGCCTCGAGATCACCACTTTCTTGTAATTGAGACACCACATCATATCGACACCAATGCCATCAAAAACAAGCTGTTTAACCGCATTACGACAGTAGCCCCCAGAGACCTTTGGACGGGCTAATGACGACACATACGGCTGGACGACCTGAGGACAGTTTTCTTCAGACGGCCGAAGACGGTTATCATCAGACCACCTGGACTTTAACAGGTTATGAGCCTCATAACTCGCTAAGGCGCATAACTTAGAGTGCCTCGCGGGACTGCGTAACGCGGGCCACGACTATGCAGTCAAGTTCACACTCAGACGATCTCATTGCTCTGTCGTGACCAACACTCGATCCGTGGAGGTCAATCATGATAAGCACAACCAGTTATTCGAAAGGCAGTATCTATTGTAGAATATGCACACCGCCGGTCTATCTGGAAACACGCTAGCGAGGATGTGGAGCAAGCAGTTCACGGGAGGGCCTAGCAAAGGCCGTTGCACCCAGCTCGAAGCGGGGGTGGTTGTTGCCGAACAAAAACGCCTGCATAAGGTGATAACAGGTTGTCTTGGCTTCGTTGTGGTGGGGGAATCTCGCGCTGATAATGAGAGTATCGTACAAGGGGGGAAAAAAGGTGGATGTTGAATCGAAACGGCGGTGGCTATCGACGGCGCTAAAGGTGAAGGCGTTCCTTAGGCCGCCGGATTTGTCTATCTTTATTCAGACACTTTTCTCTGTGCCGTCCGTTTATATCCATGCCCGCCTATTACCTTACAATTATCAGTCGATGGAGGCCTCAGATACGCGCTGGCAAGCGGCAAGACAATTGACACAATCATACAGATTGTAGAGCGTGAATACCCCCGCCCGCGCACGCACGCTTCGTCTTGAAAGGGACGCATGGTCAGTAGGCAAATGACAAAGACAACCAAGAAGTGGGTACCCCCCTCCCCCAGCAGTACAATAGTGCACAGTATAGTGGACACCTCGAGCGCCGGCTCTTCTATCACAAACGGCGGTGGAGAACAGCGCCCTCATTCCCAGCCGCCATGAAAGGGCGAGTCGAGGAAGACATGGAGTAGCAGGGGTTTGGAGCAGAAATCCAACGGCCGGCGTCAAAGGCCTTGACCAGCTCGATGTTTCGCCCACCAGAGCCCGCGAAACGAAAGTGAGGAAATTCACTTCACAGGAATATGAGTGAAAGCAGACACATACATAAACATCAGGTAGTAGGAAAATACGGCACGACCTGGGATTTAGTTGCAAAGGAGGGGCAAAACACGCGCGGGATCAGCCACCGCAACATTAGGCTCCATTCGAACAGGTCCACGTAGAGAATATTGATGTCGGCAAAATACTTCGTTCAAAAGCAAAGCTTATAGCTTGCGAGAAGCCCACAAACCGGGCGAATGTGTACGAGTAGAGATACAATTTATTTGAGAACAAACGTATTGAATTGGCGGGTCTACTGCCCAGGCTAAGCCATCACCGAATTATGCCGTGATTTCCTCTTATTTTGTGTACACGGGCGGTACAGTTGCTTGGTCCGGTGAGTTTCTCGGACGAAATATCAAAATGTCGGTTCTTCTTCGTTACGTACGGGACAGCAGCAAGCGGGCCAAAATATGGGGGGGGCGGTAAATTCGTCATGTATACTATAAATAAATATTGAGGTTATCAGTCATACAGTGTTCATTGTTTACTTTCGAGCAAGCGGAACACGCCGCTAACAAATGGAGTGAAGCGCGTTAACCAAACAAGCTGAACGCACCGAGTACCAGGTACGTGCCAATTTCTTAGCCCCTTTAGAGAGTGCGCGTATCGCCAAATGACCACGTCAATCGAGCATACAAAACAAACACAAACGAAGATGAGCAGCGAAACGCCCCACACAATGGAGACGGACCAGGTCATTTTTTCGGACCATTTTCTCGCCAAACGAGGGCCACAATATTAGCTTGGCAAAACATCAAAGCAGGGGTCGCAGGGACGCTCCAACGGCATGGGTGCCTGAAAAAACAGGCAACCTCCACAGGACAGACTCTGGTGACATTCATAAAGCGCAAAGATAGGCATTTCATTGCACTACACATGCACAGAGGACAGTCCGAGAGGTTCCTCTTGGCTACAAGCACTCTACTCGCGGTACAGTACTTGTTGCTGGTGTCGAAGCCGATCCCAGCGAGCAATCCAAACACGTATTATGCCTACAATGCTACCCCCATCGCGGCCAGCGTCCGGAGCGTCACCTTCAATTCTCGTGCAACCTGAGGTAGGGCGCTGAAAGGTGCTACTAGTAACCGTTCGGGTGAACAGTGACTCTCAAAGGCGACGGGGGTGACCGTAACGTGACCTCACGAGGTTCCGTCCGCGGTGGATAGCACCATGTAAAGGAGGCATTACGCTGTCCAGCCGTGAGCCAAGAGTCAATGGTGCAAGGACACAATCCAACAAAAATGGGCGTCAGACATGTCCGTCGCTGACGCGATGTGCAAGCGTACTGGCGGATGCAATACCCCGCGTGTATAGTGTTGTCGTCTGTCGAGTGACCGGGCGCGGCAACGGTGTCGCTAGACCCAGCCGGCGATGTTGAAGACAGTCTAAATCAAACAATTGTGATGGAGTAGCACATCCATTGTATAGGAACGCATATACCCGTACGTGGCTGCTTGTATGGTTGTACAATAGCTCTTTGCAGATACCAAACACACCTGTAGAAAAATATGATATGGTTGTATGTAGACAAGTAGGAATATATATGTAGGCGAATATTATATAGTTATACATAGCTCTTAGGGAATATTCAGTGGAGCAGTACAGATATCCCCTTTGCCCGCAGAACAATATGATATAAGTCTGGGAACCTTCTGTATGACAACGTCCCGGTAGAGAACATTATGTTGTAGTTGGGAATCTTCTGTATGTCAACGTCCCGATAGACTGTATCTGCATACAGGTTGGTTTTGGTCGACGTCTGGGCTGAGCTGTGTTCCTGGCGAAGACCACTATCGCTCACTCGAGTTATCTTCCCTTCCCTCAACTCACTTGAGGAGCCTCAATAAGAAGTTCGTGAACAACAATCAGCGTGCTCTACCCAGCACCGACAATCCTGCGCCCCTTTCCAGCTTATATCTCTGTAGCCCCATTTCACATTTGGCGTCGTCGGTTCGCTTTCTTTCGAGCCCTTGCGCCTTGTCTGGTTTCTTCCGTTTTATTTGTTTTCCCCTTCCGGATATTCGGTTATTTCTTGAATGAGGCGTCGAAGTCTCACTGCGAGGTGTGGGGTAGATCAATGATCTCATTTCTGTGTTGAATAGCCGCATCTTCGATCCCTCTTCCCGATTTTGGGATGATATGGTTATCATCCTTTTATCGCCGTGCGATCTGCATCTACGACTATTCAGGGTGGGCTAATGTGATGGAGTAGCACATCCATTGTATAGGAACGCATATACCCGTACTCGGTTCCTTGCATGGTTGCACATAGCTCTTTGCAGAGACCAGGCATACCTGTAGAAGAATATGATATGATTGTATGTAGACACATAGGAATATATCTGCAGGCGAATATTATATACTGTAGTTATACATAGCTCTTAGGGAATATTCTGTGGAGCAGTTCAGACATCCCCTTTGCCCGCAGAGCATTATGTTATAAGTCTGGGAATCATCTGCATGAATACGTCCCGGTAGAGAGCATTCTGTTATAGTATTGAGGATTGGTGTGAAGTAGGGTGTATCAGCTCGAAGCTGGTGTACGCTTAGTCTCGCTTGCCGATGACCGGTCAAGACACAGAATTGATCGAGGTGCAAACGCTTGAGTTGCTGTTAGGCAGACTCGCGTGAAATCTTCGAATAGAAGAAAGATGATGATGTTGGCGACTCCAGGCCAAGGTTGATTAGTTATTAAGCTCAGCAGACAAGCTGATGATGATGAGCAAAAGTAGAGTGAACAAGTGGGCGTGCAAACGCTCCTCTTGGCTGTTCCAATCTTGATGATCTTTAACAGATACATAACAGATACATATACCTCCTACGACGACGTTCACACACCCGTACCCGATTACGGCCTATGGCAACGTTCGTCAGGTGATGACACACCCGTACCCAATTACGGTCTATGACAACGTTCGTCAGGTGGTGACACACCCAAAATCGATATATTATGGATCCCTTGTACCGTATACTGTTACGGGGGTCCATAGTAAACAGGACCAAATATTGTTAGTAAAAATAGGTAAATATATAGGTTTTTGTGTGTGCCGTAGGTCCTGTTAACTATGGTCCCCCGTAATACCAGATATATATCCCCCTCGTGTATGCTAATCTCCTGTTTGGACTCAGCTAGGTGGAAAGTTCTCCTGCTATACATCCTGAAGTTCCGGAGATGATGTACTCTTTTCAATTACACATTCGAACCTAATGATTCGACTTGGTTACAATGCACCCTTGCTTGGTACTGACTGCGATTTATATTTTTAATCTTGCACAACACCGGTCATTGTACTGCACTGCTGTAGGGAAGATGGACCGGATACGTTACCAATGAATGCAAAAAATCCAGTGGTCAGTTCATTGACCCAAGGAAAAGAATTTCTTATCCACCTCGTGCAAATTGAACATGCGACACCCCACAGCTTCGGTAAGGGAGACAATACAGTTCCAATCTTGATGATCTTTAACAGATACATAACAGATACATATACCTCCTACGACGACGTTCGTCAGGTGATGACACACCCGTACCCGATTACGGCCTATGACAACGTTCGTCAGGTGATGACACACCCGTACCCGATTACGGTCTATGACAACGTTCGTCAGGTGGTGACACACCCAAAATCGATATATTATGGATCCCTTGTACCGTATACTACCAGATATTCCAGTGACGACAAAATGATAGCTACTGTCAAGTAACATCTCCAATATTTGGAATCTTCTGTGTGTCAACGTCCCGATAGACTGTATCTGCATACAGGTTGGTTTTCGCCGACGTCTGGGCTGAGCTGTGTTCCTGGCGAAGCCCACTATCGCTCACTCGAGTTATCTCCCCTTCCCTCAACTCACGTGAGGAGCATTAATGAGAAGTTCGTGAACTACAAGCAGCGTGCTCTACCCAGCACCGACATTACTGTGCCCCTTACCAGCTTATATCTCTGTACCCTCATTCCACACAATCCTTAAACATGTGAGGGTCTGTTACCGCCACCGCGTACCGTACATTCCATACAAGTACTTCTAGCCGAGGCTTTCGGCGAGGGCATTCGCGATAAAGTTATAGAAGGTCTTGAACCAAGATGTGTATCGAACGTCGTTCAATGGCCTCCTCGGGCTGCGAACATCAACGGCACGATATGGCACAGGTTGCACCATCTACAGTGTTCACCATCCAACTCCGCTCGGTGTCACGACTAAGCCACAACCGGGCCAATCGTGCTCGTAGGTTCCCCTGGCCATGATAATGACAGCTCGATAGACGGTCAATTTTTGCGCCAGCGCCCACGATATCAGCCCCGGGAATTCCATCGGACAATGAAACCTGCGAAAGGTATGTGTTGATAAAGGTCGGCGGGAGAAGCAGTTCCGCGCTTCACTGTCTTCATCTTGGGTGGGCATAGTCTGCAACATTTCCAGAAATAAAACGATGTTCTGTGCTATCATGGAACCAACGGCCAACAACTCTCTCTTGCATTCCTGCTTAGCTCATCACGATGTACAACCCACACGCCTAATGCGTCCAGAATCGGGCATCGTGACCGTTAGGACCATCATACGAAAGAACAACATTAGTATTGGTTTTGGCCTCCGGCACGCCGGAGCACATTTCACAGCACAGCAGGAAACATAGAGGTGCTGTACCTACCTTGGGCAAGGCAATCCACGCTCCTGGTGTAACCTCGAAGTTTCTGTGTACATGGCGCAGAACACGTCTTGTGAAACCGACACCTGGTGTCCGCAAATGAAGAAGCCTTAATTCACAGGGAGCCCCACCACCGCCACCGCCCCAAGCACCACGCGCACGTAAAAATCAAAGATGAACGGCGAGGGCACAAACACACGAAGGAAAAATAGTATAATCAATTTCCACCCATCAGTACAGGGAGGCCTGGACACCATGCGCAAACTTGACCGAATCCTCCACTCCTATTTGTCGATGAAGAATGCAGGTTGTAACCGGGTCACTACAAGCGCACGCACGTGTTGGAGCCCCGTCTTCGTGGCAAGACCGTCCGTTGAGAAACCAATGAAGCCATGATCACGATTTGCGCCAGCCGATTCGCACACAGCATCCGGCCGGAGAATCTCTTTGGGGGACATCGCGTGTGAACCGAAGAGGACTACCACGCCGTCAGACACTGGACTCGCACTCTCGCGCGAGGCTGTTCATGTATTACGGGGGAACATAGTAATCAGGACCACATATGCTCAGCAAAAAAGCCTGGAATATATTGGTATTTGGCCCCCTGTAAAAGTATAATACCTGTGCTGTAGCCGACCACCTTTCCATCAGCGTCCCTAGCCACCAGCCTGTTCAACCGATGGATCGGGTTGGGAAGTTACGCGGAATATGTAGATCAGTGAGCAGACGCCGTCCGGCGTGCCATACCTGGCGGTTACTAGGTTTATCATTGTGGCGGTTGCCCACACCACGGGGTCTACCTCTGTTGCAGTTTAGGCGATGTCATATTTATCGCATTTTGGATTCTCGAAGAAACATTACTCAGGTGCCCATCATACGATTTAGGTGCCCAATGGAAATCTACGGTAACACCAACGGAAGCACTTCCGCGTGTCTTTTTTAAAGCCTTCCCTGGCTTTGGTTGACCATCACATACAGCCCATGCCACAATCCTCACTCATGTCGGGAGACCATCACAACCATCCCGCGAAAGATAATCGTGCGGATACTTCGTGTGCTTTCATTTTCACCACCCAACGGACGCAATGAAGGGTATCGGGTGCTGGCTCGCGCACATGACTAACGGAAAGCCGGCCTCCAATAACGAGGTGATATCTGGCTTCCTGTCCCAGCCGTTGTCTGCTCCATGCGCCCTAAGGAACAGGTCCGTGCATTCCGGTACGTCTTCAAAGGTCATAGCCGTCAAGGACAGGCCATCCGTGCCGGAAGCAGGAGGGGACGATTCCAAAGAGGGCAGAAACCCGCCAATGTACTGGCATGTGTGTTTCGCCTGTGGTGGTTACAGTCGTGGTGTGGGGGAGGGGGCGGGGTGGGGGGCTGAGCCCGCGCTGTATATCTGCGTTGTCCGCATCAACTAGAGGTGTTTTCGGGGTAGGGGGACACCAAGATCATGTGCTACGTTTGGCCTAGAACTCGCTTCCGCTTAAAGGGTTGCGGGGCTTTGCGCGCGCAAGCAAGCTATGTTGCGACGGTTTGGCGACGCGGAGCGGTAGGTAATATTCAAGCTCGCGATCGGACTGCAGAGAAAACGGGTGGTCGTGAACTATACGAACTATCAAAACTGCTACCAGCCGTATGGTATGATGGGCCTATTCATAAACGATGGATGGTACCTATAACTAAATCAAGGAGTTGATGACCAGAGGGAAGCACATACGCCCGCTACACACAGCTGCACACTGGGTTCATCTGGCTGACTCTACCGCACCTCGAAGCCGAGCTTGGCGTAGAGGGAGAAGGACCGGGAGTTTGACGCGACCTGCATCAGTATCTGTCTCAGCAGACGAGGCACCAAGTACGATAGATGCGTGTAGAAAATTCAAGCACGGGACACGGGGAAAGGTAAACAGGTAAGGGATCGGGCCCATCACCACCGTACTCAGGTTAGGCAACAACAAGAACAGGCACATTAAGACCTGCGGACAGAACCAACAAGGCGTACACTACGCATTATTTCCTCTTCTGGATGGCAAGGCCATGCCAGGCCGCATCGTCCTGAAACAATGTCTACGCTCACCAATGTCGAGAAGCCCAGGTTCGGCGGCGTGAGCACACGCCGCCATGAAGGTATTTTTGCCCGCGCCAGCAGCCAAAGACGCGACGGGGCCCAACATAGCCACCTTTGAACCTTTGGCGTGCACGTCGACAAAGGTAACGCCGACGATCTCACCGTCGCCGTTCGTGGCCGCGAAGCCATCCAAGGAGTTGCAAATCCTGCCGAAATGGAGGTAGCGGTGGAGCGGCAATGGTTTCAATGATAAGAGAGTGAGAGGGTTCATGATGGAGAAGGACACCACACACTGCGGGTAGGACGTGAAAGCACTTGCGGCGAAGGCGGTGTTGGCGGTTTGTACGCGCGTGGGGTAAATAAATGTCGCACGTACGTATAGAAAGCCAGCCTTGTTCTGTTCGGCGGCGATGGTTGGTATTTCGTCGGAAGCGATGGCAACATCGCCTCGTCTCTGCGAAGTCAATCTATTCGAATATACTACAGATATACAGCAGTGGCTGGCCGCGAGACTTGTCAGCGTACTATTGGCCGTTGTCATCAGGAACCACTCTTGGTCGGCTGTTCAGGTATGAAACGCAATGTTTCATGCGTCTGCGCTCAAGACTGACAACATAACTGACCCCAATATCAAGCACCTACGCTCAATCAAGACTGACAGCGATACTGACCACGATACCGCCAGTGGACCGATTTTGGGATCCCCGAACTCCTCCTCAATCACTTCCGGCGCAGCGTTGATAGAAACGTTGTAGTCTTTGAACGCCTTGCCAACTGTGTGAGTGACCTCAGCAATCTGGGTGTCCTGGTGTTCCGGCGTGAGAGAGAGGGATGCCATTCAGGTCGGGAGGGCACGCGGGCGGCGGGGGGGCGACGACGTGCATTTGTTCGTCCAGTTAGGAGACAGAAGGGACAGTGAACCACACATTGTCCACTTGTCTAGCCGTTGGATTCTGACATGCTCCAAAGTTTGTCACAACACGTTTTATACAACGTTTACACTTTGTATAAGCTACTGTAGTTGTGTGGGCGTTTTGAAGCGCAGTTTGTTTGTATGTATTCATGGACGATCTTGCCGTGGCTCCAACCGCTCATTTTCAAATGCTCAGCTTGCGCTTTCCGTCATGCATCGGCGCTCCATACTTATACTGTAACCATTGTGCTAGGAACTGGTCACAAGCGAGTATACCCCGCCTCATCCCGCGTAGTTGGGGGATAGGGAAAACACGTCTGCGGAAGGTGCACCCGGGCGCCCCGACCCGCCCAAGAGACTTCGATGATCGGCCGTGGGTTTGTTCCCAATAGATTGACGGCCGAAAATTAACATCGCAGATACGGACTACGCTTTGGGCCAACCCGCCCAAGAGACTTCGATGTTCCGTGGTGGGTTTGTTCGTGATAGATTGACGGCCGAACATTAACATCGCAAGTACGGACCACGCTTTGGGTTAAAGGAGTGGGGAATGGCAGTCAAAAAGGGGTGACCCGTAAAGTTAGTATAATTGCAGGGGCATACCCCCCCCTCCCCCCTATATTATATGCCTGGTATATATATATATATAGGTTGGGTTGGCGTGGGTTGGCGACGACGCTGTAAAACACGCCTCTCTCATTGCGTGAGCTAGACAGCCAGGGTACAGTTTTTTTTTTTTTTTTGGCGGTTACCACGGCTGGCGGTCAAGTTAGATCATTTTTGTGCGGGGAGAACCTTTACTCCGCACAAGGGGGATGATCGTATCACGCAGTGAGTATATGGTGAGGCACCCATGAGGCATTTACATAGTAAACCCATTACTGTCTCTGGAAGTGGACACACTAGAAATTAAATCAATTCATTGATGCTGCCATCCATGTGCAAGAAAGTTTGCCTCAAAAGCGGTTCTCAGTAGGATGCAGCACCCTTCATGCGACTCGCCCAACACCTCACGGCGCTTCGCGCTTGGTGCAAGCAATGTCTGCCTGGTCAATGAAAACCCTATGCGTTCCGTCCCGGTATTGTAGGGATGCGAGGGTCTATGGTCATACGACTACGGCCATGCATGATAATGAGTACACCCCCCCCCATCCTTTAGTCCGAAGGGTGGACCCTGGTACACCCTCCTGCGCCACAGTGCCGTCAGCCGTAATAAAGTCCCCCCCCAAAAAAACGGGCGTGCGTGCTCTGCATTGGATGTGGGTGTCTATGCCAGTGCGTCACAATTATATTCGAGGCAGGTTGGGACATGCGCGGGCACCACCCGCGGACGTGTTTTCCCTACCCCCCCTCCCGTTTGGCTGAAAAAGGTGGGAGCATACCCCCGTTTGACCATTCCTCTTATTACTACACCAAAACTCTAACCAGACTCTTAATTCATTACTGCTGTAGTTTTTCCGCATAAACGTGGGGGCAGTGCTCTTAAGTATTTTAGTATGGGATTCGGGGAATGACGTGTGGTCCCCGTGGGGTTCTAGCAACACGAGAAGAGATGTCTGTAAATACGCTTGAACCTCTGCTCTAAACGCCAGCATCAACCCTAACTCAAACTCAACCTTGACCTCTGCCCTACCCGAAGGAGCTGTATCCGTCGAAAATCCGCGATAAAATGCTCGAATGCCTTAAAAATAGCTTGTTGCGCTTTTATCCCGTTTTCTATACCGTATCCGGTATATGAGAATGCTGGGGTCCACCACATTTTTCCCATTGTGATTTTACTTAGTACTTCCATGGAAGTGAAATGTACTTGATTTCCATGGAGGCTTTAATTTTATTTACTTCCATGGAAGTAAATTTTACTTCCACGAAAGAACTTTTACTTCCAAGTAATAGTAGCTCCCATGGAAGTACGTGGAAACGTCCAACTGTTAGTTGGTGGCAATGGAAGCTTCCACCAACTTCCAACAACTGAAGCTCCCTCAACCGATCATGTTTGGTGGAAGCTGCCAATAACCCAACATCTAGGACTGCAGTCCAGTTTGGGGGTCAAACTACTTAAGAGTTTGCGTGATTCGTCCCCATAAATGGGACTGCAGTTTTAA
Organism: Macrocystis pyrifera; assembly: GCA_031763025.1. Classification (NCBI taxonomy): domain Eukaryota; class Phaeophyceae; order Laminariales; family Laminariaceae; genus Macrocystis; species Macrocystis pyrifera. The sequence goes on along the minus strand of JASSKH010000033.1, from coordinate 4,097,460 downwards.
AAGAGGGTGATTGAATTAACTTCTTCAAGAATCCACGGACTTCCGTCACTTCCACAAGCTTCCATAGATAGACTCAATCACTTCTAGGAAAGTGGCGGTGGAAGAAAAAAAAATATAGGTTCATGGAAGTTGCTTCACTTTCATCGGAAGATTATTTACTTCCATCCATGGACTATTTTTACTCAAATACAAGTATAATTTTCTTACAGTAAGTTACCTTCTATGTTCCCGGGATCAGGGTGACTGATGGACCCCCGGTGGCTTCTGCGGAGGGCTTACTATATTTGTTCACCTTGTGGATCGGAGCAGGGGGCCAACTGGGAAGGGCCCACTGCGGAGTCAAGGCACGAAGCGGGAGTAGGGCAGCTGGGAAATATTGGTGGAACATCCCATCCATGGAGGTAGATTCTATGAAAGCTTGCGCACAACTTCCACGAAGGAAAATCCAACTTATATGGAAGGAGGTACGTTTTCTTCCATTAGGCTGTTTCCTATGCGGTTCGATTTCGAGCTTCAGATTTGTATTTTTCGATCTCAAAAACGAACGACCCTGCTTATGCAGTCCAAATATGTAAAATCCGACCGGAATTTTTCGATTTGAGAATCCGATGACCCAAGTCGTCGGATTTTGGGCCAAAATCCGACGACCTCAGATTTTCAAATAAAAAAATGGTATGCTCTCTAAATTCAAGATGTTATCCACGACAGCAAACAGCAGCAGCACGATCGATGAGTTGGATGTTGATACAGCTGTATAGCGACGTTGCTTCGCGCCCGACGCGCGGACGGCGCGTCCCTCCGTGACAGACTAGAGTCGGCTGGCGCGGGCTCGGGCCTAGAGACCAAGAGAAGAGCACTCGGCACGCGCCTCGCCGTGGATACGTACTCGTAGACTACATTGCAGCTGTGTACAGCAGCAGCAGCAGTCAAGTCACAAATGAAACACTAAACACAAAGACAGGTTGACTCTAGCGCACTCGCCACGTCTCTTCGCCACCAGACTAGAGGCAGTCAGCGTGGGCTCGGACGCTTGGGTCCTACGCGCAGGGCAGCGCACCCAGCGCGTCTCTTCGCGGTGCCAATCACAAAAACAGCAGTTGGTCTCGGCGTTTGCTCGAATCTCTACACGCACAATAAATCTGTTTTTTTTTTTTTTTTTTTTTTTTTTTCCGCATAGGAGACCCTTTCGATTTGTCAAGTTCATATCTGAAAATGCCATCGGGTCAAAATATGAAGCTCAAAAATCGAACCGCATAGGAAACGGCCTTAGAGTTAATGAAAGCTTTCATGGAAGGAAGTTGCTGGAGGGTCCCACGGAATGCGTTATATGCTTCAATATGTCCATGTTTTTTTTTTTCGCTTCCATGGTTGAATTTTACTTCCAACGATATAGGGAGAAAGAAAATTACTTCCATGGAAGTATACGACTTGACTTCCATGGAAGTGAACAGAAAAGACTTCCGTGAAAGTACAAAAGTTAAACATTTCCATGAAAGTATTAAAATTTAATAGTTTAAATACTTCCATGGAAGGAAGTATAAAATATTACTTCATCAGTGGTAATTTATTCATTTACTTGAAGGTAAAATTTGCGTCCACGTGGAAGTAAAATATCGCGGGAGATTGGCTACGCACGGCATACCTTTTGCCGGAACTCCAAGTGACCGCGCGGGCTTCAGGCACACCACCAGAAAGTTTTTGAACACATCCCGGAACGATACTATCTCAGCACCAGCTCATGGTACAAGTCTTTCGGGGAAAAAAAGTAGATATACATAGTACCTGGTAGACTACAAGACTTAGTGTATAGATCCTTCCGGAATGACAATTTCTGCCCGATTGATCCACATTGATCGTGTTTGCTGGGGTGGGATCTGAATGATACATCATCCATTAGCTCTTGCACATTATCTTTAATAAGGGCGCTGCTGTAGATTATCTATATATTGCGATCTGACTGATGTATTGAAATTTGAATCCGTATGTATTACGTACTGATAAGAGATTACGAGGTATATTGATAGCTCTTGATATCAAAGCTTATCTTCATGAGCGAGCGTGGACACCAAAATCCCTTGTTGTGCTGCTGTATCATTGCTGGTCCTGGTAAAAAACAACCAAAAAGTCAGCTTGAATACTTAATACGTTTATGTATTCATATATATTATGTATCCTCTCTTACGAGACATGTGCTTTTTCAGCGTGGGCAGTATTGGGTTTGTGGAGAGGTTTGAAACGTTGGCATGTTTCAAAAGAGGGGATGGGCAAGAGGGCCACGAACTTTACGGGGGCAGGTGGTTGAACTGGGAAGAGAGGCTGGGAAGGGTTGAGGAAGAAAGGAAGAATACCATCTCCAGTAGTACGGGGGCTCTACTCGTGGGCGTGGGCGAACAGGGGTCTGGGACTGGGTAGGAGGTCGGCGAGTTGAAAAAGGAAAATAACAAAACAAAACGAATAACTAAGGAAGACCACTGTGGGATCGAGAACTTCGTCGAAATTCTTCTCTGCAAGTTGCTGCTCGTCGTACTAACAGCAGGTCGGTATTTCACAACTGAGCCGACTGAACCGAGAGATTTCGGGGACAACATGATAATCTGGCAGATGCACTATTAAAATACTGCTGTGCCTACAGGATTGCACCTGTTAGTTACTTGCTGTGTTTGCGGTTAATGATATACGATCTGCATTTATTATTTTCTCTGCCTCGCAAAATATGTGATAGCAGGCTTATTTTATTTGATTATTACGGGGGACCACATAGTAAATAGGACCAAATATTGTTAGTAAATATAGGTAAATACAAGGCTTTCCTTCGGAGTGGGTATTCCGTCGTTTCGTGTACATATAACTGCAATTAATTGTCGACATAGCCCAAAGCCAACCAAACTAAATGTATTTGTGTAAAAAACGATGAAGGTTGTAATAATCGCGTTTATTTATGAATGTAATGTGAAACGTAAGATCGGGTGACGCAAGAGTAAGAATGACATTCGTCTAATAATAATAAGAATAACATATTTCATCAGTGTGGGGAGAGAGTGGAGTAGTGCTTGGCATGTGGATGATATACAACATACAGGCTGTTGTTTAAAAGAAGGTTTGGGACAGGAGAGAAAGCAGCAGTGCCGGCAACGACAACGGTTATGGAAATGTTGTATAGTTGCTGGGCGGGCGCCGCGATTTCGATGTAGCCAGCATAGGAGTTTGGATGAGACATGATATATACGTGTAAATAGTCTTCCAGGATGCTGTAGTAACGAGGCGGGAGGCCCAGAATGTGGATCTGTTCGCTGTTGAACCCGTTGGATATGTGTAGGAAGAAATAATCGTGATTTTGGGAAATGTGGGAAACAATTTGTTTCCTTTCGTTCGTCCTAGATGGCGACAATCTGCTTGGTGTACTGCTTCGGAATTCCGCGAAGCCCTGGAGCAGGCGAAATGGAAGGGAGTCTTTTTGCGCTTGATGATGATGTCTCCGTCTTTGATGGTGGAGTCCGTCAGGCGGCAGTTGTAGCACTTGCCACGGACCTGGTCGAAGTAAACATATATATAGGGTGCGCGGGGCGGGAGTGGCGTGCAGGGAATGGCGGGGGAGGGGTAGGGGGGGGGGGGGGGGGGGGGGGGGGGGGGGGGGCAGTGTTCATTATTTGTACTACTCTACAGCGGCACAACAGCAGCACGTAATCGCTTGCTATACGACGGCAGCAGCAGCAGCAGAAGCAGCAAGTACGTAATTTCATTGACGATACAGAAATATGTAGACACACAAGTGTAGTACAGTAGTACACACACAAATCACGTCCAGCATGATGTACGGCAACAACGCAGCATCACCACAAAAAAGTCATTGACGACACAGAAATATGTACACACGCACAAGTTTAAGTGTAATAGACACACAAATCATGTCCAGCATGATGTACGGCAACAACGCGGCAGCGCCACAAAACGACCAGGAAACACAATTATCCGAGTACATACAAACATTCAGTGAATATTGCGGCAGCACTAAAAGCAGAGCAGCAGCAGCAGCAGCAGCAGCAGCAGAAGCAGCAACGGATCGCCACAGCGTTGGCAGCAGCAGCATAGCAACGATATGAAAAGAAGGGAGAAAAAAAGTATGTACCCCGAGGCCGTCCGAAAAGTATTTTTGGTACCTCACTATCGACCCACCTCCGCATGCTGTACGGCAACAACGCAGCAGCAGCATAGCAACAATACGAAATACGAGAAAAAGTAGTATGTACACAAAATGCAGGAGCAAAACGACCCAAATATATATTTTTTTATATCAAAAAAACCATTTGGGTAGAAAAATGGCCAATAAAAACAATAATCCGCGTTGGCAGCAGCAGCATAGCAACGATATGAAAATAAGGAAGAAAAAATGTATGTACCTGCTCAGGTCGTTACTCTACAGTCAGTGGTTCATCCGTTATCGTGGATATTGACTCTTGTACTAAAAGTGGCTGCAGATCTCCGTAGATCTGATGATAGTTGAGGCGGGGAATTACCAGCCTCCATCACCAAGTAATTGCTGATGACTGTCATGTGAGATGACTTGCGTCATGCTTCATGATCACTTCTGCTCGGCTGACCGTGCCGAGCCTCACCTATACCTGGCGTGTCCTCCACGCTACACCTTACCGAAAGAGAAGCTTGCTGCAGACCCAGGTCGAACCTGAGATACACCCATCTAGCATATGCCGCAATCGCAAAACCTACGGGATTTCATTGACAATACCGAAATATGTACACACACAAGTGCAGCATGATGTACGGCAACAACGCAGCAGCACCACAGGAGCAGCATAGCAACGATATATATGAAAATAACCAAGCCAAAAACGAGATTGCAGTAAGTACGCAAAATGCAGGAGCTATGGCCTCTGCCAGATGATATCAGCAAGAGGGCTTCCAGCGAGGGACTCCACCAGTCTCGCTGGCCTCGCACTCAGTAAGTCTTGTTCTTAGAGCTTGTATTATCACGGAGTGATCCTCATCGGACCACGAGCCAGGTGGCTAGGGGACATCACACAGGATCCCCGGCCACTGCTCCACTCACACATGCGATTACACTGAAACCTCCACGGCTTGGTATCTTTTGGCTACAGCACCCCCAAAGCGAGTTCACTCGACACGAACGAGCTTGACAAAACCAAAAAACCAAGACGAAATCGCATGCGGCAAATCACAAATCAATGCTGAACTCTGAAGCAATTTTAATCTTGAGCGCACGGGTCATCCGTAATTTGCGCAATTCCTTCACGACGAATTCAGGCGCAGCAGAATAAATCGACCGCAAAGACTCCCACGTGCGCTCCTCTGCTTCGAAACCATCCCAATCGACCAAGACAATCACCTCGTTGGCATCATCTTCGGCCACATGCACCAAAGCATTCATGCGGCATTCACCCTGCGCAAAGGAATGTTGGAAAACATCCTTCAGATCAGCGGTGACGTTCAACGTCGCATCCGCATAAAATCGTTCTCTAGATATTATGGCCTCTGCCAGATGATATCAGCAAGAGGGCTTCCAGCGAGGGACTCCACCAGTCTCGCTGGCCTCGCACTCAGTAAGTCTTGTTCTTAGAGCTTGTATTATCACGGAGTGATCCTCATCGGACCACGAGCCAGGTGGCTAGGGGACATCACACAGGATCCCCGGCCACTGCTCCACTCACACATGCGATTACACTGAAACCTCCACGGCTTGGTATCTTTTGGCTACAGAGCAAAACGACATAAAAAAAATTCACGTATCAAAAGAAACCATTTGAGTACAAAAACGACCAAGAAAGACAGTAATCCGAGTACATACGTACGAACATTCAGTGGATATTGCGCCAGCATTAGCAGCAGCAGCAGCAGAAGCAGCCACAGCATTAGCAGCAGCAGAAGCTGCAACGAATCGCCGCAGCGTTGGCAGCAGCAGCAGCAGCGTTGGCAGCAGCAGCAGCGTTGCAGCAGCAGCAGCAGCAGCAGCAGCAGCATAGCAACGATATGAAAGTAAGGAAGGAAAAAAGCATGTACCCTGGTATGCCGCCATCGCAAAACCTACGGAATTGACGATCCGAAAATATGTACGCTTCCAGCATGATGCACGCGGAACAACGCAGCAGCACTACATACAGCAGCAGCAATTGCACAGGAGCAGCAAGTGCACAGCACGGCAACAACGCATCAGCACTACAGCAGCAGCGAGTGCTCAGGAGAAGCAGGTGCACAGCAGCAGCAGCACTCACGGCGTGGCGCTGACAGCAGCAGCAGCAGCAGCAGCGGCAGCCGAAAACGAGCAAAAAATGAGTACGTGGGGTCACCAAAAAAACATGTACACACAGCCGTGACGGCGACAGCTGAATCCTCCGTTCCTTCGTTCACGTCCCGCAAACAGTTGTGCATGTGCGCGTTCGCGTGCACTGTGTGTAAGAGGAGCCGACGAAATAAATAAACGCTTTGACGTAGGATTGTATGCAAAAAGGCAATTGAAAACCCCCAAAAAACGTACTGGCAACATACAGCATGCACAATAGACGTAAGACACTCACCACTGTCAGCAGTCTCGAGGGAGTACGAGACAGTCCCTTCCTTGATCGGGCGAGCACAGAACTCGCAGTCGGATGCCCTGTCAGGATGATCCCGCCACCACGCACATGAGATCCTTGCTGGTGGCGAAGGCCACGTTTTTGCCACCAGGCGCGGAGTTCTTGACCAAGTAAGTGCTGGTCCGTGCACTGGTGGCAAACAACAGCCGGCACCAGGTCGGTCTTTGTCGTTGCCGCTCTCTCGCCAGAGGGCGAGGACCACGCGCCTCTCGACGAGGGGAAGGTGTGCTTAGGGGGCGTGGAGAAGGGAGAGGCGTGGGTTGCAGCACCAGCAGGTTCGCCACCGACAGCAGCAGCTTGGCCGCCGACAGCTGCACCTATCTATGCCGTTCGTCGAAGGCGAGACGCCTCTTTTTTTAGGCGCCGTGCGAAGAGCTATTGGTTGGCAGTTTGCGGAGGAAGAAAGAAGAAAAGGTTGTTTGGCTGTTTGGCGAAGAAGAAAGAAGAAAGGTTGTTTGGCTGTTCGGCTGTTTCAAAGAAGAAGGGCTGTTTGCGAAGAGCTGTCTATCAGTCGGTCTGTCTGCCAAGAGCTAGCAAGTGACAACGACCTCAAAAATCGTAATTATAGTTGTATCTATATAAGTTTTTATCTATACCATAGGTCCTAACTATGGACCCCGGTAATAGGAGCCGGCAAGGGCACTAGAGTTAGGTCGTGGATGTCGATGGGTGCAGATAGATGCTTTATTTGAACAATACACACAAACAAGTACAATGCAACAAGTATGCAGTTCGCAGTAGTGTTGAAGCCCCGTGCTTACGTGAAAAGCCGTGGAGCAACAGTGCTCGTAGGCCCCCACGTGCGTATGGATATCTGCAGCAGTACGTGGTGCCACGAAGATATAGGCCTCTAGACCTGTGAGCGCGCCAAACTTCAACAGCGCCGGGTGCCAACTGGAGCCAATACTAAAGCAGTACGACACGCCACCTTTTATTCGGTCAATCGTGTATGATGTACGGTATGATGTACCACAGGTACCACAGGTACGATGTACTGTATGTGTTATCGACAATTGCGACGTATGTATAATACGAGTATAGATATATCTAAAGATTGAGCTACCGAAACTTCACGCAACCAGTTGTTGGCTCAATCATAATTAATTGTGGCCTGTCCTATCGCACCTACTGTACGGCTATACTATATATTCTGCCTTACAGTAGCACCTACCTGGTGTATAAAATTATGTGTCAGGTATTGTGGGTTCAAACACATTGTGGCCTGTCCTATCGCATCTACTACTATTGCTATTGCCTTACAGTAGCACCTGGTGTATAAAAGTATGTGCCAGGCATAACGTATGCGTGCGAGTCTCATCTACATGGAAGGCTTGCACACACAAAGACATCGAAGAAAGGCGGGCAGTTCTACAGCCGATGCAGCCCCATTTATATATTCGTATAGCCGGCGTCCCCGGTGGCTTGGTAGGTGGTCCGCGAGCCTATCAAGATCAATTTCGTGAGTTCGAGTCTCACCGAGTGCATGCTCATAGGGACTTTTTCTTGCATAAAATTGATTAGCGGAAAGCGCGAGAGCGTGAGTTAGCTGTACATTCGATGAAAATCGACGAGCAGTGGGAATGCTGAACCCTATGCGCGATAAAAAATAAAGGCACGTACCGGGGGGGAGAAGGGACGACACCTGTGACCACGGCTTGTCCAGAAGATCGTCGAGGGTAAAACCTCCTACGAGTACGAGTGGGCTGGAAAGTAAAAGTGATGATGAAAAAAAAAATATATATATATATATAATATGTATATACCCATTCATACATTCGTATAAAAAATGTGTGCCAGGTACATAATAACACAAATTGTTTGTACCATTAATAGTAAGTCAATTTATGAACAGTTAGTTGTTTAGTACAGGCACATCGCGAGTTTGAGGTGCTCCAGCTTGAATTAGCACAATAGTCTAGTGTTGTATTGCCAGCCGGCCACAACCGTTCAACCGGTCCATGGCGACGCCGACCCACGCCAAGCCATACGTCCCGCCACTCTTTGTGTACAAGCTTTTTAATCATGGTGGTTTTACGCACAATACTTTTTTTGTACGTATATACTTACTGTTTGGTACCACAAGTACCAGGTAAGGAACTTGAAGTCCCCCAAGGATGTTTATACATCGTACGCACTTTGTATGCTTCAAACGGTGAGAGTCATGACGTAAACGCACCGTGACAGTCTTGGGGTCGAGGAACGTGATCTGCAGGTCTCCTGACATTATCCACACCAAGATTCAGAGAGGGCAGTGGTCGAATGCAGTGTTTGGCTTTCCAGGGCGTCAGTGTCTGTAGAGCGGTGTGGCGCCAGGTGATCTGCACGGAGTGTACGAGTTGGTTGTGGAACAGGGAGGAGAACAAGTAGACGGTAGAAATCACCGAATGGAGGGCGGAGATAAAAGCGGAGATAATAAGTGGAAATATGCGGGAAGCGGCGCAAATTACTTGAACTTGTTCAAGCTTAAACTTTTTTTTCCCTTGATTTTCCCAAATAAAAAATAGAAAAACCATATTTTATAAATTTTGAAATACGTCAGCTGTGAGTTCGATTGATTAAATAGTTGATACTCAACTTTGCAAGCTGCGTAATACGCCTCGTCTATATTCCATTTTTACCTAATTTTACAAGTATTGTGATAAACCGAGCGCGCGTATTCTATGGTATGTGATTCCTTGCCAAATATATAGGCCAGCGGCTCCCCTGGATGCTGCCCGGGTCAACAGGACAATTTTAAATAATCATTCTGCGCACTCAGTCTGATACTATATTTAAAAAAAAACGAGATTTTGAGCTTTCGAACTTTCAAGTTTACGTGGCACCCTGTTTACGTAATGTTTTCTTGTGTGTGAGTTGTTAGTATAGCACTACTAAACACCATACGTATTACGAGTACAAAGTGTACCAGGCATGGTTTTAGAATGTGTTTGTTGATCGTAAACTCAGTACAAAAAAGTTGTACGATCGTACCAGGCATGTGTTTTATACCTGGTACGGTACAAAAGTTGTACGATCGTACCAGGTATGTGTTTTATACCTGGTACTATATAATAAGTACGTGTACAAGTACATCGTCCTATCTGCCTATGGGTTTTAGTACAACGTTCTACTGTGGAATACGATAGTTACAACTGCTGTATTGTAGGGTAATTTTTTGCCTACATTTCATGCTAAACGCCATACCATGGTACACACATCAAAGAAGCAAATAAGTGAACAACGCAAAAAAACAATTGCGTAGAGCAAACCCCTTCATTCCGCTGCTAAACAACACTGCTCTCACATTGTTGAACTATGAAAGAAACTGGGTATCCTTGCTCCCAGCTGCCGGGTGCTGATTGTGTGGACTAGAGGTGTTACCCGGTAAGTACCCGTCTTTCACCGCGGCTACCCACCAGCTTTTGGGTAACAATACACGAGTGAGTACTGACGAGTGCTACGATATAGTAGCACACTCTTCGGCCGAAATATACGTTCCCGATTTATGGAGCTCCTCAGCAAAGGAACTGCCCGGCATTTGCGTTGCAATATTTTCCGTTATGCACCTAGGCTATGGAAAAACTCATCGGGTTACGCCAAACATAATTTTTTAAGGCCAGGTTCGTTCGGGTGAGGTTTGGACCTCCTCGAACAAACAGCTTCAGAAAAATTAGGTTCTATATAACCCTATGGTAGCAAACCGTCTACTGCGATTATATTTGCGACCATTTTCGGTGTGGGTATACCGGGTACCCGTTCAACGGCGGCTACCTGTATCACACCCGGGTACCCGTCTAACAGTCGGGTACCCGAGCGCCCGGGGCCCAAATCCTCGGCGAGTATGAAGTGCTATCCGCGTGTGAGATTATGTGACCGCCGTGCATCTGTCTGTGTAATGGGAATTCACGATGTCGTGATACGTGTCTCTGATGTGCGATACGTCTATTTATCTGTATGTAGTTGGTGGACATCTCGTACGATTCTTGGTCCCTGATGTTCAGACTGGTGAAGGACGGTATCAGGTTTTCTGTCCCAGCAGGAGGGGTAACTAGCGATAATACCGTCTCCATGATGGTTGTGTGGTACATAATTGGTACGAGAGTACGGGTGCCGGAACACCATATTTTGATGTGGCCTATTATCAGTGACTCTGTACCTGAAAGTGTCAGCATTTCTCCCTACAGGTGATCAATAATGTATTGATACGACAGGAGGGACAACCTCAGTCTAATGGTACTATACTTGTACATAATACGTTACGGTACGTAATTTCCCTTGGCAACGGTGATATATACTGCTGTATTATTATGTGGGTATAAAATGTGGGACGAGAGATCACCGGAGTGATGTGGGACGTGTGATAGTCTTGCATTGGTTGTATAGTATGTATGGTGGAAGATCCTTCGCATACGAGAATTCCTCGAATTGCCAGTGGGAAAATAGATGGACGCGGTAAAGACGATGTATGTATAGGCGGACAAAATGTATTTGTGGACTACGAGGAAGAGGTTCGGTACAACAAGGTCAAGCGTGGTTTTCTTGGTCCCCTTGTTGGTGTTTTTGTGGGCGTTGGGACGAACAAGGGAGGAGAGGCTAGAGAGGGGCCTACACGTCTCACCTTCACTCCTCTTCTTCTCCCCTCTTCTGCTCATCTGTTTCTTCTCTTTCTACACGGGACCACATCATGTTAAGGGTGGTTTATTGCGGGGATCCCTAGTTAACGGGACCAATTTTTTTCGTAAAAATAGGCAAATATATAGGTTTTTATGTATACCATAGGTCCTATTAACTGAACTATGGACCCCCGTAATAGTATACTATACATATTCTTCTTGTTCTTCTGCACGTCCCTATGGCATCGTAGGGTTTTTTTCCATTCCCATATCTTCCCGCACCGAGGTTATACCCCTTACCGTGCCCGTGATGGGTAATAATAGCAAGCCGGGCAATACTCGCGAGCGTACCCAGGTAATTGGCAAACGAGTAAGGCCTCTGCTACGGTGTGAGATGTGAGGCATGAGACAACACTTTCATAATAATATGAAGAGGGCTGGAGCAATCAATGCTGCGGTAGGGGCGCTGCCTTATTTTCTGAGCTCCTCATATGGCATGAGGAAGGGGCTCTGTCTATATCTCACCCGAAAACACCACTCACTTCGAAGCAGTTTGTTTGCGCAACCCCACTATTTTCTTTATACGCTATTACGGGGGACCATAGTAAATAGAACCAAATATTGTTGGTAAAAATAGTTAAAACTATAGTTATTTATGTACACCATAGGTCCTATTAACTATGGACCCCCGTAATAGTCCTAAGAAAAATCTATACCATACGAGTACTGACCATGGAGTTGCTCTCAGAGCTCAACTGGTCAGAACATATTGCCCCAAACACTACCACCTCTCCTGTGGGATGAGTCGGGCCTTCGAGAGTATGTACCAAATTCTACCTCAAGAGCGTGATTGAAGGGATGATGAGTTGCCATCTCCGGGATTTCCAAGATAAATTCACCGGCATCAGGGCCCCAGGCACTCAGCGAGTATAAGGTGTTGATCGTACCCGTGACGAATATTATTAGCAAAAGCCGGGTAATACTCGCGTGTACCCGGGTAATTGGCAAAGGGTAACACCTTTTTCTAGCCTGTCTGTAGTGTAGATATCATGTCCCACATGGGATCACGACCCTCCAACAACATTGTTACAACTGTAGTGGATCCTGGTAAACCTTTTTCTGGCATGTTTGCCTTACGTTAGTCTCTAAAAAAGATGATAAAAAAGCATTATCGGTTATGACACTGCTCGTACGTGTGTGCCTGGAATTTCAGTTCTGCTGCGAGTTTTAATACTACCGTTAGAGGAAGAAATGCTGCCACTCGTGATTTTTTTCCCGCGCCTCGCCCACAAGAAGGCACCCTGGATCGCAGTATATTGCGCCTGCTTTCCTCGCTGCTGAAGCCACCACCCACGACGATTCTGCTGATATTTCCCGTGCCAATGCGATTTTTAGTACTACTACTGTTATTAGAGGGCCCGATGTTTCTATTAATGGTAGGCCTTTCCAGTACCGGAGACGTACAAAAAACACCCACAATTAATTTTGCTTTTAGTACACGTACGGATGGTGGTGACCGGCCCGACGGCCGCCCTCCCATCGTGACACCACAACACGCGGTTCCAATTTCTGGGAAGTATTTTTCAGATTCTTAGGAAATTCACGTTTCTTTAAAAAGCGAGTTCGTGGTGGGCGTGAGATTCGAACTCACGACCAACGACCCATCCATGTCCTGGCGATGATACCATATGTTAAGGTCTTAGTCCGTTGGGCTATTGGTAAAAGGTTAACCAATCGCCTACCCAATCTAAGCCTAATAACACTCTCCTCCCCTGGAACGGACCGGATATCGTACGGGTCGACGCGTGACACCAGCACGCGGTTCCAATTTCCGGGGATCCACAAAAAAATTCAAGATTCTTGACATGACGAGGAAATTCACTTGTGGAGCCTCAGAAATTGGAACCGCGTGTTGTTGGTGTCACGCGTCGATCCGTATATCCAGTCCGTCCCGGCAGGGGAGAGTATTATATGGCTTAGATTGGGTAGGCGATAGGTTAATCTTATACCAACAATAGCCCAACGGACTAAGACCTTAACATAGTATATATGGCATCATGGGCAGGACATGGATCGTTGGTCGTGAGTTCGAATCTCACGTCCACAAATCGATTTTAAAGAAAAGCGGATTTTTTCCTCATGTCAAGAATCTGACAAAATATTTGTGGATCCCCAAAAATTGGAACCGCGTGTTGGTGGCACGTGGACCCGTATATCCAATCCGTTCCAGGGGGGGAGAGTGTTCCAGGGCTTAGATTGTGATTGGGTAGGTGATTGGTTAACCTTTGACCTTTAGCCCAACGGACTAAGACGTTAAGATATATATGTATGTTGATGGAACAAAGAAGTTAAGCTTTAAACGAAAACATGCAGTTAGTGCCTTTATTTGAACATCTGCGAAAAAACGATCAATGGTATGATACTGCTTTGTATGAGGTTGAAAGCCCGGTAATTACCTGGGTTCAGTCACTGGGATCGTATTTGTAGTACTTGGAAGGCGTATCTTAGATGGAAAACCAGGGGTTTTCCAGAGGCGCACGAGCTTGGTCTCAGTCTCCGCGTGCACGAAAGGAATATAACTGCTCTTCTGCTATAGCTAAGCAAACAACACCTGTGAGTAACAACGTTTACCGACTTAAAAGGCAGACCTGTCCAGGGATACAAAGTGTCCCGCAAGCTTGATCTTAACAAGTGGCGTCTTCGGCAGGACTCGCTCCCCAAGGGCTCGTAGTGCCCGCCGAATGGCGCGCCAGGCCTTGGTCACAGCTATACAAGTTGCTGAAGCACAAGCTGCGGCTCCTGCCGCCGCTGTTTCTACCCGCCACGACCCTGAGAACCGCCATTTCCCGTCCTACCTTGCCTCGATGTCCCCCCCCTGCCCCGGTGTCGCCCTTTGCCCCGGTGTTTTCCGCCCGCCCCCGCCTCAACATGTCACGGACAATAAAAGCATGGGAGGGATCACCCAGCCCAGCCAGGTCTCTCAGCGGCCTGAGGACTTACGGCTCCTCCCCCCCTTCGGGAGCAAGGACACCCGAACCCGCGGGCCCCACGACTCTGGACGACGCCGTGGACTTCGAGCCCCCTGACATAGAGGACGAGCGGCTGGCTACCGAGAAGGACGCAGGACCGGCGGCCGAGGACCCGGACAGTGCCCAGGCGCCCCCCCAACTACCTGGAGCGTGGACCTCCCTCTCGCCGCAGGAGCAGGCGGTCGTGATCCGGCGTTGTGCCACCCATCCGAGTCTCGACGCGGGGACAACCGCCGAACGCCCCGCGCCCGGCCAGGCCGACACTGCCGCGGCCGTGCGGGCTCCTGGTTCCGCGGGCACCCACCCCGACGTCCTCGCGGCCGAGCAGGCTTTGGCCGCCACCGAGGCCTTGGGACTGTCTCGGCGACAACGGCTAGGTGAGAATTGGCGCGGCACAACGGGAGCTTTCTCGGAGTAACGGCGAGCGGTTTCTGGCACCCGGCTATGGTTGCGTATCGCACGCCGATTTGCTCCGCCGATACAGCAACACTGTACTTCCCAACGGGGCCCACTTTTGGTACAAGGGCGACGATGGTCTGTGGTGGCTCGGGAAAATCAGCGCAACTACACCGACGGATCGAGTATATTTGGTTCAATTTTTGGACGACCCGGGAGCAATCAGCTTCTTCCTCTTTCTCCGACGCGCTACACGACTTCGACGAGAGCTGTACGAGGTTCTTGGTGTCTGTAAATCCACTTGGCTAGCGCGTTTACACGGAGGGTCCAGCGTAACGTAGATGAATCTCGAGGTACCGCCGTGGATAGCTGATTTTCGCTTCTTGACTGCACTCGTTATATATATATTTTTTTTGGTCGTCTTCCTGGACCTTGGGGGGTGAATTTTTGTCTGCCCGATATGTTTCTGGTGTGTTTTCCTTTTTTGGACTGGGTTGGGGATGTGTTTTTGCGTACTCTCTCCTGCCTATCCCCCCCGCTCAGTGTTGTGTCTGGTCTGGGCACTCGGTCGCTCAATTGCGGCCCAGGACGCGCTTTCAGAGTTGTGGACTGGGTTAAGGTGGTTCTTGCCGTCTTCCGTGTTATTTTTATTTTCGCTCCCGTACGCACTTCTTTCCGTGCATCTTCCTCGCCTCCCCCCCGTGCGGGCGGTATGGCGATGGTTTTCATCGACGATTTCTTCCTGCCCCTTAAGGCTAGGTATTCCCTTTATTTTTTTACGTACTTTGCCGGCTTCGTTGCCTCGCCGTTCAGAGGTGTGGGAGTGGGTTTTGAGGAACCGCATCTTCGACTGATGGTCTAGTTCGTGGAATCGGGGTTTCTACGAATTTCCCATAGTTCTGCATATACGGCTCATCAGAGTGGGATAGTATGAGATTGAAAGCCCGGTAACTACCTGGGTTCAGTCACTGGGATCGTATTTGTAGTACTTGGAAGGCGTATCTTAGATGGAAAACCAGGGGGTTTCCAGAGGCGCACGAGCTTGGTCTCAGTCTCCGCGTGCACGAAATGAATAAAACTGCTCTTCTTCTATAGCTAAGCAAACAACACCTGTGAGTAACAACGTTTACCGACTTAAAAGGAAGACCTGTCCAGGGATACAAAGTGTCCCGCAAGCTTGATCTTACATCAACACATATTCTGATCAAAAAAACATACTTCGAAGTAATACATACACGTAAGTAATTGGTCAGCGAAGTAGAGACCTGCATTCCCGTCAAACACTAAGAATACGAGCGCGGCGAAACTTGCGCGCGTACCGCATAGTAATGTACATTGTTATAAAATCTTTTGGATGTGTCAGCTTTTGGATTTTTATCATGTCTATTTTAATCATGACGTTAAGCTCACCGGCTGGAACGTTGCCGTGCCGACCACATCCATCGAGGTTCGAATCTCACGCCGAGATCACGATTTTTTTCACAGTTTTGTACATCAGCTTTTTGGTCCCGTTAAAATGAAGATAGGAAAAGAAAACGAATTTTGGGAGGTTTAAATCTACAGTAGTTTGGATTTTATTTCGCGAAAAAACAGTTTTTTTTTTTTTCCCTCCTATCGGAGGAGGCGAATTGTTTGTTCAAATATTTCTTTGCTCGAAGTCAAGTATCTCGACGCCCAGCTGATAAACCTTGACAAGATGCAGACGAGAGCGAAGGCTTATGTCGGTGCGTGCGCGCCGCCGCCAACATCTTTGTGTGTTTGGGGGCGCAGTGTAGGAAGCTATCGCTCTCAGGCTATCTTGGGTGTGGGTAGAGGGATCCCTGAAACGCCACGATCGGGGCAGCGACGGCGATGGAGCTTTCTGGCGAAGATTCTGCGGAAGCCCTGATGATTTGTATATACCCCTTGGCGGTACGTACAGTAGTGTCGCATTGACTGCCTCTGTTTGCCTGTAACATCCTTGATCAATACGGGCATGCGCGGAGTCGCAGGCGGGCGTCATTTCGCCGCGGCGAAGCCCCCGTTGTGGTACAGTACCTTATTTTGTCGGTTTCTGGCTCATCCGATGTTCGCGCCTTGAAATACAACATTTATTTCATGTTTTGAAGCAGGCCAGCTGGCCAACGATCTGACGGTTTGATGTACTTATGCGCCGACGCCTGCCGCACAAGCCCTCGAGCAGGTCACCGGGCAGGCCTTCCCCGAGTGAAGTCGAGGCAGGCGAGCACAGTAAGGGAAGAAGCAAACGAAAAGCTCCACCTCACGTCGATACAAGGGCCTCGAAGCCCGGAGAGCACTCGGAATTTCAGTGCTGCGACGACACGCATCTAGATATCGTATATATAGGTCTATCATATTTTTATAACATGGCGTCGTAGGTTAATTCGTATATAGTTTGAGATCAACGAGGCCCCCTGCTGGGACAAGCCGGAGACTCTCACCCAGGGTTGCTGCTCCCGAGTTGATTGTCTGCCAATCAACGGCACCTCGTCATAGAGAGTAGGTACCCCGGTAAAATAAACACAACAAAACTGATGTCGTTATCGACGGTACACCTCGCTACTAACGGTGGGCGGGCGGGATGGTCTGTTTTTTTTCCTAGCTTTTTTCTACGTTGTGGTGCAGTTGTAGAGCTGCGATATCGCGCACGGAGTGATACTCAAACCTCGCTACCAACGATGGGCGGGCCAGATGGTCTGTTTTTCCTAGCCTCTTTCTACTTTGTCGTGCTGTTGTAGAGCTGCATCGCTCACGGAGTGATACTCAATCACTGTCTCCCCATACAACAATGAGGCTTTCCCGAAAAGGGACCCACCTTGCACCTTGCTGGTGTCCCCTCTTTTCTGTTCCAGATTACTGTTGTAACATCGCGTCGTAGGTTAATTCGTATATAGTTTGAGATCAACGAGGCCTCTCTCTGCTGCGGCATGAGATCACACCCATACTTGTTGACACTTCTCTTATATCAATGTCGTTGCTCGTTTGGTGCGTATCCTTTTTGCGGGTTTCTTCTGTTCCTTATTGTCCCCAAACTTGTACCTGCTAGCCTAGTTGATTAGGGGGTTCTGCTACCGTTGGTTGTCCCGTGGGAACGTCGTGTACGATTTTCCATACCCCTCCGACGGCGATACGGCGCTGAGGTATGCGATTGCGGTGTGAGGCACCCGGAACGCGTTTGCCTGGCAGTCGGCACGCAGTGTTGTGGCGTGTCTCCATGTGGTTCTTCCGGAACCAACATACGCTCATGTAGTGCTTGAGGGTAGATATCGTATATATAGGTCTATCATACCTGGTATAACACAGCAGCAGCGACAACGGCATGTTGAGTCTTCAAGTGCATGCTGCAGTCGACCGCCTACAGCAACGACACCATCAACAACAACACCAGCGACCACAGCATCAACAACAACTACTATACCATGCATGATACCGCAACTTGAACTGCAACGACACCAACAATAACACCAACAACACCGTCAATAACAACAGCAACAACTACACGGTACGACACGACAACAAACTGCAACATCAACAACCAACAGCAAAAACGCCCACAGATACACATAGATACACAGCCACACAGACAAAACCTACCTGATGCAAGATACACCGTAGTCGGTACGGCCTGTCTGTGATAAACTTCGGAAGCACCTCAATGCGGCAAGCCGCGCCGTTTCCGCATGCGTGCACAGTCAATCCCTCTTGCAGCGGGAAAAGGAACCGTTTCAGAATTTTTCCGATGGGGGCGGTCTCGACGGCGGAATCCAGTTGTACGTACGTAACGCTGAGCTGCGGAGATGTGTGATATTTTGTGTATGTGCACAACAGTATGTATATACTCCCATTCGCTATGCATCTACGGTTGAGCCTGCTATAAATGGTACATGTTGCCGGTACATATGATCTTATGTAAGTCCAAGATATACACAATACGAGACGATAGCGCGGTCAAGGGAAACAACGAAAGGGGGTTCTATGGAGACATCAACGATCCCGACTTGACCTCTTGAATCGATGGGTTTGCTCACATAGGCAGCGTTTTTGCTTACCTCAAGATAACAAGGCCCCTTCCAAGCACCGGCGCTAGATGGCGTGGTGCTCGCGGCGTGTTCCAGGGGCATGTTGCGCTTCGTAAACAACTTCTGGCCTGAACTGGATAAGGACCACGACGGTGGCATCTACGAGAGCATCCGTGGTGACAAATGACACAACCTGGCCCTCTGCGGACGAACGGTTATCGATGCTGCCGGGGCTAGGTTGGAGGGCATCAAAGGCGGAGAGGCATTAGTTGGGAAATCTGGAATAGTGAGGGGATGGAGAGGAGCGGGAATATGCTAGCGAAGACGAAGGAGCAGGGGGGATCGGTGAGGAAGGGGGATATCAAGCCCCGACATCAAGTGGGCTACACCCAACACTGAAGACTGTGGCGATCGACGTTGTAGACCTGGGGTACATAGAGAGGGTCCTGGCGTACGTTGATGGGGACAGCAGTAGGCTCCGGCGAGCGTCTGCGGCGACGAAGAGGGTGACCCGGCAACGCGAGGACGAACAGCTTCCGAGGCTTCCAGGGAACTGATGGCCTTGAAGACAAGGAAGAGGTCGAGAGGAAGTTGGAACAGGGGTGTCAGGGGAAGGAGGAGAGGGGGGCAGGTCGAAGAATGCGTGTGGGGGTGGCGGGGTGGCGGGGAGAGGGGGCATCATACTCATCAGACAAGGCGCTCACACTCAAAGCTAAAAACGACGGCAATCGAATTTGTCTACCGGGGGTACATGAAGAGGGCGTCTGCGGCGACGGAGACGGTGACCTGATCCTCTGAGGACGAACGACGTCTGAGGCTGCCGAGGCTCGGTCCCTTACGTGTCAGAGACAAGGAGGAGTTGGAAGTGCATTTGGAACCTGCGCTGCAGGGGGGAAACGTGAATAGGACGACGATGGCTCGGGGAGAACAGAGGGGCGAAGAGGATGAGCATCAAGCTACGCAACTAAGGAGTCCACACCGAAGTTGATGGGATATTACCGCACGCTGATGAGAACGACCGTAGGCTCCAGGTGAACGAATGTGCGAACCCTGTCATGCTCCGAGCTCGGGCTTGCGGGGACGCTCACATCTCGCGACGGTGCTTCGAAAGGGGCGTAGATAGGCTACGACAGCAGGCTCTCGAGGACTTTAGCGACGAAACCTACAGCAGCAGCGAGAAGAAGCATGTGAAGGGGCTTCGGAACGACCGGCCAAGAGCCCGCTACACAACGTCAAGGACTATGCGCCAACGGAGGCGCGCGAAGAACGGGCGGCGAGAGTTGAAGTAGGGGTAGGTAGTCCAAAGCGCGCACGCACATGACCCGCTGAACCCACATGACCTGCCAAATGCGAGCAGGACCTTGGTCATCCTAGAACGAGCGGAACCCAAGGCCCATATGGAGGACTTTCATAACGGGGAGGACGTGGAGGCGGAGTTGGATGAGAGAGGGGCCAGGGGGGCGGTGCGGGAGCACAAGTCGACGGCAGGGACCGAGGGGGCGGGGGCGAAGAAGAAGAAAATCAAGCTCCGCAGCATTGTTTGCACCCCCGAGGTCGGGCAGTGAGCGGGGGCGTCATGCCCAGCGTATAACGTGGCACGGAAGTGGAGGAGAGTGCCTACAATGCCAGGATTAACGGGAACGACGACGGCCGTCATGCCCCGTGTGATATCGACATTGATCCTGTCAACCGCAGCCGAGGCGTGCAAATCCCACGTGAAGGGTGGTGATGATCGACGTGCACGCTGGCGCGTACATCGACTGAATTCTGGAGCACACTGTACAGAAATACCGTAGTCTACGAGAACGACCGCACGAACAGCACGAAGGCGCGCTCGGTCCAAACCGCCGACGCAGGCACAAAATGCGCCAAATAACGTCTCGCAACACGTGACCCAGCGCCACGGGGGGGGCTCGCTCGAAGTCAGTATCGGCGTTGACGCTGTGGGCGTACTGCGACGACGAATCGTCAGATCGTGGATGATCCGGGTGTTAGACGGGCATACAATCGCGGCTAGCGGAGACAACCGCAAGCCGGGGATGGTGTGCGCCTCGCTGCGCGGAAATATGACTGCCCGCCCAAACCGTACGTCGTCAAAAATCTTCGCGATTATAGTGTCAGAGTGTCGGGTTACGCTGCTATGGTTTGAGTATGCCAAGGCCGCGCCAATGTCTGTGCTCCCCTTCACGTGGACGGGCGCGCCGTGTTCGACGATATCCGCTAACTGCTCTACCCCAGGGAACCCTTTCTGTCGTCCGAACCACAAACGAATCCTAGCTGCGTTCACGCGCAGGACGTTCAGGGATGTCTCGATGGCCCGCATACACCCAAAACGGCTACCACTCGCCCGAAAATACTGTACATACTGCTGAGCTACGCGGTCCATAATCTCCGACCGAGACGCACTAGTAGGGGATGCGACATGCTGCATATCGCGCAACAACACCACACAACGGTCAAACATACTCGTCACACCTGGTCCCCCAACGGACGCCGACCCCGGACGTGCAAGCTGTGCATCTCGCGCTGCTGCTTCCGTACGCCCTACGATCGGCCTCGCCCCTGCTGAGGGGCGAGGCCCGTCCCCCTATTCGTCAGTCCTGGCCGCCGCCGAGCGAGTGAAGGCCCCCCCGCTCGACGTCCCGCTGCCACTGCCGCTACCGCTGCCGCTGCCGCTGCCGCCGCTGCCGCCGCTGCCGGAACCACCGCCGCTACCACTGCCGCTGCCGCCGCTGCCGCCGCCGCTGCTCCCGTTACTCGCACCGCCGCCCCCCGCCCCCCCTTTTCCCTTGCCCTTGGCCCTCTTGGCCGGGGGTTCCCCGGATGCAGCGCCGCTGGCTGCGACGCCGCTATCGGCCGAGCCCCCGCCGGTGGCCGCCTTGTGTTTGTTGCCGCTGCTGGTCTTGCGAGCGGGGCCGACGTGGGCGAACACTCAGGCGTCACCGAAGCGGCACTTGCCGGTCTTCCCCCACTGCCGGCATTCACCGGCCCCGACCCCGGCCACCGTGGCGGAGGTGCGGCGAGGTTGCTGGACTTCGGCGTTGATCAGGCCGCCGAGGGCCACGTATCCGGAAAGGCGGGGCCAATGGGGCCCCTGGATGGCGGGGAAGGACTCCACCGGCGGGGGGTAGGCCCAAGCGTGGCCGCAGGAGTCGGAGACGCAACGAAGGTCGAGCTCGAAGGTCTCGAGGTCCTTCGTCACCAGAGCCGCTAGCCTGGCCCGGTTCGCCGGGCGGTCGGCGACCGCAAAGTGCTCCGTCACGTGATGGTTGAGGATCGTCGCCCCCACGCTGAAGGCTCGGGCGAGCGCCTCCAAGCGAGCGCGCGCCACCTGGAGATCCGCGCCGCCTTGTGGGAGTCCGCGGGACACGATCGCGTGCCCCAAAATGCTCAGGTGTTGCGCTAGTGGGAGGGTAATGCCTGCTCCGCCGCGCGTCGTGAAGGCCAGAAAGTCGAGGTCGTCCAGCGCTTCAAACATGTCATGGACGCCGGCCGAAATGTTGACCGAGGCCCCCACGTACCCCTGCACGGCCGCCCTCTGCATCGACGCCGGGCGGCCGCCGCATAGGATCTGCCATAGCCGAGTCGCGGGGTTGGCCCACGATGCCACCGCGCGATTGGTCATGATTTTACTGATCTGTCTGCCCAGGTCGGTAAACGGATTGCCGGCGCTGCCGTCCCCGCACATCTCCGAGTCGACCGCGAGCGCGCCCGGCCCGCCGTTGGCCACATGGTCGAGTGTAGTCGATGGCGCGTCGTTGGCTCCTGTCCCGCACGGGGCGAAGCCGAGGCCCCGGACCGAGCCGGCGGCGAGCCCGCCCGCTTGTCCGGAGAATCCGCCGGCGCCGCCGGTGCCGCCCGCATACCCCCCGCCGAGCCCCCCCCCCCGGACCCACTACGAGCCCGCCCGCCTGGCCGAGGTGGACGCGGGCGGCTCCGGGACCGGCCAGAGCACCATCGTAGGCCACTCTTCCGGCTGGGCCCGCGGTGGCCGCGGTACCGCCGGAGACGCTCCCGTAGCCCCGCCCTCCCGGTCCTACGGCGAACTGGTCTGCCTGTCCGAGAGGAGCGCCGGCAGCTCCGGCGCCGCCCAGAGAACCGCCGTAGCCACCCGGGCCTGCCTGTCCGAGAGGAGCGCCAGCGGCTCCGGCGCCGCCCGGAGTACCGCCGTAGTCACCCGCTCGCCCCGGGCCTACGGCGAGCCTGCTCTGCGCGGGGTTGAGGGACCCGCGCAGACCTGCGCGGGCGCCCGCGGCTCCATCGACGGGTTGGTCGGCGATGCTGGAGTCTGGGGGGAGGGCCCCGGCGACGGGGCTCCCGAAGAACTGTCCGGTCGGCGGTCCGAGTAGGGCGGTGCTGGGGAAATGGTCCAGCGGGGCGGCCCCGGCAGCAGAGCTATCGGGTTGCGGTCCGGACCCGCTGGCGTCACCTCCCCTCCCCCCCGTGGGCGGAGCGACGAGAGGCCTCGATGACCTCGTCCATCGATCGCTGGAGGGCCGCCTGGAGCTGGGCGACTTCGTTCGCCATCTCCTGCTTGAAGGTAACAAAGTCAGCTAGCGACACGGGAGCCTCCTTGTCGCCGTCGCTACCGGACGTTATCCCGATTCCTTTCTCCGCCATCGTTCTCGCCGGGCCCCTGCGAAAACAAAAACAAAATTGAACGCGACAGTACGGTGCGGACGCAAGACAGGGCACAGGTGCGGCGACAACGGACAACGCGGGCGCGGAACGGGGGTGTGTGAACGGGGGGGGGGAGGGGGGGGGGAGGGCAACGCGACGGGAACGCATTTAGATAGAGGCGATGGTGTGTACTACCCATGCACCGGTCTGGGCGAGGGTGAGGCTTACTTGTCCCAGTGCTGATGTGCACTGCCCCCCCGTTTCTACGCGCCGGCGTTGTTTATAGCCGCGGTTGTTGACATGCACCGGCATCTTCCTGTCAACGAGTTGGCTATCTGGTGCTATGCACCACGCATCTCGTGCCCCGGCCGAGAGCTTCCCTTGTGATGACACGCTCCTATGTCTTTGGTACGAATGCATCGATAGTGGGGGGAGGTGGGGGGGGTGAGGCATGCACCGGCATGCATTCCACTCGAACTCGACTTGTAAGCCGGTGCTCCGGTCCCGGGATGTGCACCGGCCCGTACTCCGCCACTATCGACCGCCTTCCGGTGCGCCGGCACAGCGGTATTGGTACATGCGGCGTTCCTTGTGTACTGCGGCGTTTCTGGTATGTATCGCAAGTAAGGGACGAGCCGAGAGCCGACGCGTTGGCGCCGGCCGCGCCGGCACATAGTCCCTTCCGTCGCCCTTTTTAGTGCCCCGGCACAGCGTCGTTAGCACATACAGCAGTACATTGTGTCTCTCAACGTGTATGGTATGTATCGGTGGTGAGGGACGGGTCACCGGCCGACGCGGTGGCGCCGGCCACGAGACCTGCACCGGTACTTATTCCTTCACCACCGACCGCTTTTTAGTGCACCGGCACAGCGTTGTTGATATGAACAGTGGAACATGGTATGTGTCGGTGGTGAGGGACGGGTCACCGGCCGACGCGGTGGCGCCGGCCACGAGACCTGCACCAGCACTTACTCCTTCACCACGGACCGCTTTTTAGTGCACCGGCACGGCGTTGTTGATATCAACAGTGCAACATGGTATGTATCGGTGGTGAGGGACGGGTCACCGGCCGACGCGGTGGCGCCGGCCACGAGACCTGCACCGGCCCTTGTTCCTTCACCACCGACCGCTTTTTAGTGCACCGGCACAGCGTTGTTGATGCGAACAGTAGAACATAGTGTCTCACTACTAGTATAGTCTACTAATAGTGAGTTCCTGCGCGTCGTGACGCGTACGATAAACGTCGATAGCGCTTAAGTGCACCGGCACAGCGTTGTTGATATGAACAGTAGAACATACCAGCATGGTTTATTCGTGGTGAGTTCCCACGCATCGTGACGCGTATGATAAGTATCGATAGAGGGGCAGGGCCGGGGGATGACGCATCGGCGCCGGCCCCGAGCCGTGCGCCGGCGCATGGCGCCTCGTCCTCGACCGCCTTCTAGTGCGACGGCACATCGGTGTTTTTTTTTTATTTGCGTGCAGTACCCTGTGTCTCGCGATATGTATTCTCAGTGACACTGGCCCCAAGTCCCTCGCCATCGACCGCCTTGTATTAATAGAGCACTGGCACATCGTTGTTGGTAGGTACGGCAATACGATGTGTCTCCCCGACGAGTATGGTACATATCGTTATGCATAGTATGATATATCGTTGTGCCTAGGGAGTTGTTGTGCGGCGCGACGCGAATGGTTGATATCGTTAGTGAGGGGCAGGCACAGGCCGGCGGTCAAGGGCAGACGCGTAGGCGCCGGCCTCCTCGATCGCTCTTAAGTGCGCCGGCACAGCGTCGTCGGAGCTTAGAGCAGTGCATACAGCAGTACACGTGTGTCGCAGCGTGTATCGTATGTATCGTTAGTGGCACCGGCCACAAGTCCTTAGCCATCGACCCCGTAGTTGGGGCATACAGCAGTACAAATGTGTCTCGCGATTTGTATGGTACGTATCGTTAGTGGCGCCGGCCACAGTTCCTTGGCAATCGATCCCGTATATAGTTGGAGCATACAGCAGTACAAATGTGTCTCGCGACGTGTATGGCATGTATCGTTAGTGACACCGGCCCCCAAATCCCTAGCCATCAACCCCTTTTTTGCTGCGCTGGCACAGCATTGTGGTACGTACAACAGTCCGTTGTGTCTCGCGATGTGTGTGGTCTGTGTCGATAGTGGTGAACGGGGTCAGGGCCGAAGGCACTGGCCCGGCGTTGTTCGTCCCTATAAAAAAAAACTAGACAGCCGTCGGCTGTGAGATCGAGAGCATTAGGCATACGTCGATATATACCAATATACGCGAGAATGTATCGCGTTCCTGGGTACGGGATCTGCGAGAAAAGGCAAAGGAAAAACCTGGCATGTACTCGTACACCACATATGCCCTCCGCTCCGGCGTCATCGGTGTTCCCATATTAATGCCGAGTACTCTAGGTCCGGGTATGTATTTCTTTTCCTAGGTATAGCCTTTCGTGGATGTATCTGGTACGTGATAAGTGCTCTCTGCGCCGGTGGTACGCTCGTCTCAGTCACGCATACCTACTTCTTAGGCAGGAGTCCTGTCTATGCTGTTGCAGCTATCTTCAGTATTCCCTCCTGTGAACGGCCGATTCGCGTATTCGCGGGTTCAGACAGGACGTGGGTTTCCTTCTACCCGTGCCGGCTATAATAACTTCATGCATGTACAAGCTGCTTTATCCCCATCCGCTGGGACGAACTGGCAGAGAAAAAAAAACACGTGGGAAAAATCATCGCTGGCAGCCCCGAGCGAGCGAGTTAACGATGCTTGCTTGCGGACGCATGAGACGGGCTTGTGTATCATTGTGTACCAGAGTCGACAGCTCCACGCCCCATTGTGATCAAGTTCAGGGTCTAGACCCACGAACGCCCGGGACCCCCGCTAGTTCGCGCGCCTCTCGCACACATACCGGGAAAGCGCTCGTTGCCCCTGCTCTTCCTCCTCCCGTTGCATGCTGTAGCCCGCCGACCACCGCTATTGCCTATCAATCGGCAGCGAGCAGTGCCGTGCTCTGCTTGTGCACCTATCACGAGAAGCTAGGCGGGGGCGGGGGACGAGTGTGGCCGTTCTTCTCTTCTCTCTGCTCTGGGGAACTTCAGCTATTAGTTTGCGTCGGTAGAGCCCATGACTATAAATAATTAATTCCGTCGGTTGTGAACAAAACATGCATCTCTCGTCAACTTAGAGATACTACGCATGATTATTATGGTGTTTGTGAATTATACCTACCTATGCTATAGAAGTTGATGCTCAGTTCTGTAGCCTTTATGGTAGGTACCCTCGGGACTGGCGAGACTCAGTCATTTGAGCCCCCAGATACCCTGAGGACTGGCGGGACTCAAGTATTTTTCGCCCCGCACAGGTGCCTTATGGACGACTGGTGGGACTCGACAAAATCAGCCCGGAGGTACCCTGTGGACTGGCGGGATTCAGTCATTTCAGCCCACAGGTACCCTGTGGACTGGGGGGAGTCAGTCCTAATAGTCCCTAAGTACCCTGTGGACTGGAGGGGCTCAGGCCTTTTAGCCCCCAGGTACCCTGTGGACTGGAACTCAGTCATTTTAGTCCCCAGATACCCTGTGGACTGGTGGGACTCAGTCATTTCAGCCCACAGGTACCCTGTGGACTGGTGGGACACAGTCCTTTCAGCCCCCCAGGTATCCTGTGGACTGGTGGGTTAAGTCATTTCAGCCCCCAGGTACTCTGAGGACTCATTCGTCGAAAAGAACTCGGACTGGCGAGCCACTGTCTGTGTCCCAAGGACTGGTACTGGTACGCTGACGACCTTTGCAAATATTGTATCTCCCTGAGATGAAAAATCGGCACGGACGCTGGGTGTGCTGGATGCCGACAGGTAGAAAGAACGGTTTAATGTGAAGAACACACATACAGCAGTAACATCCACAACTACAACAGACAGCCCAGCGGACAGATGGTGGTGATGACGAGTTGGTCTACAGCGGTACTATTATCAATAGTGTGTGCGTAACTTCAGCGTCAACAGTATAATAAGTAACAGTTTCCAAGAACAACACGTAGTTTGCAACAGCTCCAGCAACAGGGACAACGTTTATACGTACATATTCACGCATTGTTTCTTTCGTTTTTCTCGTTTTTTCATCTTTCAACGTATCTGGATTGCTAGCATGTTGTATGTTGTACCTGACGCACCCATGATGAACATATGACATTGCAGTTGTCTACCCTGCTTACTGCATTACAATGTAGTATCTCTGTGCCGTGGTTTAGTGACGACATATTTTGTATCTCTCTATATAGGATGAAGAACCGACACGGACACTGGGTATGCTGGATGTCGGCGGGTAGTAATACATGTGTGTGTCTTCACATCCAACCGTTCGTTCTACCCGTCGAAGTCCAACACAACCAGTGTCCGTGCCGATTCTTCAATCCTAGAGAGATACAAGTTCTGTGGTCACAAACCTACGCCATAGAGATACTACGTTGCCACGTATGCAGTAAGCACAGACAGCAGTGGACAATGCAATGCCATGTCATCATACTGGATACGACAGGCATGACACCCACATGCTATGAAATAGAGAAACGAAAGAAAACAAAAGAAAAAACAAAAACACAAATCGAAAGAGAAAAAGAAAAAAAAATAAATAGAGGCAACAAATTGTCGTGTCCCCGCTCAGGGGATGTGGCAGACACTTGAAAAAACGAGCTGGAAAAAAAAAGAAAAAAAGAAAAACACCACTACTAGTACTTGTAATGCGAGTAATACCAAGAACCAAAAATGAAAGTAACAGGCAAACCAAAGCACAAAGCATGCACCCTTCATGTAGAGGCAGCAGTTTGTGGTACGAGTAGCATAGCCAGGTTCTCCCTGCTAGTCCGCCTGGTACCTTGCTACCCTGTCTGCCGTCTCCGTCCTGCGTTCGTCAACTATGCCCTGCCCCTTGGCGTCAGACAATACGAAACAAGCAAAGCAGGCTCGTCATCCACCCACGCCACACGACTCCTTTAACAAGGCCCATCAATAAAAGAAAGGAAGAGAAAGAAAAAAAATGAAAATCACAGAGGGTCAGCGCAAGAAAAAAAATACAAAGGAAAACCACGTTCGAACCAGCTGCACCAGTTGGCGGCACGAGTAGTATAGGCATGGTCTACTTCGTAGTTGGCCTGATGCCTTGCTACCCTGTCTGGCATCTCCTTCCTACTTTCGTCGACCGCAGTTTCCCTTCTACTCCTCCTGTTCCCCCACCTCCCCGCATTCCCTTGGTCGGGTTTTCTGCCACTCCTCCTGCTGCCCCCCCTCCCCCCATTCCCTTGGACACCACCCACGACGGATTCGCGGCGCTGCCTATTCAGCTTAGCCTCGTCCTCGTGCCACCTCAGCATAAACCATTCGGCCGCTTCGAGGACCCCCCGGTACTACTTCCGCGCCTTTTTTGCTGCAGTGGACCACAGTGCGGTCTCAACTCCAAACACCTAGGGGGCAAGTTTCGTTGACCCTTCGTTGGCTCGGAACTCCCTAAGGTCTTCGACTATGCAACTCTGCCAAGTCTTGAACTGTCCGCCAGGTCTCGGGTTCTCCCCACCAGTCATCGTCCCGAACAATACCCGACTGGGTAATCGCTCCTTGCTTTGCCGTGCCACGCCCCCCGCAAAGACGAGTCGCCGTCTATGATCGTTTCGATGCTCTCGCAACTTGTCATCTTGAGGGCCTTCGCGTACGAGAGGGTGGTATGGTCAGTACGAAGTCGGCGCTGGAAGCCAACGACTCGCAACAGGACTTGTTGTTGAGCCGTTTGAAGCTTGGCAAAGTGTTCCGCTCTGAGGGTCCACGTCACACACCCGTATAGCAGGGTCTCAATCACGTCGGCTTTCAGCATTCGAACTTTCAGGCTAAGGGGGGCGGTCGTCCTTTCATACACCTCCGGGCGGAACCGTTTGAGGCATACTCGCAGGAGACGGATCCGTCGGTCGATTTCGAGCGAGGGGTCAGCGTTTTCGTGGATAATGCCGCCTAGGTATAAGAACTGGGCCGTCTGTTTATTATACCTCTGGTCTGCTGCTTCGATGACGAGCGGTGGTGCGAGAGTTGCCTGGTCTGGTGTTTGAAGAAGCATTGTCTCTGTCTGCCTTATTTCCGACATCGTGAGGCTTGCTGCTTCAAAGATAGTCACGATGACTGCCATCATTTTCGCGAGCCCTTCAGTCGACTTCGAGGCAATTCCTGCGTCATCGGCGTACAACATGCCCCATACAGCCCTTCGCACGCGCGCCAACGGCTCCTGTTCCTTCGTTCCGACTACTCCAGCATCACTGAGTTGGACCGAATCCCTTACGATGGCTTCGTCTTGGCTGAAGCGTACTACTGTAGTACGACGTGTAACACAGCAGCGAAGAACGTGTAGTACAAAAACGGTGATATCACACAGTCTTGCCGCAGCCCCTTTGTGACATCAAACCATTCCGAGTGCTCGCCGTCATCCGTACGCACGCGAGCCCGCATGCTATCGTGGAAATTACGGATAACTCTCAGCGTCTTGGTTGGTACGCCAAAGCGTGTGAGTACCTCTCATAGCAGCTCTCGGTCGACAGAGTCGCACGCTCTCGGCAGATCGACGAAACACACGTACAGGGGGATTTTCCTCTGTCGTCCGAGCTCTTGCAACCGGCGCACGACGAACAACTTGTCAATCGTTGATCGTGCGGGACGGAAGCCGCCCTGTTCCTCCGGGAGTAAGTCCTCGGTCTCGCAGTAGTTTCTGAGGCGGGACGAGACGATTTCAACGAAATTTTGCCTGCGTGGGCAACACGCGAAATCCCTCTGTTGTAGTTGTTGCAATCAGTTCGGTCCTTCTTTTTGTGAAGGACCTTGATTGATGATCGCATCTTTCCATTGGGACTTCTCCTGTTACCCAAACATTGACAAGGATGTTGTGAAAGCACTGGGCGAATGCGGGATGGTCGATTTTCAGGAGTTCGACCCGGAGACCATCTGGCCCGACAACTTTCCAATTTGACATCCCCTTAAGTACTGCCGTCATCTCGTCCATGGGTAGTTCATCTCCGAGCGACAGCTTAAGCGATCACGGTGGCAAGAGGTCGATGATCGCGGGATCGAGTTGAAGCGATTTCGTGTTCAAGAGTTTGTTGTAAAACCCCGATCTTCGTTCGCGAATTCGCACCTTATCCCGCAACAGCGTGTCATCCTCGTCCCTAATGAACTGCTCGCTCCTCGTTTTAGTCCCTTCCAATCCTACCCTACTCCTAAGGTGCTTGCAAAAGCTTCTCTGGTCGTTGTTCACTAGGAGTCGTTCGGTTTCGGCGAGGTACGCTTCGAACCACGCATGCAGTCCTGCGTCAATCACCTTCTGCAGGTTCGCACACGCATACCTCAGTGTCTTCCACGCGGTTCTACCCCGGAGGTGGGCACGCGAGAATTGTCGTGCATCCTCCCTCGCTGTCCATGCTAGTATGAATGCGGCCAAGGTTTCGGCAGACTCACACCATCTATGTCTGCGGTGGCGACGTGGAGGGGGTGCTACCTCTTTTTTGACCGCATCAATAATAGGCGTAGTGAAAACTCAACCATGCCAGACGTATTACGGGGCTGGATATGCTGGTTGAGAATGGAAGTGACCCTCGCGGCTACTCGTTCACGACACATTTCATCGGACATTAGAATCTGCCTGTCGAAATCTCGGCGTTTTGTCACTCTACGCATTTTTTTCTGTTGGGCGCAAAGTGACCACTGAGTCGGACTTTGACATATAAGATGTTGTGGTATGAGTCAGTCTTAGCTAGACTAGAAGGCTGTGGGACGACTTTAACATCCTGTACTCTAGGTCGATGGGCTTGACGGGTTAGGATGTAGTCGATCCGCTTACGGTCATTGGGGCTGGTGCCGTTGTGTGTATGCGATATCCCACCCTTGCGAAACGTGTTGGTGAGAGCTAACTTGCAATTGGTGGCGAACGACAGGAGTCGTTTCCCATTATCGTTACGAACTTCACGTCCATAAGCTCCAAGCACTCTACTTTCATCATCACCGCACCCTTCCATCTTCTGTCCAGTTCGCGCGTTGGCATCCATCAGTACAAACAGACAGACACTCGTTCGTCAGGACATTTTCCACCAAGTCCTCCAGCTTTCTGCCAGAAAATACGTTTCAGTTCGACGTCCTTGGTATAATCAGTCGGAGCATACGCAACGACGAAAATAACTGCCTCGCATTTGCTAGCCAGCTCAGAGCGCATGGACATACGCCGCTCGTCAATGAACTGGTGAGTGTACACATACTTACTGCGCAACGATCCCTTGACAGCCAGACCTACTCCGTACAGCCCTTGCCTCGCAGCTGTTTTTTTTTTTTCTGACCTGAGCAGAAAACGCGATACCCTGCCATACGGAACGTCGTGCTACCGGATCCCTGAGTTTCCTGCAGGCCAATGAAGTCACAGCCGGGTTGCCGTCCCTTCGCCAGTACACGCTCGTCATGTCCATACCCGTTCTTCCCCTGGACAGCCAGGGTGCGCACATTGTAGGTCGCTACCGCCACAAGGGCCTCCTTCTGTCTCTTTCGAGCCTCGCGTGCTGCTTCTTTGCCAGCCGACGTGAGGCTCGTCCCCGCCTCCCTTTTTTCTTCTTTTGATTATTTTTCTTGTCTATGGCGACAATGGCTCTCCGTTTCGTAGCCCGGTACGCGCCTTGGTCTCCGTTGGCTGGGTGCAGCCGTCCCAGCCAACGCCGACACTCCCATCCTTCCTGTCGTGCATGCATACCCACGCTGTGGCCAGCCTCTCCACCCCCCCGACTGCCCACGTAGCGCTCTCTGCTGTGGTGATGTACCCGTCCCGCCTGAGGGATGAACTCCTTGGCGTCGGGGTTAACAAGAAAAAAACATCACCACCCCACGCGGTTCTTAAAGCGAGCAGGCCACCAGCCGGACCGCGCAAGGTTCCCTCTCCACCCAGCCCGAAGCTCGATGCTTGTGTGACTGTCGCTAGACCGTTGCAGGTCCTGGCGGACTTCCTCGGCCCATCCCCAGGGCGGGGCAGGCCGAAGGAGAGTGGGCGGGGCACTGGTAGCTTTATTCAGAAGATAGTTTATGACTACATTAACATACAATGAAATACCTGATTTTATCAGTATCCTGGTGGCCGAGTTTTCGCTTAATTTCTCTTCAAAATAGGGGCTCAATATTGGGAGGAGGTTGTGGTCATCAACACAGATCATGGCGAAGAACAGAACAATAAGCAAATACGCATGGAATATGTGGCGATAATGTGGCGATCTTCGTTTAATTTTAGTTCGCGCAGACGCACCATAAAACACTATCATGTTATATGTTACTCCATCGCTCCTATAGGCTCTTACCAGCAAACAAAGCACAAAAAAGCACCATAAGAATACCCTCTATGACATACACGCTCTCTCTTTTCTTTCCTCTTTCCTCCCGAAACGCAGTTTAATGAGTTTCCGTGTTGTAAGATGTCGTGTTTCTTGGACGTATGTACTATTAATATCCAGTATACTGACAGGCTCATCAGTTAATGGCTATTGTCATTTGCCGTGCCAGTGCCCCCGCCCTGGATTTAGTAGCCAATACCGTACATAGGTAATATCCCTAGGATCATGTATTTGATCCGCTTCTGAACCAATCATAGTCGCCTTGAAATATTTATTTTTGTCAGGGAGTTGACCGCAGGAGCCAACCATCCGTCTACCCGTCCATCCGTCCGGTAAAACTAAAGTATGTCCCCTCTTTTCCCAGAAGGTTTTCCGAGTTTTTTGGTCGTACAGCATAGCCACACTGTACAGGGTGGTCGTAATAAAAATATATGGATACCTGGTGGCTAACAAGAAAGAGGAGAAGCCAAACATGAATACATTAATTTCCTATAATATACCAGGCGTATGCTCACACAGGAGTACTAGATAGACATATATAGTGCACACGCAGTCACAAGACAGTAGTGATACCAGCTTTTTCGCCTACCCTAAGCACGGTACACATATCCACGCAAACACAATTGTCACAGAACCAGGCTTAGCGCGCCTCGTTCACAATGTGGAGGAAGCCCTCGCCTGAAGCCCGAGTTTCACGGTGTGAGTTGATATACATTAGGAAGAGGGCGAGGCTGGCGCTTCAGACGCGGCAAACAGGGTAGGGTTTGCGTGGCAAGCAACCAGGAATATT
This sequence comes from Macrocystis pyrifera, assembly GCA_031763025.1. Taxonomy (NCBI): domain Eukaryota; class Phaeophyceae; order Laminariales; family Laminariaceae; genus Macrocystis; species Macrocystis pyrifera. The sequence continues at coordinate 4,064,012 of JASSKH010000033.1, read as the reverse complement.
GCCCTTGAAAGGCAGCGTTCCGTCTATTGCATCAATGCGGCGCAGCTGGCGTGCTGAGAGGGTTTTTATTTCTAAACGGAGATATAAAAACGTGGCCGGGTTTTCTCCTCTCAACCTTGGTTAATGTAAACAATCTTGCGTCCACCGTCCTGAGTATCACGTGGCTGACTTTCCTTCGGCCAGCCAACTGGGGGAGATGACACGATGATGGTCCTCTGTGTAGTACAGTGGGTCTAAGCAGAGTTTCCGATTGAGGTGTGCCTTGGACTCTCACACTTCTACCGCTTGTATGCAGAATAGAGAGGCCGCCTCTGCTCTGTCCTCGAGATTTTTATCATCGTTACCCCCTTGAGTGGGGGTCAGGTTTGGCATTGCTACACGTCGAACGTCCGTCGTTGCTTCGGACTCAAGCCCCCCTTGTGGTACTATATCCCTGTTGTGTAAGAAAATCCTGTCGCGACACTCTTGCACAGCAACAAGCCCGTTCGCGGTGACTCTTGCAGCAACGATCTTGTGACAACACTTTTGGCGCAACGCTCTTGTGGTGGCGATATTCTCGCGGCGACGGTTACTGAATCCTCCAGCTCCCTACCCCCGACCCGGTTACCTCATCGTCGTAGCAAGAAAACAGAGCTGAGGATTGGGGTTCCCACCATCCGTTTCGTTTTCGTTGTAAAAATGAGTTGGCTTCGTTGTTACTTGGCATTATCTGCATTCGGTGCGTCTGTGTATCTCTTATATACGCTTTCGGCAGTTTTTTCTCGTCTTCCCCACAGAACCAAACGACTGCTGTTACGGGGGACCATAGTAAATAGGACCTACGGTACACACAAAATTCTATATATTTACCTATTTTTACTAGAAATATTTGGTCCTATTTACTATGCCCCCCCCGTAATTAGACACTACGAGTATTGCCAGTGGCCTGGCCGGTTGGTCGTGCCTCCGGCCGTTGCATTCTCGGCTGTGTACTGCATGCACATATATTCCGCAGCGATGTGACACCTTTGAGTTAGAACTGTAACCAACCTTGTGGAATCCAACTAACTAGTTCAAACCTCTGCGTACCCTGGGATAAATTAAGTGTATGTTGCACACAGTGAAACTTCCGTGGAGGTATTTAGCCCTTTTGGGCCGGTGGACGTGTAGCTGGACCTACTTTTCCTGGAGGGTAACGCCTCCAGACAGTTTTGTTACTACTCTATTCTCCCATCCGATTTTCGCAAAATTCCCGTGCTTAAGTCGCCAACCTGGCCCGCGGGCAGACTTCCTTGCTCCGGGGAAAGCCCCACCTCCTTGCCAAAACCCCACCACGTGACACATATTGAAATGGGGGACAGAGAAAGGGTGGTGCGAGCGAGTGAGCCGAGGCCTCAAAATAGGCCCTGGTTATCAGCCTCGCGTCAGAACATCCGGGCGTCATGGATTCACACCCGACGGGAGTCCTACCAAGTAGCCTAGGAGACTCGCGTATCTCCGTCTTAGTCTATCACACGCACTGCTAGCAGATCGTACAACAGCAGTACTCATCTTGTAAAACTGACATGACACGGAGATAGTTTATAGAGCGAAAGTACAACTTGTTGAGATAGCAGCCGCTACACCGCCCGTTGCTACGCCGGGGTTGGGACGGGTGGGGGGAGAGAGGGGGGGGGATGAGGAGGGAGACGGGGGGGTGTGGGGTGGAGGAGGGGGGTAGGGGGGGGTGTACTCATGTCATGCATGGCCGTAGTTGTAAGACCATAGGCCCTCGCAGGGGGGGGGACCGGGGAGGGGAAGGGGAGAGGGGGGAGAGGGCAGGGGGCCGCTTGCCACAGTCGAAGTAGCTAAGGTCGAAGAGGCTGGCTGTCTCTGGTCATCCTCATCGCGATGCTTGCGTTCCTTGTTGCTACAGCACCAGTAGTAGCAAGTGGGGAGAGGGGAGGTCGTTCCGGTGGGAGCAAGGCTAGCCTTGCCTCAAAAGGGTGAGACCAAACACAACCCGTGCCCGACTTGCGGACAGATGTGTTCATCCATGTGTGATGTACACAAATGAAGTCATGCCGATGAGTACATGAGGAAATGCGCCAAGGGGCACGGAACAACACGGCCGGTCGCTGAAATCAGACAGGCGCCAACCTGGTGGACACGGCATTCATGTATACATCTGCCGTGTGAGTGCCGCGCCTGCACGTGCAGTATATATGATGGATTCAACGATAGAAAGGGCTGCGTGAGGATCGATCGCCGACGTACAGAAGAAGGGATGCCTTAATGTTGTGGTTAGAGCCCCCATCGTATGGGTTTTAGACCATGACGGCGCGAGGCAAGGACGGGGAGGTGGTGATGACCTACTCACGGCAGGGGCTCTGCTTCAATTTTTAGTCCACGCGGAGAAGCAGCGAAACAAGCCTGAAAAGAGGCGGCGTACTACAGCAACGGGCGCATGGGGCGGACCTATTGTCGCTTTCATACTTTGAACACATCATTGCCGCTGGATTTTTAGTCCACGCGGAGAAGCAGCGAAACAAGCCTGAAAAGAGGCGGCGTACTACAGCAACGGGCGCATGGGGCGGACCTATTGTCGCTTTCATACTTTGAACACATCATTGCCGCTGGATATTAGTTGTGGCGGCGAAAGAAGTTACAGTGAGCGGCATCAATCATCGTCAGCAAAGGGGTGATACCAACAGCCGCGATGCACAAACGTTTGAAACGACTAACCATTGCCCGTATGGCACAAACAACCGGCTGCTATATATTACAAATAAGTATTGCGCAAACAACCGATATGCTGGCAAGAACCACCACTGGTGCTGTTGTATGTTAATCTATTACGGGGGACCATAGTAAATAGGACCAAATGTTGTTATTAATAGTAAACAAATGTAAATACTCGTATACAGACGTTATTTCTATTACAGGGGACCATAAAAATAGGACCAAATATCGTTAGTAAAAAAATGAAATATATACAGGTGTTTATGAGTACCATAGGTCCTATTTACTATGATCTCCCGTAATAAGTGAATGTGCATACTAATATCACAGACGAAACGAGACAACCGCACCAATAACAGCAGCGGCGACAACCACGACAACTGTGTGGCGTCTGGGATAATCCTTTCTGGCATATCCACAGGTTTAGTACTGACTTGTAGGCTGTTAGTCTTACTTGAACCGGAACATGTAACCGACGCAGAGATTTGGGGACGTTGCCGATTACAACGCGGCGATATAACTTTGTTTATCAAATTGTTTGTGATCTGAGTCCATCCTTCGAGCCGGGTGCTTTTTCTGATTTGTTTTCCTTTGTTCCTTTCGATTTTTCTCTCTCATGTAGAATGTATATGTCGTGCTCGTCGCATCCAGTACCCTGACATGGCGATGCATTGTCTACTCTGCATACTGCAGAACAATGTATTGTGTGATATGAGTGGAGTATTCATGGGCTATAGATATAGATAATACGTTGCAGTCTTGTAGTCTCACGAATACGAGAATAATCCAAAGAATGGATTAACCCGGCGGATATTCCGTTAGTCGAGAGTAACGTTCTTTTAGGAATGTTCCCTAGGGCGGATAGCCCGTTAGACGAGAGTAACGTTCCTTTACGCAGATAGGACTACGAAGTGAGAAGTTCTTATATTAGCAGAAGAACGATCGGCAGCCATAGGAAAGTTCTGTAGGAGTACATCAGATAAGAGGAATATAGGAGAGCTTGTGGCGTGGGGTGGGACGAGTATATCTGGGCGTCGAGTCCCGCCCCCCTACCTCTCACTTCTCTACTAGAGCACCTCCTCAGCTCTCGCCATCAAAAATATCTAAATCAGAAGAAGCGAAGCACTGCTTTCCAACTGCCAGAACCACCTGCGTCCCTTACCACTACCCTTACCACTACCCTAGAGCGGCCTCCGCTTCACAATTGATAGTATGTGTGGTAGCTTTGTGGCCACAGAACTTGCATCTCTAGGACTGAAGAATCGGTACGGACACTCGTTGTGCTGGATGTCGACGGGTAGAAACAACTCCTTAAAGGTGAAGAACACACACATCGAGCCGGGTGTGCAGTGATGCTGCCCCCAGACTCCTCTGCTGCAGAGTTCAGGGTTGCAGATCTTGCGCTGAGGATGATTCGTTTCCCCGCGTCCATGCCACAACCACCAACCGATTGTTCTGTATATACATTCTGGTTCGTATGTATGTACGGTTAGTAACTATACGTATTGTTATCTATCAGGAGGAGTGTTTGTTTTGCCTTTATGGGGTATTTCTTTGCAGTTCGACTTCATGATACTCATATTAATACACAGTGCGTACATGTATAAAGGACACCCTGGATAATTACTATTTCAATAGTCTATTGTGTCTACAATTGATTCAGGAGGATTTGTGTTAATTGGATTTATCTTGACAATTGTTTTTGGTGACTGTCTATTAATTGAAATTGTCCACACAATTGATTTCGGCGATTGCCCATTAATTGAAATTGGCCAGACAATTGTTTTCGGCGATTGTTTATGAATTGGAATTGTCCAGGCAATTGATTTCGAATACCATCTACTAGTCGGAATTGTGTGAGCAATAGGTTTCGATTGTTGTCTATAAATTGGAATAGTCCAAAATTGGTTGCGGAGACTGCCAATTAATTGGAATTATTCAGCAAATTGATTTCGGGTGCTATCCAATAATTGGAATTGTCCAGACAATTGATTTCGGGTGTTGTCCACTAACAGAAATTGTTCAGACAATTGATTTCGGGAGCTGTCTATAAACTGGATTTGTCTGAACATTTGATTTTGGCTGCTGCTGATTAACTGAAATTTTCCGCACAATTGATTTCGGGTGCTGTCAAATAAATGGAATTGTCCAAACGGACTTCGGCGACTGGAAAGTAGTTGGAACTGTCCGCACAATTCATTTCAGATGCCGCCCAAGAAATCATTTGCTCGATAGATGTCATGACCGTGTACCTACAGTAGTTATTGTATTATGATAGACACTCCCCACTGAATTGATACTACTCGTAATATGGCACAATAAAGGACCTGCAAATGATTGCGTATTGAGGGAAGTTCCCGATCCTGTTGTAGAGGCAATACTAGCATGGTGGTACTGTGGTGAACTGACCACATCAAATGTAGTTCTACAAGTAGCTGCCAGCTTTCAAATAACAGAGCCCTCCTCGATAGTCATGACAATTCCAATTAGTAGATCGCTTCCGTATCCCATTGTCCGGACAATTCCAGTTAATAGACGGTATCTCAAAGCAGTTGCCCCGACAAGTCCAATTCATGTAAATCACCCGAATTCAATCGTTCAAGCAATTCCAATGAATAGACAGCCTGTGAAATCATTTGCCAGCACAATTTCAATTGATAGGCAGTCTCCGAGCTCATTGGTCTGGATAATTCCAATTTTGAAAAGCACCAGACATCTTTTGTTCAGACAATTCCAATTAATGGACAGTCTCTAAAATCAATTGTCAGGGCAACTTCAATTGATAGAGAGTCTCCAAAATTATTTGTCCGGACAATTCCAATTGTTAAACAGTGCCCAATATCATTTGTCCGAATAAATCCGATTGTTAGACAGTATCCAAGATCAATTGTCTAAACAATTTCAATTGCTAGACAGTCTATGACATCACTTGCCCGGATAAATTCCAATTAATACACAACTTCGTGACTCTGCTGTAGGGGCAATAGTCTATTGATAGGTCTATTGTGCAAGGCATAAGCAGAGAAGGGCGGGACACCTCAACGTTAGCTTTGTATTTTATGTCCGCGGGTAGGAAGTTTTGATACCGCATAGCCCATGTGCTCAGATGTAAATCATTATTTTTTTTTCACGAAACAAAGTAATCCGTATGTACTGATGTTTCGAAATGTACGGGCAGTTAATTTAGGAGACTGCCCACCAATGATGGCATTGTCTGAAGTAGTTTTGGAGATTTCGTATTAGTCGAAATTGTCGGGATAATTGATTTTGTATACCGCCTATTAATTGGAATTGCCCGGACAATTGATTTAGAAAACAGTCTTATAATTGAAATTGTCCGGACAATTGATTCTGGAGACTGTATAAATTGGAATTGTCGGGGCAATTGATCTGGGAGACTGTCTATTAATTGGAGTTATCGGGACAAATACTTTTGGCGTCAGTCTACTAATTGATTTGTCCGGACAACTATTTCGGGGGGGCGACTATCAATTGGAATTGTCGGGACAATTGATTCAGGAGTCAGGAGATAGTCTGTCAATTGGAATTGGCCGGACAATTTATTTAGGAGAATGGTCCATTAATTGGAATTGTCCGGACCATTGATTACGGGGACTACCTATAAAGTGAAATTGTCTGGACAATAGGGTCAAGTACGGATGACTTGATAGAAATTGTCTGGATAATAGAGCTCGACGCCTTTCAATTAACTGGAATTAGGAACCACAATAGACAGTCAATTGCAATAGGAAGCTATTAATAGACCATTGGACTATTGTCTATTGTCCAGGGTGTGATTTTTACATACAGCCAGATAGGACCCTGATTTCAAATACCCGGGTACCCGGCAGGTATACCGGTCAGGGTCCTACCCGTTTGACGGGTAGGGTCCGAGCTCCTTACCCGCCGGGTAATTGGAGCCTGCGGGAAATTGCGTCGTCGGAAACCGGTTACCCGGGTACCCGCGGGCATTGGGTATTCCCGGTTCATAATGCCTGGACAACATGTTAAGGAAACCCTTTCAAAACACACACTCATGGACGTGCCAACCACACAAACCATCAACTAGCTACATTCAACGCTGAATAGGACGCGTGCGGCACACGGCAGTATCGTCACGTGGCACCACCTGGGCACAATGAGCCAGGAGGTGAGCAATCCTGGCGCGGTCTCTCAGGATACTGAATTGCTGGCGGGGGCAGTTCTTGCTGAGAATCCCATCGAAAGTTCAAAGGCGCCGCGTGACGACAGCGAAGACTCTGCAGGCCCTGGCTTTGACAGCAGCAGCAGTGGAGAATCGGAGGAGGAAAATAGCGATGACTTCGTTGAAGAGGTATCAGCGCCCGCGGGAAATCCGAAGGCCAATGACGGGGGTTCCGGTGCTGCGGGCGCAGCTCCTGCCAGTGCGCCGGCCCAAGCCCAAGGAGCCGTTCCCGCGCGCAAGAAAGAAAAGGTTGCCGCTGGTCCGGCAAACAGCAGTGCAAGCAGGTCGCTAGGAGAGCCTCCCCGGCATCCAGCAAGAAGAAGACGCTCGGTTGTTGATATGCTACGCTCGGTTGTCGATATATTGTATGCTACCATATCTACGATAGTTCGGTATTACTATGAAACAACTGCTTGAAATTCAGCACTACAATTATCCACCGTACGTACGAGTTCCGTACTACTATGATACAACGGATTGTAATTCAGCATTACACACACGGTCAATCATTTTGTTGACAAAATGGTGCTACTTTCCGATATCCGGTGCGTGGTGGGTCGGAAAATGTTCACTGCAGTCGTCTAAGCGGGAGCCCGTCAACTATCGCCCCCCCCCCATCGCACATATTTTCACACTTTTCGCGCGATGGAGTAATACACGACAAGGCAAGGTTAGGCGGCTTGCGTATCGAATCAACACTAAAAACTGTTCGTACTCGTCGTTTCGGCATAGAACACAGCAGTATTGCACACTATTATATCTTCCACTCAAATTTCGTCGTGGCACTGAAATATGGAGAAAATAATAATAATAATAATAATAATAATAATAATAATAATAATAATAATAATAATAATAATAATAATAATAACAATAATAATAACAATAATAATAATAATAATAATGCCGGGTACCCGGGTACCCGGCAAAAAAAACGGGTACCCGGGTACCCGGTCTTAAAAATTGCATTACCCGGCGGGTAGGGTAGGATCCGGGCTCCAAAATTTGGCGGCTGCCTGTTTGTGGCGGGTACCCGCAGGGTCCAACCTCCAATACAGCCAGACATTAAACTCGAGATGTATCAAAATGTTCAGATCGTCCGGTGATGACTGTCCTCAAGTCTTACGACTATAATGGGACTGGTCTCACACGCCCGGGCGATGGCGGTCTTTAGAGGCTAGCTCGAGAAGCTGCGGTTAGACAGCCCTGGCTGCACTGGTGAAGATGTGTAAGACGATGGTATCTCAGCTGTTAATTGTCGCTCTCAGGACTTGTTGGTGTATCACGATGAACTGGTGAGAGTTCAGGAACTGGGGGTTGCGCGCTAGTTCTCGTTCCACGGGACTGCCAACATATCTCGCTGCGACTTGTGCTATAATAACACTTGTAGAATTCAGTAAAGATGGAATATAGACGAGACGTATTACGCAGATTGCAAAGTTGAGTATCACAAGTCGAATATACGTCTCGTCTATATTCCATTTTACCGAATTTTACAAGTGTTGTAATAAATCGAACGCGCGTATTCTATATGTAACTCCTTGTCAAAGATATAGGCTAGTGGCTCCCCTGGATACTGCCCGGGTCAACAGGACAATTTTAAATAATCATTCTGCGCACTGATACTATACCCGAACAAGAGAGAATGATGTAAGAACATAGCAGTTGTTCACAGTCGCGCAAATGTCTGATGTATTCTGATTGGCTGATTGGTGTGATTTTTATGTAGCTGCAAATTGTCCAAGGGGGGTTTTGTGCTTTCCCGAATTGGTTGCATAAAAATATATTTGGATGGTTTTCTAGGGTCACGGGGAAGAGGGATGAGAGCCCCCTTGACCACACAACTCAACTCAACTACAACTCAATCACCACGACAAAAATAACAACAACTCATCGACGACTAGTAACAACAACAACACCATCCCTTGTTTTGCTCCCTCGCCTCATGGTAAGGTTGAGCGGCGCCACACCCGGTGCACGTGCCACACCCGGTGCACGTGTTACGGAAAACACGTGCACCGGGTGTGGCGCCGCTCGACCTTACCATGAGGTGTACGTAGGGAGGAGCTATGAGTATGGTACTACTATATACTACGCCCGTGTGCGTACCTATGCATTGTTTATTACTGTTTTAAATTTTCAGTGGTATGCAATGAGTATTTTTAGTGGTTGTTTCACAAGGAAGACATAGCTTTGGACAGTCGAGAGATTCGGGTGGTATTATACTGACTTCGAGGAGTAAGATATTTTAATTTTATTGAATACACTGACCTCGAGGAGTAGGATATTTTGGATTTCCGTGATTTCTTTTGGAATTCGAAGGGCGATGTGTACACAGCCGGGAGGAGGTTGTGCGTGTCTAGTAGGTTTTCAACTGATGACCGTTGGAATATCGCGGACAGAGGTCCGTAGTTACGGCAGTTCAGTGTTTGCAAGATTGTTTGGATGCTTGCGCATAAGCAGTATGGTTTGGAAATTTGCATGGAATTTGAGTTTTTGGATTCTGGATGAGTTTGGTAATTGCTTAGCAGGGAGGCAGCTGTTTTATGGATTTTGGGATTTCTGACTTTGAATTGGTGGCACTATACTAACTACTTGTAGTGCCACGACGACAGCACCTATGCGTTGGATGATGGTAGACCTATAGTAGTACGGCATTGACACTATGATCATGACAGTGTGCCGCGAATGGGGAGGCTGTAAGAACTTCTAGGGTCACGGGGAAGAGGGATGATAGCCCCCTTGACCACATAATTCAACTCAAACTATAACTCTCGATCACCACGACTAAAATAACAACAACTCATCGACGACTAATAACAACAACACCATCTCTTCTTTTGCTTCCTCGCCTCATGGTAAGGTTGAGCGGCGCCACACCCGGTGCACGTGTTTTCCCCTTACGCTAGCGGTATAGCTGGGTTCCCCGGAAAACCCGACCTTTCTCGACCGCTACCTTATCGCATGAAGGATGGGGAAACCCCCAAAGAGTACTTTAGCGACAGTGCTATTACCCAGGCGGACAGGATGAACTGAGCCGCGGCCGGAGATCAGATTGGAGAACGAAGGTCGTGGCGAAGGCATCCGTCTCAGATTAGTAGCAAGGGTGGGGAGATGATGCACTTGTGTATGTATGTACATACATACTTGGAGTCGAGACCCATGAATTTGTTTTCTTCACTGGGTATCGGATTTTGAAGTTTGAAGCTGGGTGATTTATAGTTGGCCGATATAGTTGCAAGCAACTTGATTGTTTTGTAACCCCCCCCCCCCCCCGTTATGCAGTGTTTGGGTAATACTGTTACATGATATGACGTTGTAACATGTCGAAACCTTTTCATTTCACAAATATTTGTATATTGATTGAGTGTTGTTGAGTTTTAGTATGGTATGGTTCTAAATGTGAGTAATTCTTCCGGGGATGAGCTCCTGCTGCTGTTATTGCTGCTCCAGCTTTGATGCCTATTAATAGCTTTTTATTTTATAAAATATTATCAACTATCAGTTCAAACGATGTAGCGGCGCAACTATATAGCCAATTGATAATCGAACCGTAACTTCGTTACTATTGGTTCGTCGAACCGTAACTTACAGGTCTCGTCGTGCAACAAGATACGCACACTGCATATACGTACGGCGTACGAGTATATGTCATATTGCTGCTGCAGAGCATCGCTACAATGGGGTACTATTTCGTACAGAGTACATCCATTCCATGACACGAGCCATCCCACTTACTGCAATATACTGCTCGCTGTATCAATCAGGCAGCTACTGCTGCAGAGTATTGATACAATCTACGATACTACCGCATAGGAGTAATCTAACAGTGTATGCATACTATGGAACTACTTTTAGATATCTCATTCTCTGAGCGTGCTCGGTTGGTACATCCCTGTGGCCTCTCAGAGCTCCCACTTGGAAATCGCCTCCCTCTATTACTTGCCGGACCTTTCCAGCGGGTCTTTGTTTTCTCCTTTTCTCTACGCACTTTCAATCATTCTTTCCTTTTTTCTTCTTTCGTTTCGTATGCGTGCGTGTACTTCGAGCACGGTTCCGCGGGCGAACCCGGTACCGCCGCGAGTGTCAGCGGGTGCTGGCGGGTAGAGGGAGAGTTGCAAGGAGTGCGGTCGCCGCTTTCGTGCCTAGGCGTCGCATGTGCCTCGAGACACGAGGGATGCATCAATAGGCTCTGTCTGGTCTCCATTTGTGATTGATAGAGTACGACGTACGAGTATTTAAGGGTCGTTCGGGATTGTAAGATAAAATTCAAGCGGTGCTTATTTTTGCGACCGGGCTGAAAATCACAAGAGGGAAGTACCCAGTCTGAGCACCAACATTGTCGAGCTGGCGAACGAGGTCCACGGTGAGCACCGGGCTTCACGCGAGGCGGGCGACGGGGCTCACTGTGGAAGAGCGGCAGGAAAGCTTTACCCGGACCGAATCGGTGGCGAGGTCGTCGCGCAAGGGGCGGGCGGCGTACGAGGCTGAGAGAGAAGCTCAGCTGTTTGTTTTTTTTTTTTTCTTTTTGACGGGTGTAAGGTGTTCCAATCAGGCAGGAAATTATGACACGAGAGGGGACGGGGATTTTTTTCTTTCCGAATTTTTCGGTTTCATTTTTAGTGTGTTTGCGTTGCTGCTGCGCCGTGCTGTACTTTGTTTTTTCGGCCGCACGCCCATGGTCTTACCTGGAGCCGGCAATTAAATTAAATTGGCGCGAAGCGCCAAAAACGAGGGAGCAAAGCGACCAAAGATTTTTTTCGCCGATAGGCGTTTTTTTTTTTTTTTCGTATAGCGGTGGGTACAGGCTTCGTCTGCCTGTAACTAAAAAAGTTGTGTTTTTGTATTACCGATTGCGAGAGCTGTACCTGACCGATTTCCACACACTCGACATCTACAGAAGCGGACAATCGTAGGCTAACGCGTAGAACTTGTTTTGCTGGACAAATTATCTCGAGTTGGTCACTGTCGGAGTGCTGCTATGGTCTTGGTGATGTTTTGGGGGCGGGACTATTTCGTTTGTAGTTTGACTTCGTTTTCTGTGAACGCACACGGCCTACGGCATGTAGCAGACAAACTCGCTTTCTCTATCTATCTACTGGTGGTACTGGCCGACAAGACGAGTACTACAGCTTTTGGGTCTGTTTACACTTGTCCACAACACAAATGCTGGGTACGTTTACCTTGATGTTCTCCATCTATTAGATACATTCTTTCTTTTCGCCTTTCCTCTGGATGTTTTCAATAGATCAGACGATGTTTTTCTGCAGCGACCGGTTCAGTTTGCCTATGATAATTCCACGAGCACTTACTTACCGCCCTTTTTAAAGAAAAGTGAATTTCCTCATGTCAAGAATCTGAAAAAATACTTCTGGATCCCCAGAAATTGGAACCGCGTGTTGGTGTGACGCGTCGACCCGTACATCCGGTCCGTTCCAGGGGGGGAGAGTGTTACGAGGCTTAGATTTGGTAGACGATTGGTTAACCTTTTACCTTTAGCCCAACGGACTAAGGCCTTAACACTAAACCGCGAGTTGCGTTTTGTTCGTTGGCCCGGTCTTTGTGATTACAGCCACAGGATGCTGCAGCAGTGTTGGTTCAATACATGAAAATAGTGCCAGTAAGGGCCAGCCAGCAAAAGCGGCACTATACGTATACTATACCAGGTATATATCTGGTAAGGGGGAACAGGCTCTTGTTACAAGGCTTAGATGGTTAGGCGATTTGTTAACTTTTCACCAGTAGTAGCCCAACGGACTAAGACCTTAACATATGGCGCCTATCGGCAGGACAATGTCGTGTGGGTCGTTGGTTGTGAGTTCAAATCTCACGTCCATCATGAAAACATTAATTTCCTCATATCAAGAATGTGATGAAAACACTCTTCCTGGGTCCCCAGAGATTGTTGAGAAGTGTGGACTATTAATAGGCACGTACGCCACCATACTACGAAGACCAAGGACCCCGTTGATCTGAAGGGGGGGTGAGGGGAGAGTATTATAATGTTGCGGCGGAGGGACGTGGGAGCAACCAAAAGTACGACGAGTCGAGGCATGCAGCCACGAGTCGTTGGGCGCAGAGTAGAGGCGGAATACTCTGTGGGTGTGGGATGGGTGTTTCATTCAGCAGACGGTTTCAGCCTGTGCTGAATGCAAAACCCCTGACCAAAAGGTGTACAGGAGTTTGCCGTACCCATAAGGCTTAGATTGGTAGGCGATTGGTTAACCTTTTACCGGTAGTAGTAGTAGTAGTAGTAGTAGTAGTAGCCCAACGGACAAGACCACTACTCCGCACACTGCCACACATCTGTGCCAAGCGACTCCACAAGCATCAGCTTTTTAGATACCTGTAGCATGCAATCGGCGCTACGATAGAGGGACCACACTATTACGTACCAGGCATGGAATTTCTATCTGGTGCCTGGTATCAGGTATCATTTTTAGGCTCCTCATTTTCGACTCGTTAGCTTTGAAGCCGTGTAACTTATTCGACTTATTATGTATATATATTGATACACACATATTTTCTACTATTTGATACAAAATCCTGCTGCAACTTTTACAGTAGGGATCCCTGAGTATTTAAAATTTTCCGGTGTCTTGGTGTGCCTGTCACGTGTGAACTGCTGTAAACCAACTTTCGATTGTCTTGTGTACCCCGGCCCTCACGTTTCGATCTGCGGTTTCAGTGCGCGAAATGGTACTGGCCGAAATCAATTGGAAATCGAGCTAGCTGCAAGTATTGTTGTCTCATCGACCCTGGTGGCATCCAGGGGATTCACTGGCCAGTAGTCAATCGCGAGGGAAATAATGGAAAACGCGCGAACGGTGCACGCATCTTGCAAAGTTGAGTATCGACTGACCGGTTGAACTCACAGCTGACGTCCCCTTTCTTATTTTTTTATAACGAAAAAAAACTAATACCTGTTGTTGTACCTGGTACTTAATACCAGGGCATTCCTCGAGATTAACCCCGCGCTCATGGAATCGCGGTAAATAAACGATGATGACAGAGTTAGGCACGATTTTTTCTTTTTTTCTTTTTGTATATTACCTGGTAGGAACCAATCCCGTGCTGAAGCCCCCGTGCACGAACCCCTAATAAACACCCCGTCATTCGATTCGACGTGATCTGGTCTTTTTTACTGTATGTAATGGCACTTTTGCCATTACTTGTTCCTCATTCGTAAATCTGTTATGATGGCTGATTTAACGCGATTCCACGGACCGTGGGGTGGTATGAACTACTGTTTGCATAGAGCTGTCGTTATTAATAATAGTTTCAGTTTTGTTTTGTTGTTTCTTGCTTGTTGCAGGCCGTGGTCACAGGACAGGCTCCAGTTCAGTAGTGGACAAACCTTGATAGTAGATCTTCCTGGGGTAGCTAATTAGGCACTCTGATTGGCTAGTGGTATGGTTTACGCGGCTTACTCAACTTTCGAGTATTTCCCAGCCACAGCATCCCGAGTCATCCCGAGTCAACCTAGAGTCTTCCCAAGCTCAGCATCCACGCCGGCCGAGCCAACCTAGAGTCTTAACAAGCACAGCATCCCAGCACTGACCACTGGCATAGGGTTCGGGTTCGGGTTAGGGTTCGGGTTCGGGTCGGAGGGTCGGCTTCAGGCGTCCAACACACAATCCCCATAAAGATCTACTATCAAGGTCTGCCCCTATCAAGGTATGTCCACCCCTCCTCCAGATAGTTGTTACTTGTACGTAACTCTGCCTGTATGATGGGGTGGAATATTATTGTGAGCAGTGGCTAAAATCGGGTATATACCCGATGCCTTTGTGGCCAAAATCGGGTACCTTTCTATTTCAGTGACCGCGACGGCCCCAGGGCGCCATTTCATTGGCCGACGCCGGCCTCCACCCGGCCACATTTGCGCCGGGTGTGCCCGATTTGTGCCCGATTTTGGCTACTAAACCCCCAAGAGATATACTACTCGATAATTGTACCCACCTACCCGAAAAAGGCCAGACTATTATTATTATGCTTGCCTTCTGACAAAATATTAGCGTAGATGCCGTTCCTATATAAACCAAATATCCTTCCTTAAATCAGTAGTATCCCTCGTACACTTTTCTTCCTGTCGTTTCCAAATTCCCATTCCCCACAACATTTTATTTTAGCTACCAGACTATTCAACCACAACGACCAACCACGTACCTCGGGGTTCATGCCTCTATGCCTCTCCTCTAGACGAAGACGGGCAATAAACATCTGCGTGATGTCCATGATTAGGTTCATTCTATTATATACTACTATAGTTCATTCGCTCTCTCTCTGCTGTACGAGTGCTGTTGTACCAACCACACACACAAACCACCGCTCTCCCTCCCTCTCTCTCATCTCCTCTCTCACACCAAAGCTAGAGCACAGTAGTCCTCTCTCTCCCCTTCTCCCGAACCAAAAGCAACCTAAGCACATAATCAGTATAATATTGTAGTGACAGATCATGGGCGATGCTACCAACTTGTATACACTAATAAAGCGTTACTATCCAGACACAAAGAGTGGGCATTGCTATGCAACGTCAATCTCTTCCTATTTCTGGCCACGCTGGAACTCTTGTGCAAGGCGGGGTGTGTCTCGCCCTATTTTCAGTACAAACTATGTAATTTTCTTATTTTCGTCCGACCCTCGAACCTGAAATTCTCAGAAGCCAATCTCGTACGGGTAAGTAAGTGCTGTCGCGTACTTACTGCTGTATACGAGTATAGAATAGTCAACATGAATCTTTTTGACACGCACGCGCCGGGTTTTGTTCGGTGCTTTATACTCGTAGGCAGTAAGGAATAACAACTTTCGTACACGTAACAGGTATAGATATGTCGTATGTTAGACGACGACGGACGAACTCTCGTTCGTACGAGGGGGTATGATTCCAAAGAAAGGTCGTGCGAGTTCCACTATACACACTCAGTACCAGTCATTTGGGGTCTCGATACTCCGGGGATACTGGCAGATACTATTAATATTACATATATTTTCCAAATTTAAGTACTACTCCAGGTATCTCAGCTGGGTATTTTGCTAAATAGTTGATGATACGCAATATCAACTTCCTAACAAATTGACTCATATCATACCCCTCATACGAACGAGTATAGTTCGTCCGTCGTCGTCCAACATTTCAGTACCTCTGTTGTTATACGAAAGTTTTCATTCCAGATACGTACCTGGTATAATACCTAAAGCACCGAACAAAACCCGGCGCGTGCGTGTCAAAAATATGCACGATGACTAATACATACCAGGTACAGCAGTAGTACGCGTTAGATTACTTACAACATTGATTGTTAAGAATTTTAGGCTCGAGGGTCGGGCAAAAACAAGAGTAGTATGAAATTTTTTGTACTGAAAATAGGGTGGGACACAGCCTGCCCTACGCAATTTCAGCGTGGCCAGAAATAGGAAAAGATAGATGTTGCATGGCAATGCCCACTCTTTGCGTCTGGAGACTTTATTTGTCACGAAGTTGTGGTAGCGTCGCCCATGATCTGTCACTACATACAATATACTACTGATGATGTGCTTAGGTCGCTTTTGGTTCGGGAGAAGGGGAGAGAGAGGGCTGTGCTAACTTTGTGGTCTGAGAGAGGAGATGAGAGGGAAGGAATTTGTGAGTGGTTGGTACAACAGCACTCGTACATCAAAGAGAGAGCAAATTATCTAGTACTACGGGGGACCATAGTTAACAGGACCAAATATTGTTAGTAAAAATAGGGAAATATATAGGGTTTTGTGTCTACCGTAGGCCCTATTAACTATGAACCACACTGTAATAGTAGTCTAGAATTAGCCTGATCATGGACATCGCGCAGATGGTTATTGCCCGTCTTCGTCGAGAGGAGAGTGTGATGCGGTGACCGGTATAGGGTAGTGGTAAGGGTAGTGGTAAGGGACGCAGGTGGTTCTGGCAGCTGGAAAGCAGTGCTTCGCTTCTTCTGATTTAGATCTTCTTATTGATGGCGAGAGCTGAGGAGGTGCTCTAGTAGAGAAGTGAGAGGTATAGGGGGGCGGGACTCGACGCCCAGATATTATACTCGTCCCACCCCATGCCACAAGCTCTCCTATATATTCCTCTTATCTGATGTACGCCTACAGAACTTTCCTATGGCTACCGATCGTTCTTCTGCTAATATAAGAACTTCTCACTTCGGGATCCTATCTGCGTTAAGGAACATTACTCTCGTCTAACGGATTTCCGCCCTAGGGAACATTCCTAAGAGAACGTTTACTCTCAACTAACGGAATATCCGCCGGGTTAATCCATTCTTTGGATTATTCTCGTATTCGTGAGACTACAAGACTGCAACGTATTATCTATATCTATAGCTCATGAATAATCCACCCATATCACATTAGCCCACCCTGAATAGTCGTATATGCAGACCACAAGATGGTCGGAGGGTGATGACAAAGTTCATCCCACAAACGGCCAGGAAAAAAGGTGGTCGAAGATGCGGCTATTCGAAACAAAAGAAATGAGGCTATAGATCCCCCCACACCTCGTAATAAGACCCAAATACTACAACGTGGGGGTGTTCGCTGAGAACAACCACTGAAAGGGAGACTAAAGGAGAGAGAGAGACAGAACTCAAAGCAGAGGCGAGATCGGTAGATCCAGATAGTGGGACCGTTTGGTATATTCGTCGGAGACGAAAATGGCCGGGTCGGAAAGGGGGTTCTCGCGGGGGATTAGAGTATTGGACCTCCCCACAGGAGCCGAATGATACCCTTTTCCACATTTTTACGTACTGGGGTCTAGTTATTTATTTTTGTTTCCCACTTGTGCTACTTCTACGATACCCTACGTATCTCACATCGTATCGGACCTCGCGACGCCCCGAAATGTACCGGGTTGCTGTCTGTTTTGCCACGGAACGACAAGCTGCCCACCGTTTAGGGAATCGCCCGATATTCTGTGCAGCTACTAAATAGTGCCGGCATGCTGCATTTAGGCATGAACCCCGAGGTGGGTGGTTGGTCGTTGTGGTCGAATAGTCTGGCCATTTTCGGGTGCGTGGTGTGGGTACAATTATCTAGTACTCGTACCTCTTGGGGGGTACGAAGCCAAAATCGGGCATACCCGGCGCAAATGTGGCCAGCATCGGGTGGAGGCCGGCGTTGGCCAATGAAATGGCGTCCTGGTGCCGTCGCGGTCACTGGAATAGAAAGGTTCCCGATTTTGGCCACAAAGGTCGGGTGTATACCCGATTTGGGCCACTGATCTTGTCTTCTAGTCTATTATTATGGTAAAATACTAAAAAAACGGGAAAATAATACACTATGTACGTAAACTGCTGTACATGATGCTAAGTATACTCACTGGTATTCATACTACAGCAATAGTAGTAGGTAGTTCAGTTGATATTATATCTGTAAAACTATGAATTTCTGACTGATTGTTAGAGATCTCTCCCCGTTCATGTTTCGTTTTTCATTGGCCAACAGAGTCTTGTATTTAGCCCTGCAATCCCAATTACACCTCAATGATATCGATCCCATTGCTGTGGTACTGGTGTGCGGGTGCTCGTGCCGTCTTCGTGTGCTGCTGCTGGATATATGTCCCCGCCGAGCACTATAACAAGTGGTACCGATAGTCAACAGGTAGACGCTCTGCCTGAGCCAAACACAGTAGCGCTCTGGGGTTCCGTCTGTGCTGGTCCCGACTGGCCTCTCCCGTCACTCTCAGCAACTCCACCTGCGACTTCACAAAAAAAAGAGACAAGCAAACTGAGACCAGCGCTCGAATGATTTTCATCGTGGGCAATAACAATATACTATTTATACTTCGTATACTAAAATACTGTTACCAACTAACTGCTGCTTGCTGCAGTGCAGCTCCGAAGCTGTGAATAAATATATATAATCACCTGGCAGACAGAGAAAGCACTTCTAGAATCTGATGATGTTTGCTGTGATTTTTTATTATATGCTTTGTCATTCACGAGTACGTACCTGACGAGTACCTGTAATACCACACCACATACATACCGACCGGTACCAAATAATAAATACCAGAGGGTAGTGCTGTTTTGGATGAGATTTCAGCTTTCGGGGGTCGTCGTCGGTCTCGTGTTATGCTGTACTACTACTATTACTACTATACTACTACTACTACTACTACTACTACTACTACTACTAATACTACTACTACTACTACTACTACTACTACTACTACTACTACTACTACTACTACTACTACTACTACTACTACTACTACTACTACTACTACTACTACTACTACTACTACTACTACTACTACTACTACTACTACTACTACTACTACTACTACTACTACTACTACTACTACTACTACTACTACTACTACTACTACTACTACTACTACTACTACTACTACTACTACTACTACTACTACTACTACTACTACTACTAATACTGCTACTGCTACTACTACTACTATAATTAACACTACTGACTAACTGCTGTGTGATCGCTGTTGTTGTTGTTATCGTGTGTTGTTCGGGTGGTTGGTTGGTTGTGCTGTTTGGTTTCCACATTTTTTGTATTTGGAATTTTCCCTGATTTCGTTCGTGACACTCTCACTCCGTCACACAACGCCCTCTCCTCTTTCCTCTCATTCTCTGGGGTCTGTCATGGTGATCATGTTGACATGATGCCATATTTATACGTACTGTTCGTACTACGTAAACCCATCTTGGCTTCATGTCACGGATTACGGCAGTAGCGCACAGTAGTATCGCTTCTTGACCTTTCTTTATCTTCCCGTATTTTTGGGTTTTCTCCATTTATAATAATTATTATTATCCTTCCCTTCGGACAATATATCCATTTATTCGTTTGAGTTGCGTAGTCGTTAAGATCACATGCAGGCGGGACACTTTGTATCCCTGGACAGGTTTGCGTATTAAGTCGGTACTGGTTGTGGTACTCACGTGTGATGCTTGCTTAGAGGTAGAATAAGAGCAGTTTTACTGCTGACGTGCACGCGGAGACTGAGACCAAGCTCGTGCCCTCTGGAAAACCCCGGTTTTCCACCTAAAATACGCCTTCCAAGTATTGCAAATACGATCCCAGTGCCTGAACCCACAGGTAATTACCGGGCTTTCAACCTCATTCAAAGCAGTATCATAACACTAGACCACTCTGATGAGCCGTATATGCAGAATTATGGGAAATTCATGGAACCCCGATTCCACGAACTAGAACATGAGTCGAAGATGCGGCTTCTCAAAACCCACTCCCACACCTCTGAACGGCAAGGCAACGAAGCTGGCAAAGTACGTTAAAAAAATGAAAGGAAGACCTAGGGGGAGGAACGAAATCGTCAATGAAAGCCACCCCCATGACACCCGCACGGGGGGGGGGGGGAGGCGAGGAAGATGCATGGAAAAGCGAAAAGTGAATACCAAAAACGAGAAGAAAAATAGCACGGAAGACGGCAAAAACCACATAAGCCCAGCCCGCAACTCCCTGGGTCACACATGAGTCGCCCGATCCCCTAGATAGACCAGTCCCGACACTGAGCGGGGCGGGTAGGCAGGACAAAATACGCAATAACCCATCCTCAATCCAGGCTAAAAAAAGAGAAAACAAACCAGAAGCACACCGAACAGAAAAAACCACCTCCCAAAGTCCACGAAAACGACAAAAAAAAATCGAGTGCAATCAAGAAGCGAGATTCAGCTATCCACGGCGGCGCCTCGAGATTCATCTACGTTACGCTAGACCCACCGTGCAAACCCGCTAGCCAAGTGAATTTGCAGACACCAAGAGCCTCGTACAGCTCTTGTCGAAGTCGTGTAGCGCGCCGGAGAAAGAGTAAGCTTGATCGGTGCCGGGTCGTCCAAAAATCGAACCAAATATACTCCATCCGTTGGCGTAGTTGCGCTGATTTTCCCGAGCCACCACAGACCGTCGTTGCTCTTGTACCAAAAGTGGGCCCCGTTGGGAAGCACAGTGTTGCTGTATCGGCGGAGCCAATCAGCGTGCGATACGCAGCCATTGCCGGGTGCCAGAAACCGCTCGCCGTTACTCCGAGAAAGCTCCCGTTGTGCCGCGCCAATTCTCATTCGGCGGTACAGGTGGTTGGTTTGGCGGTGTTGGTTCGGGGTGCCCGCCCAGTAGCGCAAAATTGCGTGGCGAGAAAGCTGAAGGTCCATTTCCCGTTCCCAGGATGGACTGGAGACTGGACAGTCCTGTCCTGTGCGTCTCGTACAGCACCGCGATGACGCCAGCTCGACCTCTAACCGATTGGTGTCCGGTAGTCTTTTCCACTTCGAGTCGTTGAAGAGGGGTCGAAACGTCGTCCTCGGTGACGTGGTACCTGGGGGATTTCTTGGAGAATTTGTTGAGCACGTATTGCGTCAACCCCGCCGGCAAATACTTCGGCATATCGCCACGGTCGTGGGGGTTGGCACAGGGCTTGTTGCAGCGTTGAACTGATACGCGCCGGCGAGCCTCAGCGCCGGGCAAGGAAGATCCAAATACCGGAGCTTTGCTCCGAGAGGAGATCCGTGTCCGAGGTGTCCGCTGAGGAGTAGGGGCCAAATGCCATGCACGTACGTGGTATATATTTACAACGTGTTTGGTCTTCATTTCTTTGTGTTTCGTGTTTAGCACGAAGATGTCATGAGGCGAAGTTGAGCAGAAAGTGCCACGCATCATCACAGCAGTAGTAGTTTTATGAGTGGCGTCCAAGGGAATGGGGAAAGGGGGGGAGGGACGGTCGTAGGGAAACCGCTGTTTGTTGACGAAAGCAGGAAAGAGACGGCAGACGGGGTCGCAAGGTACCAGACCGACTATTAATAGCAGGTATCCTGTCCACATGCTACCCATACCCCAAACTGCTGCTGCTGCGGCCGCCTGGAGAGTGCTCTTTATTGTGCTTCGGTTTGCCTGTCCTTTTTTGTTGGCGCGTTCTTACTGTCGTCCTACACTGGGCGCCCGCAGTTGAGAAACATGATTAGCGTTGCGAGTTAGGGCATCCCCCTATTACGGGGGACCATAGCAAATAGGACCGAATATTGTTAGTAAAAATGGGGAAATATACAGCTTTTTGTCTGCACCGTGAGTCCTTTTATCTTGCGGGATCCCCACTTGCCTTAGGGGATCCCCTCTCGCCTTAGGGGATCCCCAACAGGCTTAGGGGATCCCCTCTTAGGGGATACCCTAAGGCGAGAGGGGATCACCTAAGGGCAAGTAGGGATCCCCTAAGGAAAGTGGAGATCTCTAAGGCAAGTGGAGATCCCTTAAGACAAAAGTGGAGATCCCGCAAGACAAAAGGGATGACCTAACTAGGGAGATCCCCTAACTCGCAACACATCGTGTGTTCAGAAAAATCGACTCAGATCAGCACAAACAATAAGAAAAATGAGTTAAGAAACACAGCTCAACAGCAGTAGTGGAACCAATCCTAAATCCTATACACTCTAGAGTTATAGCAAGGTCGGAAAAGAAATAATAAGCCAACGAGCCTGGACATCACATACATACATTGACCTTTTAGGACTGCAGTCCCGTTGTGAGGACAAACTATTGGAAAGTTGACTATTATTCATAGTTTGTCCTCAAAACGGGGCTGACTGCAGTCAGTCCTAAAATCTTTCCACCGCGCGCTCACTGCTGTGCTCTGTTTCCTATTGTGGTGTTTTTTTTTTCTTGTACCAGGTATTACGGGGAGCGATATCAAGTAGGACCTATACCATAGACACAAAAACTTCTATATTTTGCTATGTTTACTATTATGGGGGTACATAGTTAATAGGACCTATGGTAAACATAAAAACCTATTTACCTATTTTTACTAACGAAATTTGGTCCTGTTAACTATGGACCCCCGTAATAACATTATTTGGTCCTATTTATTATGGTCCCCCGATATATCAGGTACCAGGTAGTATGTGTTTTGTATTGTCTGTCACATCCCCAGCGGCGCACAACGCTTCCTTTTTTCTTCTTTTTTTTTTTTTCTATGCTTTTCTCTGTTCATTTGTGTATTTCGCATTTTTTCTCTCTTTCAAAGCATCTGGACTGCTAGCATGTATGTGCGCTACGATGAGATCCATGTTTGTTTTTGGTTCTCATCTCTGTCCTACACCGCTCGCGTAGCTTGCGAGCCTGCAATCTGCGAAAATCTACGCATGCCATGCATGCCATGCATTCTCTTGTGTGTTAGTTTTCTTGCTTTTTCTTGGTTGAATCTGAATTGTTTTTTTCTTTCTCTTTTCCCTTTTTGATTTTTGATTTTTTCGATTTCGATTTCGATTTTTCGACGTCGAGTGGTTTTTTTCATCCTGTCTATTTCTTCTGGGTATTAGGCGGTCTTCTCGGGTTGTGTCAGTGGGGACTTGTATATCGTACTTTTTTTTTTTTTTTTTTTTATCCATCACTTTTACTTCCCAGCCCACTCGTAGGAGGTTTTACCCTCGACGATCTTCTGGACAAGCCGTGGTCACAGGTGTCGTCCCTTCTCCCCCCCGGTACGTGCCTTTATTTTTTGTCGCGCATAGGGTTCAGCATTCCCACTGCTCGTCGATTTTCATCGAATGTAGCCAACTCACGCTTTCGCGCTTTCCGCTTATCAATTGTTTATGCAAGAAAAAGTCCCTATGAGCATGTAATGTACTCGGTGGGACTTGAACCCACGAAATAATTGATCTTGACAGGCACGCGGACAACCTACCAAGCCACCGGGGACGCCGGCTATGTAGATGTACATACAGTATCTCTGAGGCGTAGCTTTGTGACCACATAACTTGCATCTGTCTAGGATTGAAGAATCGGCACGGACACTGGTTGTGCTGGATGTCGACGGGTAGAAAGAGCGGTTTAATGTGAAGAAAACAACCACAACAACAACAACAACAACCTGATCATAATACGTAATGCGTAGGTGCGTGCGCGGACCTCACTGCTGTTTATTGTTTGTTGTCTGCGAGTGAGGTATACATATGTTGCTCAGTAGTGGATACTCTCAGATAGTGGATCTTCCCAAGGTAGGCTATTTACGCACTCTGATTGGCTAAGGCGTGTTTTGTAAGCGGCCCAACCAACCTAGAGTTTTTCCAAGCCACAGCATCCCGCGCCGGCGAAATCAGCCTAGACCTTCACATATATAACCATGTGTATTATTCTTTGCTTGTTTTTTTTTGTTTTTTTTCCCGAGGTGTTCTTCCACTCCAGAATTGTTGGAGCCTGTGTGTCCTGTGACCGCGGACTGCTGCATGGCGAACAACAGCAACAAACAACGATGACATGACATTGCATTGTCTACTCTGCTTACCGTGTCACAAATAAACG
This sequence comes from Macrocystis pyrifera, assembly GCA_031763025.1. NCBI lineage: Eukaryota > Phaeophyceae > Laminariales > Laminariaceae > Macrocystis > Macrocystis pyrifera. The sequence continues at coordinate 4,039,816 of JASSKH010000033.1, read as the reverse complement.
TGGTAAAATTCTGTGTCGTGGTTGTTTATGATTATACAGAGCTTCTGTCAGACAGAGTAGGATGAAGAATCGGCACGGACACTGACTGACTGTGCTGGACGTCGACGGGTAAAAACAACAGTAGTAACTGAGTTAGTTTAGCGAAGAGATCACACACTGGATATTGTACTTTTTATTGCTGGTACCTGATTACTGCAGCATGTTTTACCATCGTACGCGTAGTCCAGAAAAATGTATTACGTACTACTGTGGATATGTATGTGTATTCTTTCTACCGCTCAACATCCAGCACAGCCAGTGTCCGTTCCGATTCTTCAATCCTAGAAAGAAACACGCTCTGTGTTCACAAACTACGCCACAGAGATGCTACGCGTTGCTATGCACTGTAATTAACGTGTACAGTTACTCATCATGTTGTACCAGTACCACCGTGTGGGGAACCAGGAATCGTATTTCTAGATACGAGTCCTACAAGAGTGTTACTCGTGGTGACTTTAATCTTTTCAATTCTAACGTAGAATTGCAGACCTGAGCTTGAACGAGGTCGTATAATTCAAGTTTATGGCCGTTGGAAGAGTAACGTCTGCGAAAAACGTTGTCGCTTTCCGCAACCATATGCCGGCGTCCCCGGTAGCTTGGTAGGTGGTCCGCGAGCCTGTCAAGATCAATTTCGTGAGTTCGAGTCTCACCGAGTGCATGCTCATAGGGACTTTTTCTTGCATAAAAAATTGATAAGCGGAAAGCGCGAAAGCGTGAGTTGGCTACATTCGATGAAAATCGACGAGCAGTGGGAATGCTGAACCCTATGCGCGATAAAAACTAAAGGCACGTACCGGGGGGGAGAAGGGACGACACCTGTGACCACGGCTTGTCCAGAAGATCGTCGAGGGTAAAACCTCGTACGAGTGGGCTGGAAAGTAAAAGTGATGATTAAAAAAAAAAAAAAAAAAAAAAAATATCACACGACCAACCAGAAGAAACACGACCGACCTTGATATCATGCGTCCATACTCTGCTGTGTGGTGCGGTTTTCACATTTTTTAACGGTTCTTTCTCGACAACAACAACTGTTAAATAAACAGGATGTTCGTACACACTCTGTAATAATAGAGTTGTATTATTATTAATGGTAGATCCAGTTGAGTAGACCAGGTACAACGGAAAAAAAAAGTCTCCAGGAGAGACATTTATTTTTTCCCTCTCAGGACTGTTGACTCTTGTTGTGACAGTCCCGCTGCTCCTCCTGCTGTGACCTCTGTCCTTGCCGCTCTGCCGCTCTCCTTCCACTCGCACACGCACTTGCCCCCTACTCCCCTTTCTGTCATACTGCAGCAGCAGCTTCTCGACAGCACTACCATCTATCTCGTGACTACCGCTACAACAACAGCAAGCAGCAGTTACAGCAGCGGCGGCGGCGGCGGCAGCAACATAGCAGCAGCAGCAGCAGCAGCTGAAATCATCAGATCTTTTCTCGATCCCCCCACATCCTGTATCCAGACTCCAGGCCCCGATCAATCATGATGACTTCGAGAAGATCGTCGACTACCACCGCCATCCTCGCAGTCGCTGTTGTTGCGGCTATGCAGCGGGTTGACGGTCACATCGCCCAGGTCTTCCCAATTTCAGGACAGTACTCCCAGGGCCCCGTCTTCAAAGCCTGGTGAGATTTACACGAACACTCACCTCTGTTGTTGTTGCTGCTTCTTCTTCTGCTGCTTTGCTGTGGTTGCTATTCGCTGCTGGTGCCACAACACCCATCCATTCACAACCGAATTACTCGTAATAAACGGGCAAATGATCAAATAGCAATAACTGCAGCAGCAGCAGTTCTCGAGCGTTTACAGCAAGCAGTATTATTATTAGTGACAGAGTGGCGCAACCAGAAAGAAGAGATGCAGTAGGTATCACACCCACCCATCGATACTGCTCTAGGATCATACCTGGTAGTATATATACTTAGTCTTGTAGACAAGCATACCTGGTATGTCATGGGATGCTGTCGAGTTGGCGAGAATGCCGTCGATCGTTCGTCAGGCGGTTGGGCTCGGGTCCGTCCACACTCGAACCCGGAATTTTCAATACGTCCACGTACGTATATATCTGTGAAATATTTGACGTGTTTGTCACGATTAAATTTTGTTCGTCCGAAGGAGTACGTATGATAATATTATGATGATGACCTAAAACTTGAGTTACTGCTGCTGTATTAATAGTGTAGTTATTAATATTATTATCAACAGCCGCAGCATTTATTTACGTCGTACGAATACGACCACGAGAGAAAAATTACCGGAGGCTGGTTGGGAAGTTGGGGTACAACCCTCCTACTACCAACGCCAAGTACTCCTGTTGTAGTAAGTAGTATGTCTGGTATCTGGCATCAGCTATCAACACATGGAAGCACAATTTTATTTATATTAGTGCGCGCGTACTCGGATAAAGCACGACGGGTAATAACATCCCTCTCACGCACAGCTTCTCGGCGGACGTCGCTGTTTGCGTAGTAAGCAAGGTGGCCTCTGCGGCTGGCTGTTGGCTTTTTTAGGTGTACAGGTACTGACTACGGGTATGAGGACGGATCGACCAATAATAGTGTTATACCAATTGTAAAGTACAGCAGTACCTAGTACATTGCTGTGTAGTTAATCCGGTGCCGCCATGGCATACCAGTATACTTTTCTCATAGAGCAGTAAGGACCTATTCAAGGGACTTCGCGATTGACGACACTCGAGGACGGCATAATATCAGGTACAAGGGACCTCAAAGTTTTGTATGCTGACTGCTGTGCTTTGCCCAATATTACTGCTGTGCCAGCAGCTGTAACTCCCTAATTATAGTACGTCGTATGGTATTAATAGTGGATGTAACCCTTCATAAGGGACTCCAGATCATCTGTATCTATCTGCTGCCGAATCGGTATATATAGGCCACATTTTGGTAAAATATTCGTGTTTTCATATGGGGCCCACAAGGCCCTTAGTTTATACCTGGTACGCGAAATCTGTATTGACGTATACTGCATGAGACTTTTTTTAATTGAAAAAATATATATTTTTTAAACAACGCAAGCCGTGAGGTCGACGATTTGGTCGAAACTCATGTATTTACAAGCTGTGTGTAATACTTCGATCGCGCGTACTACGGGTTTTATATGGTCTCAAACAGGAAGTACAGCCAGTAGTAGTCCGTACGAGTATACGAATGGAGAAGACACAATCTGAAGCTGCAGAGTTCCGAAGAGTGGGTGTGTCTACTATTTGGGAACTACTACTACTATTACGGTGGTCTATAGTTAACAGGACCTATCGCATACATAAAACCTTATATATTTTGGTATTTTTACTAACAATATTTGGTCCTGTTAACTATGGACCCCCGTAATACCAATAAGAACTTTCGAGGTTGCACTTGGCTTGTCACGAGTGGGATTTTTTTCCGGTGTGAATTTCATATTGTCTCTGTTTTTTATATATTTTGGATACCATCACTGCTACTACCGAGCATTGTGTGTATGTGTGTGTGTGTGTGTTCTTCACATTAAACCGTTCTTCTACTCGTCGACATCCAGCAAGCCCAGTGTCCGTGCTGATTCTTCACCCTAGAAAGATACGAGCTCTGTGGTCACAGACTACGACACAGAGATAACACACCGTAATGCATTAATAGCCTACGCAATACCATGCCTTCGCACTAGGTGCGGCCGACACAACATACATACATACGCCACCAACCAAAATACACCATAAAGAAAGAGAAGCAACGAAAAAACCAAACCGAAAAAGAACAAGAAAAAGAAAAAGAAAAGGAGAAGAATCCCAAATAAATAAATAAAATGGGAAGCCAAAGCTCAGACACATACATACTTACCCCCGAGCATGAGCCAAAAGGGACGTGCAAGGGGAAAGATACGAGAAGGAAAAAGGGGACTATGCATCCCGGTGAACACTTAACTAAGTAAAAAGAGCAATAGTGAGTGGGCCAAAATACGCTCGTCACCCACCCACTATGTAGTACTTCTTTCATAAGGATAAGAAGGGAAAAAATCAAAATGCATACCGAACGGCCGCAGCAGTTGGCGGTACGAGTAGCAAAGAAACGTCCAACCTATTAGTCGGCCTGGTACCTTGCTACCCTATCTGCGGTCTCTCTGCTACTCTCTTCTACCGCGGTTTCCCTTCTACTCCTCCTGTTCCCCCCCCTGCCCCTATACACTTGTACGGTGTTCCCTCTACCCCTCCTGCTGTTACCCCTCCCCCCCCCATTCCCTCTAACACTACCTGCAGCGGATGCACGGCGCTGTCTACTCAGCTTTGCCTCAGCCTCGTGCCACCTGCCCATGAACTGTTCAGCTGCTTCGAGGATTCCCCGGTACCACTTTCCCGTCTGTTTTGCTGCAGTGGGCCACAGTGCGGTCCCAACTCCAAAGACTAAGGGGGAGTCTTCCGTTGATCCCTCTGAGGCTTTGAACACTCTAAGGTCCTCAGCAATTGCCCTAGGCCAAGTCTTAGGCTGCCCGCCTGGTTTCGGGCTCCCCCCACCAGCGATCGTCCCGAACATCAACCGACTGGGCAATCGCCCCTCGTGTTGCCGCACCACAGCCCCCGCAAAGAAGAGTCGCCGTTTACGGATGGTCGTTTCGATACTTTCGCATCGTGTTATCCTGAGCGCCTTCGCATACGAGAGGGTGGTGTGGTCGGTGCGTAGTCGGCGCTGGAAACCAATGACTCGCAGAAGGACTTCGTGGTGGGCTGATCGAAGCTTGGCGAAGTGGTCCGCATTGAGGGTCCACGTCACGCAACCGTACAGCAAGGTCTCAATCACCTCGGCCTTCAGCATCCGGACTTTCAGACTAAGCGGTGCGTTCGTCCTATCGTACAGTTCCGGACCATACCGTTTGAGGCATGCCCGCATCAGACGGATTCGTCGCTCGATTTCGAAGAAGAGGTCAGCGTTCTCGTGGATAATGCCTCCTAGGTACAAAAACTGGGTCGTCTGTTTATACTTTTGGCCTGCAGCTTCGATCGCGAGCGGTGAGGTGGTAAACGTCTGATCCGGTGTTCGTAGGAGCATCGTCTCTGTCTTCTTCTCGGATACCGTGAGACCTACTGCTTCGAAGACAGTCACGATGACTGTCATCATTCTCGCAAGGCCTTCCGCCGACTTCGAGACTATTCCTGCATCGTCTGCATACAACATGCCCCACACAGCCCTTTGCACACATGCCAACGGTTCCTCTTTTCCGACAACCCTGTCCTCTTCGAGATGAACCAAATCCCTTACGATGTATTCGTCTTTGCTGAAGCGTACCAGCACGATGTGTATCGCAGCGGCGAAGAACACGTTGAACAGTAACGGCGATAGTACGCAGCCTTGCCGCAGTCCCTGGGTTACATTGAACCAGTCCGAGTGTTCACCGTCATCCGCACGCACGCGAGCCCGCATGCCTTCGTGAAAATTGCGAATGATTGTGAGCATCTTGGTTGGTACACCAAGGCGTGTGAGTACCTCCCACAACAGTTCTCGGTCGACAGAGTCGTACGCTTTCTGCAAGTCGATAAAGCACATGTACAGGGGGATTTTCTTCTGCCGCCCGAGCTGCTGCAACCGGCGCACGACAAACAGCATATCGACTGTTGACCGTGCGGGGCGGAAGCCACACTGTTCTTCAGGGAGTATATGCTCGGTCTCGCAGTAGCTGCTTAGACGGGACGCAACGATTTTCAGCAACACCTTGCCTGCGTGAGCAACAAGCGAAATACCTCTGTAGTTGTTGCAATCAGTTCTATCCTTCTTTTTATGAAGGGTTTTTATGATCGCATCTTTCCATTGCTGGGGGACTTCTCCCGTTACCCAAACGTTAACAAGGATACTGTGAAAATACTGCACGAAAGCGGGGTGGTCAAGTTTCAGTACTTCGACCGGGAGACCATCTGGTCCAACGGCTTTCCAGTTTGACATACCCTTCACTGCTTCCATCATCTCGTCAATGGATGGTTCATTTCCAAGGGATAGTTTCAGCGGTCGTGGTGGCACTAGGTCGATGATCGTGGGGTCAAGTTTCAGCGATTTCGTGTTCAATAGTTTGTGGTAGTGCCCCGCCCATCTTTCACGAATTCGCGCTTGATCTCGCAACAGCGTGCCATCCTCGTCCATGATAAACTGTTCACTCCTCGCTTTCGTACCTTGCAACCCTACCGTACTCTTCAGGTGCTTGTAGAACCCTCGTTGATCGGAACTCGTGAGGAATTTCTCGGTTTCAGCGAGGTACTCTTCAAAATACGCATTGACTCCTGCGGCGACCACTTCCTGCAGATTCGCACAGGCGGATCTCAACTTCTTCCACGCTGTACTATCTCGGGGGTAGACACGCAGGAGCTGTCTCGCATCCTCCCTCGCTGTCCATGCTACTTTGAAAGCGGCCGCCGTTTCGGGGGTCTCACACCAACCGTTTCGGTGGTGGCGACGTGGTGGAGGTGGCACCTCTTTCTCAACAGCATTCATGACAGTTGTGGTGAAAAACTCAACCATGCCAGACGTGTTACGAGGCTGGGTAGGTTGGTTAAGAGTGGAAACGACCCTCTCGACTATTCGGTGTCGACGCTCTCCATCGGATAAGAAAAGCTGCCTGTCGAATTCTCGGCGTTTTGGGGGTTTCAGCAATCTTCGGTTAGACGAAAAGTGACCACTAAGTCGGGCCTTGATGTACACGATGTTATGGTCTGAATCAGCCTTAGCAGGTGGTGGGGGCTGTGGGACGACTGTAACATTATGTACTCTAGGTCGGTGGACTTGACGAGTTAGGATGTAGTCGATTCGCTTACGATCATTCAGGCTGGTGCCGTTGTATGTATGCGATATTCCGCCCTTGCGCGTGCTGAAAAATGTGTTGGTGAGCGCTAGCTTGCAACTGGTAGCGAACGACAAAAGCCGTTTGCCGTTATCACTACGAACATCTCGTCCGTATGCTCCGAGCACCCTACATTCATCATCACCGCACCCTTCTATCCTCCCCCCAGTTCGCCCATTGGCATCTATAAGCACAAACAAACACTCTTTAGCAGGAATCTGCTCAACCAGGTCCTCCAACTTTCGCCAGAACATGCCTTTCTGCTTGGAGTCTTTGGTACAATCAGTTGGGGCGTACGCAACGACGAAATTAACCGCATCGCACCGACCGTCCAACTCAAAGCGCATAGACATAAGTCGTTCGTCAATAAACTGCTGAGTGAACTTAGACGTACGGCATATTGAGTCTTTTACTGCTAGACCTACCCCATACAACCCTTGTCTCGCTGCTGTTTTTTTTCCTGACCTGAACAAAAAACTTGGTATCCAGCTGCACGAAATCTCGTGTTGCCGGACCGTCGGGTTTCCTGCAGACCAATGAAGTCACAACCGAGTTGCCGTCCTTTCGCAAGTACGCACTCGTCATGCCCGTACCCGTTCTTCCCCTTTACGGCCAGGGTACGCACATTGTAGGTCGCTACCACCACAAGTGCCGCCTTCCGCCTCTTACGAGCCTCGCGTGCTGCTTTTTTTGCCAGCCGACGAGAGGCTCGTCCCCTCCTCCTTTTTTGCTTTTTTTGTCTCTTCTTTTTCTCTATGATAATATTGGCTCTCCGCTTTGTAGCCCGGTTCGCGCCTTGGTTTCCGTTGGTTGGGCGCAGCCGTCCCAGCCAACTCCGACACCCCCATCCTTCCTGTCGCGCTTGCGTACCCACGCGGTGGCCAGCCTCCTCCTCTCCCCAGGTTACCCACGCAGCGCTCTCTGCTGTGGTGATGTACCCGTCCTGCCTCGGGGATGAACTCCTCGGCATCCGGGTTAAAAATAAAACTCATCACCACCACCCCGCGCGGTCCTTAGAGTGAACAGCTCACTCGCCAGACCGCGCGAGGTTCCCTCTCTACCCAGCCCGAGGCTCGATGCCCGTGTGGCTGCTGCTAGACCGCTGTAAGTCCCTGCGGGCTTCCTCGGCCCACCCCAAGGACGGGGCAGGCCGTGGAGCAGTAGGACGAGCAGCATTAAATGATAATGATATGTGTCTATGTGTCAATATATTTTAGAGAGAAGGAAATTTCAATTTAATTATTTCGTAATGGAAATAGAGAGAATTATTTATTTTCCGTCTTTGGGCACACGAAATCAACTGGGGCGTGCGAGGACCAAATTCCACTGACGAGGCAGGTGGAGACATGTGATCCCTGTTCCCGAACGCCGAACGCGCTTCGTGGGGTCCCTCAAAAAGGGTGAAACTTACTATATACTGTCTGGTTGTAGTACTGATTCAGGGGCATTATACCAGATACGAGTGTATCCACCCAGGCAGCATGACACAATAAAAAATGTTCAGCGCGGTTAAAGTACGGCGGTGCGCGAGGGGGACGTGGTGCCACGAAGAGATTTTTGAGCTCAGCGTCGCAACACACCGTCCGTGCTAACAACGTGATATTTCACTTGGTTTCTGCACAAACCTGCACCGTTGTGCGTCTACTATTAATATTAATATTACGGGGGACCACATTAAATAGGACCAACTATTGTTATTAATAGTAAAAGTAGCGAAATATATTCGTAGGTTTTGTTTTCACCGTAAGTCCTATGTAATTTTGGTCCCCCGTATTATGTACGGCTGTATTATAGCAGCAATAAACTACTACTTACTGCTGTAATAATACTTCGTATCACAATACTGCTGTTAATGCGGCTACTACTACTGCTGTACGGGTAGTCACAACCACAACTTCATGCCCAACAGCCATTATTGGTAAATACATCAAACATTTACGTACGCTGTGCCGGTATCAGTACCCCCGTATTACAGCTACAAGTACCGTACGGGTATATGGCTGATACTATCAACAGCGGCAATAAACAGCAGTAATGATCCCTCTATGAGTATAATGCCGGAATGGTCAGCCAGCCATGCCGGCACTATAGCAGCAACCGGCACTAATTACTCCGCACACTGCCACAATGGATAATCCCGTCTGCCCCAAGCGATTGCCCAGGCACCAGCCTGCACTACTCAACCGGCACTATTGAGGAACCACCGCTACTATTAATATTAATATTAATACTACTGTTGTGCTGTTGTTGTGCTCGTACTGCTGCTGTAGCTGTACCGCGAATTTTCCGGGCACGGTAGGTAAGGCTCGTATCGCACCGCATGTTTCCCCGAACAAGACCTGAGGGGTTGCGAAGAAGTTGGAGCACACCAACTTACTCGACAAAATGTTGGTGAACACTGCTGTGTACGACATAAAGGGGCTATAGCTCACCAATGGTCGACTGGGTCTGATTGGCTTTTTAGGGTTATTTGTTCTTCTTTCACCGAGCAGTGACTCTCAACCATTTTCTCGAAGAAGCCGTGAGCGCCCCTCGAAAAGGAAGCCGTCGTTCCATTTTGCGTCAAGATGTTTCGCCGTGTGCTTGAGTGCTTGAGTACAATCACGAACCTCACTTCGAACTTTTCTTACAGAAACGCTTGCGCGTGCTTGCCTAAAAAACAAAACACATCTCCCTGGTTCCCCCAACAGGTAATGAAACGAAGCGGGTAGGTCAGCGTACAGACGTATACTGTTCTGACGCCCCAAAGATCCCGTCGTTCGGAGGAGGGGAGAGTGTTACAAGGATCACTCCTGGGGGTGGGTAATCGATCGGTCTTTTGCCCCTATAGCTCAGTAGGTAACACCTTCACACCTACCTGTATACACCTTGCCCTCTGTGTGTAGATGACGCATGACATACTTGCTCCTACGCTATATACAAGCGTCCGCCCTCCCAGGACGTCAGACGGAGTGCGCAGCTTTTGTACAGATGCACAGTATACGTAATCCACTACGTAGTATATTGTAGGAGTGAATGCTTGCCCACGGCCTGAACTTATTACTTTTAGAAGTAATCGGCATTGTCGCGAGTACACACGTTGTATCGTGCCTCGGAACCGGTTGTATCTAATATATATATATATATATGCGGTTGTATATATAATATATGCACGATACGTTCGCACGTTCGCACCCACTGCTTCTACAGTAGTAAAAAGTTTTTTACCTTGTGATTCATTTGCGATTGTTTCGGCGCTTTCTCAGTCTTGACTCTTCTGTGTGTGTGCGCGCACAGAGCCCGCCGGGACTGGAATTGGTGCTGTGTGCGTCGAGAGCGGTGGTCAAACGTTGCCCCAAAAAGTGTTGAATCACACCCACGCACCCACACACACATACAGAGAAACTCAAACCAAGGCACCCCACGCTCGTATCCGAGCCGCTATGTATGAAGAGTCTTAATCCAAGAAAAAAAAAACTCGCATGCTCTGCGCGCTTCGCGCGCCTCATTTTATTAATATCACGGTGTGTTTGTGCAGACAGTGGTTTAGATTCGGACATGCCGGTACCGAATCTGACCCCTATGTTGTACAGATATGTACCAGTACATGCCAGATACTTTCTTGCATGAAGATCCTCACGGACAATATTTCGCAATTTCAATATTTTATCATGTACAGCAGTACCTTATCACCAAGTGTGTTTTACCTGCCTCCCATAGGCAGCTCAGAGCACAGGACCCATCATACATAGTCTATGCGAGGCATATATATATATATATATATCAACCGGCAATTATATAATACGGGATTTTGTATAGAAGTGGCTAGAAAATTTTAGAAGGTATGTGAAGCACAGGAATATTATCCACACAATGCGAAGTTGATACGTTTTTCCATGTATTTTTTTACCTGCCTGATGGTCTCTCGGGCAGTAGGCCTAAAAGTAACGGGCCTACATTATCATTGCAATGTTTTTACTAAAATGGTAATGCAGTCACTCAATATGTAAGTAGCTTGTCCCCAAAACGGGCCTGCAGTACTAAAAGAGAATACTACCGCAGTATGTACTACCGTATATTTTGTGACCTCTATTGAGTTCCACGGCTGTCATTTTTTGTTCCCCTCAAAACTCGCAGTTCGCGCGATCCAAGTATCCCACGCAGCTTGCAAAGAGAAGTTTCGACAATATCCTCGATCTCACAGCTGCTCACAGCTGCCGCTTTTATTTTAAATGTTATGTACTACATACAGCTCTACGCTTATCATGCTCACAATTTGGAGGGGGGATAGAACAAGCGGGACAGTCAACTGGCCACGGCTATGCGGGGTAACTTGTTTATTTCTTGAAAATGGCGTGATGTTGAAAGCGTGGTGATGCATGTGTTTCGTCGCTTCGACAAGCAGGCGGGCTCTCAAGCCCAACCACTGCTCCATCCAGGTGAAACATTGTTTCACGTCAAATTATTTTGACAGGTTCAGCTCGAATTATTTTTTGGCCCAAACATACATACCAGGCACACCGGGACGTTCATTCGGAAGAATACACGACTGCCGAGTAGACCCAACATGTCAACGCATTGCGCAGTACATACGATATTATGCCGCATTTATTTGTTGTTTGTAAGCACACAACCATACTATATAATGCATAATACTCAGAAAGGCATGCCGTATCTCATCAACGTAGGTAGTCCATCCGTTAACGCTGGGCTTGCTCTCTGCCTCGCCTCTCCTCTCCACGCAGGGATGACCCGGACATCGACTACTGTCCCCACTGCTACAACGCCAAAGGACCCGAGCGCACGCGAGAGCGAGCGGAAAGGTTGACTGACCCGGCAGTCCTGGAGATGTACGGCGGGGGCGAGTTCCCTCTCTTGTACACTGACTTTGCGGACAACGGAAATTATCTGGAACCGCAAGAAATATCGGTTCGCCACGGCGTCTGCGGTGATCCCGAGCAGGTTAGTTGGGACATGTCTTGACTCTTGGGACCTTCCTTGTGTGTGCGCGCAATTAGCTCAGCGCGTTCATCCGTTTTTTGTTGTCCCGATTAATTTCGTTATTGGTCTATAAACCCAGGTATGTACGTTGTAGTAGTTTTCTTCGAAGTGCGCCGGTTAGGCCTCGCACGGTTTCCTAGAAGTGTTTGTTTTGCACAGGAGGCCGGATAGGGCGCAGAGGAGGCTGCCTATGTTGTACTACTACTGCTGTTGTCCACTGTCTACCCGTTCTCTGTTGACCCGTTTCATCCGTTTTCGTGTCGTCCTGTACTGCTTTTCTTCGTCAATTCTCTGCGTGCGTGTAATATACGTGTGTGTATAAGTGTGTGTCACCCGTTTTGTGTTGTTTGTTGTACTGGTTTGTCCGTTCTCTGGTGTTTAGATTACTATTACGGGGGACCATAGTAAATAGGACCTAGGTACACACAAAAACCTATATATTTCCCTATTTTTACTAACAATATTTGGTCCATTACGGGAATTCTATATGAACCTCGAAGCGATTTTTTGGGAGGCTAAATTCTCTTATTGCTGGCACGTTTCGTTCCTTCCTATACTCCTGCGACCCCGCGTGCAGAATTCGGATGAAGACTCCAACACGTACAGCACTCCTAACAGCGGATGGGCAGTTCTCGGCTCGTTCCAGAAAGGGCAGGTGCTCGAGATGGACATGATCATGAATACCAACCACATGGTGAGAGTTGTCTTCCAAGTTTCCCAAGCTTTCGCTTCGTTTTGTTAAGACAGGGATGACCTACAATATTGACGAAAGCAGTGGAGGAACAAAAACATGTACCCCTACTACTGTACGTAGGGACCACCACAGGTTTAACAGTGGAAACACGAAAGTGTCACACGTAGTCGATATAGGTGCAAAAACCCAACATCTGGTTACTACCTGCAAAACATTGTAGGCATTTGTTATTTCCTGGTACACAGCGGGACAATATGTCCTGTTTACGAAAGTAGCGCACTCCGAACAAAGACGCGTGCGTATATAAACGTGAAAACACTATTACGGAGGACCATAGTAACAGCACCTACGGTACAAACAAAAACCTATACATTTCCCTATTTTTTTCTAACAAAATTTGGTCCCATTTACTATGGTGCCCCGTAATAATATTTTCGCGTTGGATGAAGGCACACCTCGAACTCTATAACCAATCCCATCCATCTGCCACCCACATACACATACGCAGGGTCACTGCGAGTTCTTTATCTGCGACTCCGCCGACCTCGACGACCCCGGGCGTGGTCACCCAGGAGTGCTTCAACAAGTATCCCCTTACCCGTGCTCCGGACGACGGCTCCGCTAGCCCGATCGACCCCAACTACCCCGGGCGATACTACGTTGACCCAGAGTGTCGCGTGGACGAGACCGAGCAGAGCAAGGCCGACGACGCCCCGGAAGGACAAAACATGAAGATGCGCTACGTGCTCCCCGACATCGAGTGCGAGCACTGCGTCCTCCAGATGGTTTACTGTGAGTTTTCGACCTTTTTGATACTTTGGTTTTGGTCGTTTGACAAATGCGTGTGTGGTGTCTGAAGAAAAGGGTCGACGGTAGGGGTGCATCTTATCTGTTCTGGTACGCTTTATCGACAGCGTGGTTGTTAGGACATATTATATCTGTTCTGGCCAGTATCTGGTACAACTATCACAGTTTGGTTATTAGACACATCTGTTCTGGTCGGTATCTGGTCCGGCTGTGGCAGTATGGCGAGTACGATAATCTTGCCCTACATCTCGGCTCCCGGACACCGAATATGCTAGAGGTAGACCTGTCTTTGTGGGCGCACCAACGGATTCTTTGGCATTATTACGTTGTACCCATAGTCGTTTCTGTGTACATATATGTGGGCAGCTACTATTAATTGAGGGGGCAAACCGCGGTGTATTGTTAATTGCAAGTTTTGCACTTTTACTGGACACTTTCTTGGCCCCCCACACGTAAATACCCTGCGTTGTCGTATTGCGCGGTGCTAGGCACATCACGCACTCGAGAATTGACTTCCCCACCCACCCCACTCCCCATCTTGTGTCCTATCCCTGTTCATCCCCACCCCTATGGTTCAAAAGACACCGGCAACACCTGCAAACACGTGGGGTACGACGAGTTCAACCCGGAATCGTGGCCTAGCCAGTGCGCCCCCGACAAGTCGGACTGGATCGAGCTGTACCGTGGTATCTGCGGCACGCAGAACTACCCCTACGGCGAGGTCTACCCGGAACAATTTTGGGCTTGCTCCGACATCAGCATCTATTGAACCTCCAGTCCATAGTTCACCTCGATGTCAAGTTACTCGGGTAGAAAGCTGCCTTGCCTGACTTGATTCAACGGGTGCATCAGACGCTGGCTTCACGAGTGGGGGCGGCCATAGGATGCCTTAGGTCTATTGGTCTAGACGAACGAAAGCGGTTGGTGTCGTTACGTGCTCCCATCTTTTTTCTACGGTATATCGTGGCGAACGGTGCAGGTCTTAGCGGTGGTGGCTGTCATGAAACCTGGTGGAACTTGGACAAACACGGTAGCAGAATCACTAGATCTGGCCTAGGGGGGGCAGGAGGAGGCCCTTCATCTGGTCTGCGACCCCAATACTTTTGTCGTTGCGAGCACATGCTGGTTGGCTTCACTATGTGAGTTGGTTGTTTTCAAAGGTATGTCTATCGCTGTAGTAGGGTACATACTCTGGATGTACCCGGATAACTATCAGGGTATGACCCAGCACAACCAGGTTCGGTACCCGGGTACTTCAGAGTTTATAGCCCATAATTATTATACCAGGCACTAGACACGCCCTTAGATATATCGGTGTAGTCGTTATTGTTGTTGTTGTTGTTGTTGTTGTTGTTGTTGTGTTGTTGCTGTATTATGACTTGTGAAAAGGGGAATGTGTTGACTCCGCTTACGACGAGCAGAGTTGTTGACCTACCATGTGGCATGAAAATATCGTACCTACACGTGCTGCTGTGGTTGGAGGGTGAAATTACCTTCGGTTGGCTTTCGAAGGGCGTATCGTACCTACACGTGCTGCTGTGGTTGGAGGGTGAAATTACCTTCGGTTGGCTTTCGAAGGGCGGGATTTTGGTCAATGTATTATCAGTTTTGAATGACGCTATTATAATAGTCTCGCATGTTACGATTGGGGTGGTAGTGGTCGCTATGCGGCAGTAGGCAGCGCCCGTGAATGGCCAGCAGCAGCAGCAAGAAACGAGCTTCACAGCGTAGCAGGGCCGGGCGAGGCCGTCGGGGAAAACGTTGATGGAACTGCGTGTATAGTATTTCGACTGCGTGTGTGATATTTCGAAGAGCTCGGTAGGGCGGCAGTGATTTTGGACCTGGACGTACTTAAAAAGGATCGGAGTCTGGGAGGGCTCCGTCGCAACGTTCGTGGCAAGAGCTGCGCCACGGGTCAAGCGTCGACCCGATCGGTCATTGAGTTGGGTGTTATTTGTACTTTTGTGCCGCCACGAAGGCACTTTGTTAGAGAAGCGGATAGACAACTAATAGTGGAGTGTTATGGTGCTGCCATAGTGGACCTGTAAAGGCCCTAGGTTGTGTTTTATAGTGGGGACAAGGTGGAGTATAGTCTATTTTACTTGGAGTAGTTTGGGGAAGGCGTACGATCCGTGTAGGGAAAAGGGTCCAGGCGGAACATGGCCCAGCCCTACCTACCGTTTCGAATCGTACTTTTTATTTATTCTTCTGTCGGGAACATCAACATTGGACAATATCATAGTCGTTTTAAGCAGCATTTTTTACGCCGGTGGCTATCGACAATATGTTGGGAGGTTATACTGCCTGCCGTCCATCCAACTGGCTCGCTTCCAGGTTCCACGGTTGACATCATCGATTAAACAACAAACTGCACATGCATGCCCCTCTTCTGTCGGCTGACATTTTCTCAATCGTTACCCCGTGGTGCAATTCCCACTGATCATACGTACGGAGCGACTCGATTAAAACGCCCAACAAGGAACAGCGCTGCCACGCCATTTCTTGTACGATACTTGCAACGACAAATATCATGTCGTTTGCGGTTTCGACTCCCGGCTTGGACTCGTTGGGCTTCCCTCAGCGCGCCGCGCGTTTGGCACACTTGTAATGGCGCCTATCCAAGTATTGTTAACAGCAGCGTGGCATCGGACTTACATACGAGTCGACGGCTCCGATTTCGCATGTATGTACATGGATTCGGTGTATACCTGGACAGAGTACGAGGCTCATAACTTGTTAAACATCTGTCGATCGACGGCGGAACGGCTGAAATTTTGTCTTGAGCCAATCAAGATACTAAGAGGGATCAAGTAGTGCCTCTTGACATCATCACACGATCATGATGAGGTAACCGCACGGCCGGCACCATCATCGATAGATGCACGTAATCTTAGGGCCAAACCCGCCGGTGCCAAACCTGGTAGATGCATGGACGCATGCTACGGCAGGGGTACAATAACGCCTGCATTTTCTGAGGCTCCTCACATGAGAAGCTAACTACCGACTTCGGGGAAAAAAAAAGCACTTAAGCAGGTCAGTACCCAATCGTACGAGCTACTACTGCTGCTGTTTTTTTTTTTTTTTTTTTTTTTTCATCATCACTTTTACTTTCCAGCCCACTCGTAGGAGGTTTTACCCTCGACGATCTTCTGGACAAGCCGTGGTCACAGGTGTCGTCCCTTCTCCCCCCCGGTACGTGCCTTTAGTTTTTATCGCGCATAGGGTTCAGCATTCCCACTGCTCGTCGATTTTCATCGAATGTACAGCTAACTCACGCTCTCGCGCTTTCCGCTAATCAATTTTATGCAAGAAAAAGTCCCTATGAGCATGTGCACTCGGTGAGACTTGAACTCACGAAATTGATCTTGATAGGCTCGCGGACCACCTACCAAGCCACCGGGGACGCCGGCTTTAGGCACCTATCGAATAGCCTTGAAAAGTGCACATGGGACCCGACGATACTGGTTATAGCTCCCCAGAGGAGCTCGTTTGATGGTATACCGTTGTACGGGTAGATTACCGGATAACAAAGGGGGCAGTATGGGGCCAGCCCGACTACTAAAAAGCAGGTCGAACTAGACGCATGTATTACGGGGGTCCATAGTTAACGGGACCAAATTTTATTAGTAAAAATTGGTAAATATATAGGTTTTTATGTATACCATGGGTCCTGTTAACTATGGACCCCCGTAATAGTTACTCGCAGAGATTGATGTCTTATCTTGATGATTCCCACTTTCCTGGCTCTCAGAGAGTTCTGAGAGCAGGGGGTTTTATATATATTGCTTGTTTAGCGCGTTTCATCATAAACACGCCTCCTCGACAACAGAGGGGAAACGGGATCATGAATGACGTGACACAAGCCCACCTTGAAGGGCTGGCTGTATATGCAGATGCATAGAAATCAGGAGGGTAAAAAACCCATCCAGAAAAATCTAAAGGATCGAAGATACGGCGCTGCACAAACCACTCCCACACCTCTACAACTTGCAAGGCGAAAGCCGGTTAAACCAACGAAAATCTGCATCCTGCGGTAGGAAGCGGGCTTGTCCCGAAAGAGACGCCAGGAATCGCAAGATACGCGGCATGCAACGTGGCAAGAAAAGGGTCGCGAATCAGCACCTGCTGGATACCGGCGACCGGCTGCTTGCAGAAGCCAGTCCTTACGATATCATCTGGGGGAAAGGCTGCCGAGCGGACCACCAAAACGCCCAGTGCTCCCCTGCATGGCGCGGCCTCAACTTGTCAGGACAAGCCCCGCAGATTGTGCGCCAGCACCTCCGCGACGGCGCCCCACCACCGGTGCGCCGCCACTATACTTCTCCCCCGCGAAGCCACAATCGCGGAAGGTGCAAGCTGTCGTGGGGGTTTGCGCAAGGCTTGCAGCGAACCACCGACACTCGACAGGGCGCGATCGGGCCCGGCATGTCGTTGGGAAGGTCGAAGTAAAGGAGCTTGGCGGTCAGGGGGCGAGCGTCAGGCGTCGATTCCGCACACTCGGGCGGTGAGAAATGCCTGGGTGCAAATGTGCAACCCTCATACCTGCTGTAGCACGGATATTATCTACGTGTGCGATTTACTGAGGAATCCGATCGATCCAATCTCTGCGTAGTCTCAATTTTGTAGTCGCCGACGCCACCTAGGGGTTGCAACACGATATAGTCTACACCTGGAAGAGGAGTGATCCATTTGAGATAGCGGGTAAATCCATGCACGTATGAGAAGAAATGCTCGAGAGTGGCTGGTGGCTGGCGCAGATCCCATAGCTTCGGGTCTCTTCGGCGTTGTATTGAGGAGTATCGTCTGGGAACGATGCTCCAGCAGTACCAGGCAACGGTAGTTCAGCGAACCTAGGTAGTGGTTCCCGGGGAATCTTGTGGGCGTTTCCGTGCGCGGCGAGAGGTCGCTGGTGGGTGATATCGATATATTTTGCCAACCGCTTCGAAGGAACGTGTACAAGGTAACTGCAGTAGGTCCTCCTCCAATTATTCATGCGGCGGCACCATGACGTTACCCTTCTGCAGATTACTACCTGGTAGTGTCTTCTTCGAGGGGAACGGTCATGACCCGCGCTTCATTGATACAGTGGCAGAGGAGACTAGGTTCCCTTAGGGTGAAAAGATTAAAGTTGGAAAACCGCACTCGGCGCTTTTTTTGCTGGTCTCGCCGATGATGGTACCTTGGAGATGACCGGTTGCGAATCCAACGTCGTGTATAGCCCTCTCTTGCCGGTGGCCACGATCGCGTTCGGTGTGCCCAGGATCATATAGTCGCCCACTTCCTGAGGACAACCTTATCGCCAATAGAGTGTCCCTCTGCGCCGTTGTACACTAGCATCGCCGCTTCGTTCCCTGTTCGGCAGGAACGTCTGCCTGTCAGTCAAAGCCATGGACAGAAAGTCGTCATAGAAGCCGCAAACGTAGTCCAAGACCGACTTCTCGTCCTCATCAGCATCATTTCATCATCGTCCTCAGCAGTAGAGTTGCAGGCGCTGACCCTGGGAAGAAACCGTGTGGACACCGATTTCTTTCGACATGGCGATCTCATCTGATAGTCGTCGGCACCGCTGCGAGCTGCGGAATTGTGTGAAGGGAGCACCACTCTGATGTGAATATTGCATGCCCGGCCAGAGTGGTACATGCCCAGTCAATGGGATTGTTTTTCGGGGTGGGCATACTATTTTTCTCAAAGTTTGTTTCTGGTTGGGGTATAGAGCTCCTCATGCTAGGCAACCTGACCAAATCAGCAATACAGTACCCCCTCTATGGTGGCATTACTCCATTGCGCAGTCTTCAGTCTACCTAGACATCAGTGGCCAAAATGAGGTACTGCACCCCCTCTATCGCAGCATGATCCCCATTGCGTAGTATACAATATATCGACAGCAGATGTCATGAACAGATTGTGTTTTCTGGCCCAAAGAAGGTATTGTACTCCCTCTGTCGGAGTATGACTTCCGTTACGTAGTCTTGGATCCATGCATTGTCCGACCCAAGCAAGGTACTGTACCCTCTCTACCGTGTAGCTAGCATGACCCCATTCCGAACGTACTGTAGTCTTCGATCTTTTTAGACATCATGTAGATTGTACTGTCTCAATACTCCGTTCCGACAAAATAGCAGCTCCGGTCCTGGCAGCCCTGACGAGTGCCAGGTTCGTAGTGTATGCATCCAGAAGCTTATGGTCGGCCCTGCGAGTGTCTCTCGATCCCTGCAGAAGTAGCAGCTATGATTCGTGGCCTGCGATCGACTCGCCGTGATACCAGCAGCTAGAGTCGTAGCAGTTGCGCAAAGTCGAGGCTCTAGACTTGTTGGAGTCGTACCGCCCGGGACAAGTCGCGGCGCATAGCCTGTTAAGGATGTGTTCGGCCGATTTAGTTTCGGTGATAAAGTAATAGATATTTGGACTTTGTTTACGAAATCCAGTTGTGAGCTTCATCTCAGAATAAATATGTTGATGTGTTGAAAATGGACTGGAACATGTGATAATATGAGAGAAATCAAGATGGGCGTACCATAGTTTATCAACTCGGCAAGAAGCACGCTGTGCGGCGAAATATGACCTACGGTCCGTCGTTCTGATCGATTCATAACGATGTTCCTCAATACCTGCTTGTGGCTTGTGGTACCACGGTATATTAAATGTAAAAGTGAAGGCGTGTCAGCGCCCCCCTTTCTCGGTGATGTAGGAGCGCCCTGAAAACGGACGACACATTACCATCACCAGCTTTCTGCTGCCGTAGGTTTGGTATATCGACCCCACCTCCCCTTCTTTGCTACGACCGACCAAATCAGCGCCCGGTTATTCATCGACGAACCCGTGCGAGGTTGCACACCACTGCCTGTGCTCCTGTGGGTCATACAAGCCTGCCACACTACGGCTTCCTACCACCTCGGCATGACACCAACCCTAGGGTTGCTCAAGCGATTCTCCTGGTGGGTCGGTATTTGTTTGGAGCGCCAAGCACAAAAACATTACCTTCTGGTTAACCGGTGGATGGCCCGTCGTTTCCTTGCTCGTATTTGCTGAGCCCGGTGCCGTGATCATTCGACTAGTTCGACCTTCTTCCGGTCATGCATCGTAGCAACACGCCATTAGCGCACCGGACGACTAAAAATAGTAATTGTGGCAGTAGACATGGACTTTCGCCGCTGCACCCTCTCCCTACCGGCGTGCTAATGCCGCACGACAGCATCACGAACGTTTAAAATCGGCAACACTTCCGAGACCATCAGCGTCAACCACAGCGGCGGGGGCGGCGGGGGGTGGGAGTCACAGACGGAGGTAAACGCCTCAAAATCGGTGTGACCGGAAGCTCGGTGTTGGTACGGTCGGACATAATATATACCAGGTACACCGTCGGGGCAGACGTTGAAGGGAAAGCGGGTCTCGCAGAGGCAGCAGAAAAAACAGCGGCGAAACGCTGGACCTTTGGACCGATGAACGAGGGACACCGCCGGGACCGAAGCCATAATTGTTAAATTCATCTTTCGGCGGCGAGCGTAGATGCTCATTATGTTTTTCGTGGACGCCCATGAAAGCTTCCGTGGCAATTCGTGGGCTTTTAAATCACTTCCATAGGGGTCCCATGACAAGTTTTTGAGTTTTATCTGTGGCACTTCCACGAAGGCTCTATGACACTTTGATGGGCTTCATCGTGCCTGATGCGTCTTCACGTGCCTTCACGGGCTTCCATGGGCTTTCATAGTGGTGTTTTCATGACACTTTTCCTTGAACTATGCCTGGTATGTATATGATTGCATCAACGCTCATGAAACCGACAGCCATAGCAATTTTGCATATGGCAGCTTTCATGCAATCTTTTCAAGAAACGTCACGAGAGAAAGCGATGGAACCGTCACGGGCACCATGGAATTGGGTTGCCATGATAAGCCATGCAAGAATATCATAATATCGAAGTAAACGGAAGCCTCCTCCTTGGTCTCGCTGTGGTTGGTAACTTGGCAAAATGCACAACAACGTGCCGTTGACAAGGAGCAGGAAGAAGAGCCTTACACTAAGAGTGAGCCAAGTGCAAAGCACAGCGGAGGGAAAATGTCGCCCGTAGCCTTTTGTGCGTTGATGCGGTGACGATACCGTGAAGCGAATCGAAGCGATCAGCTCGACTAGAAAACGCTCAATTCACTCACTTGCGTACCCAGACAGTCGAGGACCGGATCCTCCTTGATTGGGGACCTGGGCTGCAGATTTTGTAGAGCTTGTAATGATTACGTGTACCCGTGATCCTGACACCTCTTACAATCTTCGAGGTGGCCATACAAAAGCGAGCGAGCTCCAATACGGATAAATAAGTTGACTTGTTTCGGGATGCAAGCAAGGTGAGCAAGATACTGATGATCCAAGACTTTAGTGTCGATTTGCTGAGGGGCGGGTTATTGCGGAGAGGCCAAGAAGTTGCGGCATGTGAACCGCTTGCAGGAATATCAAGCGAGAACAACGAACAACAAGAAGCGCAATCAATCTTCTTGGGATCTCGAACAAACACCAGGAAATCCGCACAGCACGTCGCCAAGTTATTGTCCAATAACCAACAGCATCCCAACGTTTTGATAAAACCACTTTTTGTATTAACCTACGTTATTCCGATTTAAGAAAGGGCAGCAGCACTGTAGGTAGGGCTCGAGTATGTTTCGCCTCTGGACCCTGTTTCCTACACGGATAGTACGCCTTGCAAGCTAAACCTTCCCCCCGAGTAAAATACACCATACGCCACCGTATCCCTATTAAATAACAGCCTATAGGACCTTTATTGGCCGAACTATTAATAGGGCAACACCGCAACACTTTTCCACTATCGTCAAACCGTTTTTTTTAACAATCAATAAATTACTTTTCGTGGCGGCACAAAAACAAGATACAAATACAATGATCACACTCCGACTCGCTCGTGTCGGCGCCTTGACCGCACTTCTTCAACGTTTTACTCGTGGCTGATGACGCGACCCTTGCCGCAACATAAATTTGCGGCGGAATCCTCTGCGTCTCAGATCTCGAGCATTTCTATGTACGACTATAGTAGTACGAAAACGCTTCCCGTCGAGCTCTTCGAAATCGCATGCACACACGTATTGTACGTCTACAAACACTGCACAAAAACACTCCTTGTTGAGCTCTTCGAAATAACTTACACGCACGCAGTCGAAATATCATACACACATCACGCAGTTTCGTCAACGTTTTCCACGACTGACCCGCCCGCGCGCCCCCCCCGTCCGCCCGTCCGCCCAGCCTCTACCGTTAAGCTCGAACCTGCGCTGCCTACTGCTGCTGCTGCTGCAGCCCGTTCACGGGCGCTGCTGCCACATACAGTAGCAATCACTACCTACCCAATCGGAACATACATGACTATCGTGTCATTCAAAACTGTTAATACATTGGCCAATCCTACCCTTCGAAAGTCAAAACGATGGCGCTGCTCTCAGCTTTCCAACAAATGCAGCAACATCTTC
This sequence comes from Macrocystis pyrifera, assembly GCA_031763025.1. Classification (NCBI taxonomy): domain Eukaryota; class Phaeophyceae; order Laminariales; family Laminariaceae; genus Macrocystis; species Macrocystis pyrifera. The sequence goes on along the minus strand of JASSKH010000033.1, from coordinate 4,017,017 downwards.
ATTTATCCTTCAAGAAACTGAGTAGTAGGTCAGTATTTCTCCGCGTCATAACCAGAGCCAACGCATTCCCCTTTTCACAAATCGTAATACAACAACATCGAAACTACCACTCGGGGTGGGACAAGTAAGGGTGGGTATAGTAGGGTCTATATACTCTGGGGTACTCGGGTACCTACCCGATTACATACTCTCCGGGTACCCCGAGAGTATTTACTCGGTGAGGCACCCGGGTACCTACCCGAGTATATACTATGGGGTACCCGGGTACCTACTCGAGGATATATAATGGGGATACCCAGGTACCTACCACAAGATATACTCTGGGGTACCCGGGAACCGAACCTGGTTGTGTTGGTCATATCCAGGGGGACGCACGGCTAGGTGCATCCGGAGCACATACCCTACTACACTAAACATACCCTTCGAAACAAACAAACAACTAAAAATAAAGTAAGCAACCCAACAATTCGTGATTTCGCAGACCCCGCTGTTAAGGTTGTACATCACATGAAGGTTCTCCTCCTCCTCCCCCTGGGCCACATCCTGGGATTCTCTGAACAATTCTACTACTGCACTGTATATCCGGTTGCCGCAGCTCTTGCGACTACGGCAGTACCACCATCGCTGAAACCTGTACCATTCGCTATAACATGCTGCACGACGTTTTTTCCCTATTCTTCTCGCTAAACCAGCCAATGCGCGTCGACTATGTAGAGACCCTTAGCTCCTGTGTATGGCAGAACGATGGCGTAAGTACACAGCAGTCCCTCGCCGCTTGGCGAATCAGCGCCTCAAAATGGAGTCAGCTTTAAAGCTTGAGCTTACCCCCCTTCCCCAACACGACCCCCCCTCTTGTCGTCCCTTCAAGCAGCACTATACCCGTTTATAGAGCGGCTGAGGACTGGCTACAGTAGTACCCTGATCACGCGGTGGCCTCTGCTGGTAAACGAACAGGCGGGGGGATTTAGCTGTGGTGATGGGGGCACGCAACGACACCAACCGCTTTCGTTTGTCCACACCAATAGACCTAAGGTATTCTATGCCCGCCCCCACTCGTGGAGCCAGCGTCTGTGCACCCGTTGAATCAACTCAGTCAAAGCAGTTATCTGCCCGAGCAACTCGACATCGAGGTGAACTATAGACTAGAGGTTCAATAGATGCTGATGTCGGAGCAAGCCCAAAATTCTTCGGGGTAGACGTCGCCGTAGGGATAGTTCTGCGTGCCACAGATACCACGGGACAGCTCGATCCAGTCCGACTTGTTGGGGGCGCACTGGCTAGGCCATGATTCCGGGTTGAACTCGTCGTACCCCCACGTGTTTGCAGGTGTTGCCGGTGTCTTTCGAACCATAGGGGTGGGCATGAACAGGGATAAGACACAAAGTGGGGAGTGGGGTGGGTGGGGAAGTCAATACTCGAGTGCGAAGGCTCTGCGCGATACGGCAGCGCAGGGTATCTTTTTGCTGGGGGGGGGGCGGGGGATGTCCAACAAATATGCTTTTGACAATAGTATGTGGTTTGCTCCCTTGAGCGACCGCACCCACACACACACACCAAAAAAAACTACACTCATTTAGGGCCAAAGAAGCCTTTGGTGCGCCCACAACGACAGGTTCACCTCCAGCGTATTTTGTAACCCGGAGCCGAGATGCAGGGCAAGGTTGTCGCACTCCCCACACTTGTTACAGCCGGACCAAATACTGGCTAGCACATATAGATCCTAATAACCACGCTGTGATAAACGTACCAGAATATCCGACCAGAACAGATATATTACATCCTAACAACCACGCTGTTGATAAAGCGTACCGGAACAAAAGAACAAGGAGATGCATCCAACCCATTTGTCAAACGACCAAAACCAAAGTATCAAAAAGGTCGAAAACTCACAGTAAACCATCTGGAGGACGCAGTGCTCGCACTCGATGTCGGGGAGCACGTAGCGCATCTTCATGTTTTGTCCTTCCGGGGCGTCGTCGGCCTTGCTCTGCTCGGTCTCGTCCACGCGACACTCTGGGTCAACGTAGTATCGCCCGGGGTAGTTGGGGTCGATCGGGCTAGCGGAGCCGTCGTCCGGAGCACGGGTAAGGGGATACTTGTTGAAGCACTCCTGGGTGACCACGCCTTCGGGGTCGTCTAGGTCGGCGGAGTCGCAGATAAAGAACTCGCAGTGACCCTGCGTATGTGTATGTGGGTGGCAGACGGATGGGTTGTTTTGTCGACTTTTCGACGTACCTGGCATATATGCCCCTTAATATTCTGCAGATAGTGACCAGGTCGTGAGTTTACACCTGTAATATGGACTTCAAAGGCGTGTGACGTTTTGTTTCCAACTATTTTTTGTCGATTTTAGTCCCTACGTACGGTAGTGGCATCTGTTTTTGTTTTTCCACTGTTACACTGTAGTCCAAGAGATCATAGTTCATCACCGTCTCTGTAACAAAACAAAACGCAAGCTTGGAAGACGCCTGTCTCTGGAATACTCACCATGTGGTGCGCTGTCATGATAATGTCCATCTCCAGCACTTGTCCTTTCTGGAACGAGCCGAGAACTGCCCAGTTGCTGTTAGGTGTGCTGTACGTGTTGGAGTCTTCAGCTGCATTCTGTACGCGGGGTTGCAGGGGTGTATATCGGGAAAGGTGTCGGCAGACATTAGAGCCGGTTGAATACAACTCGTCGAGGTCATTTGCAGAAATATCTCTTGGGTGTATGAACCGCAGTACAACAAAGAACAGAAGATGGAAGAAATAGTATTACGGGGGACCATAGTTAATAGAATCTTCGGCAAACAAAAACCTATATATTTACCTATTTTTACCAATAATATTTTGTCCTATTTACTAGGGACCCCGGTAACAGCAGTAGTGCAACAAACAACCGGCGCAGAAGTATTATACAAAAGAAAACTGGAAGCTTGTGAACTCGGCACATCGGATAAACGGATGAAGCAGTTCGTTTAGAAAACGGGCGGACTACAGGCAGTGATATTAAAATGAGTGGTGCAAAGTAGATCAGAAAAAGGGTGGAACAGTATGTTACAACACAGAACAAGAGAGCGGACGAGCCCACGGCATAACAACAGAAAACGGAAGAACGCGCTTAAGCCAGTTTTGTGCAAGCACACACAGCCACGGAAGGACCCCAATCAAGACATGCCCTAACCAACCTGCTCGGGATCACCGCAGACGCCGTGGCGAACCGAGATTTCTTGCGGTTCCAAATAATTTCCGTTGTCCGCAAAATCAGTATACAGGAGAGGGAACTCGCCCCCCCCGTACATCTCCAGGACTGACGGGTCAGTCAACCTTTCCGCTCGCTCTCGCGTGCGTTGGGGTCCTCTGGCGTTGTAGCAGTGGGGGCAGTAATCGATGTCCGGGTCATCCCTGCGTAGAGAAGAGCGGCGAGGCCACGAGGAAGTCCAGCGTTAACGGATGGAGGACGAAGCTGAGGCAAGGTACCGTATACTTCAATTATTAGTTGTTGTGTCTTTTGACGTAGAACGATAAAAAAAACGGCATGATCTGGTATGATTTATGCTCCAATTCGTTAACGCCTGGTACTTTTTATCGGCCTCGGGTGTACACCTCGCGCGTATTCATCCGATTGTTCCGAGCTATTTCGGGAAAACTATTTTTTGTGACCTGGTACGTACATAGCTGAAACAGGTTTCAGTTCGAATGGTCTCGATACTGAGCCCTCCTTGTCGGGACGACGACCCACTCGTTGTGCTTACTACAGTATTAGGTATGTATTGCCGTGTATGTACCATGCGCAATTCAAGAAAAAATGGTGAAAAATGGTGTTCTCCCGAAAAATTCTTGGGCTAATTACAACAGTAGTATCCCCGTTTTCAATCTCTCCCGAGTGGCTTGGCAGAGTGTGTGTTGCGTATTGTCTTGACTGCAAACCGTTAAATCTGCCCAAAATACATCAGTACACCCAGTGTCCATCCTGGTTCCTTGTCCTAGAGAGGCGTTAGTTACTATGTGGCCACAGGCTGAGACAGAGAAAAGAGTAGAGCATGTAAATATACAGGTCCGAGCAGTATTGTCAATGCAGGGCTCGTTACTTTTTTAGACTTGAGGTAGTCTACCGCCGTATCTCTTTGGGTACTATAATTCGGCTGCATGAAAACAATGAGTTACAAAAATATCGACTTTGAATTGAGTACTTTCTGAGTCTTCATGGAAAAGTGCACCAGGTACCAGGTACCCCCAAGTATCTCTCGACTATAATATAGGGACCACAGAGTCAAAATACCGGAATACCCGAATCTAGACTACAGACACAGCGTAAACGAGGGTACGAGGGGCCCGGGTCAGACTGTACACGGGGCCGGAACCGAGCTCGACGATTAGCGCATTATTAGTCTTGCTGCAACAACACCCCCGCCAACATCCGACGAGCTACGTATTATATGTCTCCTGCAGCTTGCTTTTTATCGCTGAGTTTGAGATTTTGTTTGTTTGGGTTTTTTCTGTCTCACAGCAGTCTGTGACCACAGAATTAGCATCTCTCTTCGAGGATAGGGAATCAATACGGGCACTGAGTGTACTGATCAAGCTGGGCAGAAATAACGATTTCTTAAGAAAAGACAACAAACACAGCAGTAGGCGCCATGTGTTAAGAATTTGGGGCTCGAAAATTTCAGGCTTGAGTTTATTTCAAAAATATAATAAGTTAACAGCTGCAATACCAGTACGCGTTTGTACTCAGCGAGGAACGCCAGTCTAACCAATTCCTGCCAGGTGTATAATAGTCTGTTACGCTCAACGTTGACATCATCACAGCAGTATAGGCCGCGAACCTTCTCACACACGGAAGCCGGAATAGAAGGTTCTTAAAACTGCTGCCGGGTACTTCGTGTGGTGTGTGTGTTCTTTACATTCAATCGTTCTTCTACTACTCGTCGACATCCAGCCCACCACCCTGTGCCCTTGCTGATTATTCACCGGTAAAAAAACTACGACATAGAGATAGCACATCGTAATGCAGTATTCGCGAGCCGATCAGACAACAACGCAACAATTACGTGTGGTCCTTTTATAAATCTAGATATGATCCTATTAATACGATGAAATTAACCATTCGTGTCTTGGTTTTTGTTCGGCGCTGCCATTTTTGGTCGCGGATTATTGCTGCGTGATGGGGGAGAGGCTTCGAATTCGTAGTGTTTGATTATTTTGCTTTTTCGTATTGTTTGTGGTGACGAGTAGTACCAGGTATTGTATGTGCGTATACTAAAAGCCTGTGATGGGCGTTGTGTGGCACCAGCCGCCCTGTGAACAACGAATGGTAATCACAGCAACAGCAGCAGCAGCAGCAAGCAGCAGCAAGCAGCACAGCACCTATTGCTGCTGTTGTTGTACGACGCGTCGTTACCACAGGTGTACTCCAGGTAGTATGTATTCTATCCAGCAGCAGTGGTACCGTAAGAGTCTACACAACAAATGAAGCTCACCAGGCTTTGAAGACGGGGCCATGGGAGTACTGCCGTGAGATCGGGAAGACCTGCGCGATGTGGCCGTCAGCCCGTTGCATAGCCGCAACTGCGATTGCGATGATGATGGTGATAGTCGGCGATCTTCCAGTCATTGTTATGCTGCTGCTGATGATGATGGATGGGGAGGATCTGGATATATTATGAATACGATGGCCGGATCGAAGAAGACCACTCCTCCTACTGCTTGCTGCTGTAGTAGCTCACTGCTGTGTGTGTTGTTGTCGTCGTAGTGATAATGGTTGTCCGGGGAGATAGTGGTGGTGTCGGCTGTGCTGCTGCAGTAGAGCAGGAGGAGGAGGGTGGGGACGAGTGGGAGTGGGAGAGGTGCAAAGCTGCGGAGCGGGCGAGGACAAAGCAAGGTCGCAGCAGCAGGACCAGCAGCGGCAGCAGCGGGACTGTCACAACAACCGCCAACAGTCCTGCGAAAGCAAAAAAAAAACTCTTTGCGCGGCTTAAAAGTTCCGTTGTGCGTGATCTACACTATGGCATCAAAAGGTGGTCGTGTTTCTTCTGGTTAGTCGTACAGCGAAAAAAGATAACAATCTTCCAACGGTCATATCGTGTACTTTTCTCTTTATGCAGCTGAAGTTCAGGTCTGCACGATGAGCGTTAAGAATTAAAGAAGATAAATTACAGACCGATCAAAATGAGAGGATATACTGGTACCTCGGAGTAACCCCTAAAAACGTGTGTCGATCAGATGGCAACCAAAAAGCAACTCAACAACAACAGAAAACAGCAGTGTGGTAGTAGTTGGTATTAAGTGCATCAACGCAACGCTACAAGTAAGTGTGTGTGTTCTTCACATTGAACCGTTCTTTCTACCCGTCGACATCCAGTCGACTATTAAAAATATACTGCTGCCAATACTGGTATACAACAGCAGTTCAGTTGCATACCCACACACAGCAGCAGCATTGCTGCAGTAACTACTGTTCTTGTTGTTGTAGCAAGTAGTAGCTACTGTATTTCACACAACAACGCGACATCACACCCGAGAGCCGAAATATTAGCAGCAGTAATAAACAGCAGTGCTATTAATACCAGGTACAGCACCAGCATGTTGTGACTGCTGGATGTCTAACTACTATTAATAGCTGTAGTATGCTGCGCGGCTCCGTGCGGGTCTCCGTCTATGTGGTTTTTTGCCGATGAAATGAAAAATGTGTTGCCAAAAACAATAATAATAATAATAAAAACTTGAAAAAAAAACCTGTCTCGGCTGATGATGGTACCCAGTTCAGGCCTCCCCGCGATCAGGAGGTAGTAATAAGCTAAAAAGGTCCACACACCACACAGCGTTAAGTACTGGAAATGCTGAACCCTATGCGCGATAAAAAATAAAGGCACGTACCGGGGGGGAGAAGGGACGACACCTGTGACCACGGCTTGTCCAGAAGATCGTCGAGGGTTAAACCTCCTACGAGTGGGCTGGAAAGTAAAAGTGATGATGAAAAAAAAAAAAAAAAAAAAAAAAGTACTGCTTAAAAAAGCAGAGCAGTATTATATACCAGGTATATTCGTTGCATTGATAGTGGAGGTACGCACTTACTTGGAGGTAGTAATAAGCTAAAAAAGTCCACACACCACACAGCGTTAAGTACTGCTTAAAAAAGCAGAGCAGTATAATATACCAGGTATGTTCGTTGCATTGATAGTGGAGGTATGCACTTACTTGGTACATACATGCGGATGGTGTATGTATGTATATGTGTACTATATATACTACTGCAGTACGACGAGTAGTATACCTTCGAGTGAGTACCTATATCATGAATTTTCTGAATATATATCACGCGAGTGTGGCTGTGATAGGTGTTACTGCTATTATTAATAGCTACCAGGTATACTATTAATAGGGACCTGGTGTATTATTGTTCTTATTATTATCATTATTATTATTATCATTATTATTATAGCAGAAGAAGTACAACAGATCGATCGATTACCCAGCCCAGCCAGTCAGGGGAAAATCTTTGTAACACTCCCACCCCCTCTGAATGGCGGAAAATCTTTGGGGCGTCGGGACCGTATACGCCCGCATGCTGTGACCTACCAGCCTACTCGCTTCGTTTCAAAATACCTGGGGAACCAGGGAGTTTTTGGGGACACACGCACAAGCGTTACTTCAGAATCTAAACCAGGTACGAAAAGAAACGTTCGAAGTGAGAATCGAACCCTTGTGTCCTCGACGACGTCAAATAAATCTGAAGGTATCACCTACTACAGTACTATTCAATTTTGAGCTGTAGGGGTGAAACATCGATCGATTTCCCGGCCCACGGTAATCGTTATAATAACATCTACTATACTGTGTGTACACTCTGATGTACATAAATACAAGGTTCCCCTTCGGGATGTGGGTAGCATGAAATCCGGGGGGTGTCGCAAGTTGAAAAGGGAGACGCAGGTAAAACCCTTGCACCTCCGGTTTGAGTAAAAATGATCTCGCGGGGTAAAATGAGTCATGTGTTACAGTAATATTGTAATATTGTTAAAAGCGAAGAGTAGTGGTCTAGCCTTCGAAAAGCTCTCGCATGTCTTGGCGTATTATAGGAGGCATGGACTACTGTATTGCTCAAAGGAAAGCGTAGCACTCAGAAAGAAATTGACGGGGGATTTGTATCATCCAGGTATTTATCGCCTGGGTGGGATCTATAGCTTTATATCATTGATATATGTGTGATCCTTGATGATCTGAACGCCTCTACCGGGTGGAGTCTGCACGATCTGCATGAACTACACATGTTAAGCGAACATACATGTACCGTGGTTAACTGATGAATAGTTTTGCGTGGGTGGGTCTGCATGATCTGAAGGATCTCTGAACGATCTGCAGGATTTGTATGTGATGTAGATGTATCACCCTTTTTTTGGCGGTGAGATCTGCTTGGTTTTATGATGGCACTTGCGTGCCGAGTGAGATGATCTGAATGCCATGTGCGCATGATGTGGAGGATCTATCCGCATTATCTGAAGGATATACATTATCTACACACTCCAACCAGTTTGCCTGGAGAGACATGTACGTTCCGTATCATTTGCACTTATATGTGCCAGATGGGATCTGGTTGATCTCAATGACATGCACATGCTTAGCCTGACGAGGATCTGTGTTGTTACAATTTTTGTAGATGTGTACCTGAGTAGAATCTGTGTGATCTTAACAAACAGTCCATTTCGATCGGGATGGGATCTGTCCGATCTGCCTGATCTGTACATCTTGAGCGAGATAGGGGCAGTACGATCTGCATGATCTGCACATGTTTATCGGTGGGTGTCATTGATCTGCAGGATCTGCATAGTCTGCAGGATCCGTACGATCTACCTGAGTGGATTCTGTGTGATCGGTATGATTTGTACACCGGGATAAGGTATGTACGATCTGCATGATACGCACATTTTTATCGGTGGGTCTGCATGATCTGCAGGATCTGTATGATCTGGAGGATCTGTAAGATCTGGATACTTCACACTTGTTTACAGTATGTTTAGCCGAGATGGGGTCTGTATGAGGTAGATATTTCACAGGTGTGTACCTGAGTGGGATCTGTGTGATCTGTACATATTTACCGGGTGGGATCTGTATGATCTGCAGAATCCGTATGATCAATCTGAGGGGAATCTGTATGATCTGTATGATCTGTACATCCTAACCGGGATGCGGTCAGTACGATTTGCAGGATCCGCATGATCTGCAGGATTTCTGTATAATGTGGAGGATCTTTAAAATCCGGGTACTTCACACTTGCTTTCAGCATGTGTAGCCGGGATGGGGTCTGTATGAGGTAGATATTTCAAACGTGTGTACCTGTGTGGGAATTTGCAGGATTTCTTGATGATCTGGAGGATCTGTAAAGTCTGAATACTTCACACTTGTTTACATCATGTTTAGCCAAGATGGGGTCTGTATGACGTAGATATTCACACGTTTGTACCTGAGTGGGAACTTGATCTGTGTGCTCTGTACCTATGTGCAATCTGCAGGATCAGTATGATCTGTACATACGTGTGATCTGCAGGATATGTGTGATCTACCTGAGTGGAATATGTGTGATCTATATGATCTGTTCATCTTGACCGGGATGGGGTCTGTATGATCTGCATGATCTGCACCTGTTATCGGTGGGTTTGCATGCCCTGCAGGAATATCATGATTTGCAGGATCGGTAATATTTGGCAGGTGTGTACCTGAGGGGGGTGTTGATTGGTGTGATCTGTACATATTTACCGGGTGGTATCTGTATGATGAACTAGACATTTCACACGTGTGTATCTGAGTGGGAAATTGCAGGATTTCCGTATGATCTGCAGGATTTTGTAAATATGGATACTTCATAATTGTTTACATCATGTTTAACCGGGATGGGGTCCGTATGAGGCAGATATTCACACGCGTATACCTGAGTGGGAACTTCATCTGTGTGATCTGTACGTATGTGTGATCTGCAAGATCTCTGTGATCTACCTGACTGAGTGGAATGTATGTAATCTATATGATATGTTCATCTTGACCGGGATGGGGTCTGTACGATCTGCATGATCTGCACATGTTTATCGGCGGGTTTGAGTGACCTGCAGGATCTGTATGGTCTGTATGATCTGCAGAATCTGTAATATTTAGCAGGTGTTTACCTGTGTAGGATCTTGGTCTGTGTGGTCTGTACATCTTCACCCGGTGGGATTAGTATGATCTGCATGAACTGCACGTGATTCGTCGGGAAGATCAAAGAATCAATAAAAACAAATCAAGCTAAAATGAGTTGATGGACAACCTTATACACGCGCAACGCATTTAACACCCGGCACAAAATATACTGGTACACGCAATTAACACCCGGTACAAAATATACTGGTACACGAAATATCCAGGGTGTGATAAAAATATCAGTCGCACGGACACAAAAAACTAAGAGTAGCAGCAAGGAATGCATCCGGCGCCAGCAACAACAGCAGTAACTACAACGTGACAGTGTGCAGCAGCAGCAGCAGCGTCATCAGCACGAGCACCAAGATAAGCCACCGTGTGACACGGGAAAAAAAGGTAGCAGCGAGAAAAGGCGCCAGCAGCAACAACAGTAGTAGTAGCAGCTATACCGTGATTGTGCGGAGCAGTGTGCAACAGCAGCGTCAGCAACAACAGGAGCAGCAAGATAAACAACCGCGTGGCACGGGCAAAAATAAAATAAGGGTAGCAGTAAGAAAAGCAACCTGTACCAGCAACAGTAGAAGCTATACCGTGAGTGTGTGTATTACGGGGGACCATAGTAAATAGGACCTACAGTAAACACAAAACCCTATATATTTCCCTATTTTTACTGACAATATTTGGTCCTATTAACTATGCCCCCCCCGTAATAGCAGTAGCGGCAGCAACAACAGGAGTAGTAGCAGAATAGTAAGCAAACCGTGTGGCACGGGCACATTGTACAAAGGGCAGTGAACACTCGGCTACTACACGCAACGCAATACGTGGCACAAAGATCCGAAAAATGATGAATTGCACCGAGACACTAAACAAAATTTACCAGGTATGTACGTTGTGGATACAGCCTTCTTTTCTCACGTCGTGTGGCCAAGCAGTCACGAGCACACGAGCACCCAGCAGCAGCAGTAGCACTCAGCAGCACTTGAGCAGCACTACATTCGAGCAGCACTCGTACGCCTGTTGTTGCTGTTCTTGTACTGCTGCGTACTGCTCGAGCAGCACCCGAGCGCACGAGCATGAGTAGGTTTCCAAGCCTATTGCACCCCAAACAAAAGACACGGGACCGCGATCACTCGATTGCTCAAGCGCAATGAGCACGAGACGAACACACAAGCACGACGTGGCCAAGCCGCCACGGGCACACGAGCACTCAGCAGCAGAGCAGCAGTGCCCAGCGACACTCGAGCAACACTCGACTCGAGCAGCACTCGTACACCTGTTGTTGCTGTTGTTTTACTGCTACAACTCGAGCAGCACGAGCTCGAGCAGCACTGCTGTGTGCTGTTTCAGTTGCAGCAAGAAGCGAGAAGAACAAAATCTTTGCAGCTAATAATACGAAGATCCCGGTAGGTTTCCAAGGCCCTAGACGGCTTTCGGAAGTCGCACCCCCATCCCCTGAGTTCCTTTCTGGGTCACGTGACTTTGACCACCTAGAGCATGTGCCACGGAGCCCGGCCGGAGCCAACGCTTGCACCGTACTGTCCACGCCGCCCCCCTGCGGGCCCCGCAGCAGGAAGCACGAGAAAAGACCCGCGGCCAAACGAGAAAAGTGAACTATTCCGGAAAAAAACGGCATTTTGGTACAAAGTAATATATGTAGTTCTTTTCCCTTTTTCTTTCGCTATTGGCTTTGGTTCTCTCATTAGATTTTCCTGCACCACTTACTACCAGGTACTTATGGTATACTACTGCTAACTGTACTGGTATTTTTACACTATTGTTAATACTTGTGCCATACTATTACGGGGGACCATAGGAAAAAGGACCAAATATTCTGAGTAAAAATAGATAAATATATAGGTTTTTGTGTGCACCGTAGGTCCTATTTACTATGGTCTTCCGTAATATACTACTTACAATAACTGCATACGTATATAGTGCCTGGCATGGTATTAATAGGAGTTTATATTTAATATATTATCAATAGTACCGGTATATACATACTGTAACCTACTCAGCAGTATGCAAACGGACATACATACTCACCAGTGGTCAATTTTAAGATCATGCGGGCGAGACACTTTGTATCCCTGGACAGAGGTTTACCTATTAAGTCGGTACTCGTTGGTACTCACGTGTGATGCTTGCCTAGAGATAGAAGAAGAGCAGTTTTATTCCTTTTTTCGTGCACGCGGAGACTGAAACCAAGCTCGTGTGTCTCTTGGAAAACCCCTGGTTTTCACCAAAGATACGCCTTCCAAGTATTTCAAATACGTTCCCAGTGCCCGAACCCAGGTAATTACCGGGCTTTCAACCTCATATAAAGCAGTATCATAACACTAGCCCACTCTGAAGAGCCGTATATGCAGAATAACGGGAAATTCATGGGAACCCCGATTCTACGATCTAGAACATGAGTCGAAGATGCGGCTCCTCAAAACCCACTCCCACACCTCTGAACGGCAAGGCAACGAAGCCGGCGAAGTACGTTAAAAAAAATGAAAGGAAGACCTAGCCTTAAGGGGCAGGAAGAAATCGTCAACGAAAACCATCGCCATGTCACCCGCACGGGGGGGGAGGCGAGGAAGATGCATGGAAAAGCGAAAAGTGAATACCAAAAACGAGAATAAAAATAACTCAGAAGACGACAAGAACCACCTAAACCCAGCCCACAACTCTGAAAACGCGTCCTGGGCCACAATTGAGTGGCCGATTACCTAGACCATCCCCGGCACTGAGCGGAGGGGGTAGGACAGAATACGCAAAAACCCATCCCCAACCCAGCCCCCCAAAAAAAAAAAAAACATCGAGCAGAAAAAAAACACCTCCCAAAGTCCAGCAAAACGACAAAAAAGAATAATATATATATAAATATCGAGTGCAGTCAAGAAGCGAAAATCAGCTATCCACGGCGGCGCCTCGAGATTCATCTACGTAACGCTGGACCCCCCGTGCAAACGCGCTAGCCAAGTGAATTTGCAAACACCAAAAACCTCGTATAGCTCTCGTCGAAGTCGTGTAGCGCGCCGGAGAAAGAGGAAGCTTGATTGGTCCCGGGTCGTCCAAAAATCGAACCAAATATACTCCATCCGTTGTCGTAGCTGCACTGATTTTCCCGAGCAAGTACAGACCGTCGTCGCCCTTGTACCCAAAGTGGGTCCCGTTGGGAAGCACAGGGTTGCTGTACCGGCGGAGCCAATCGGCGTGCGACACGCAGCCATAGCCGGGAGCCAGAAACCGCTCGCCGTTACTCCGAGAAAGCTCCCGTTGTGCCGCGCCAATTCTCATTCGGCGGTACAGGCGCTTGGTTTGGCGGTGTTAGTTCGGGGTGCAGGCCCAGTAGCGCACAAATTGCGTGGCGAGAAAGCTGAAGGTCCATTTCCCGTTCCCAGGATGGACTGGATAGTCCTGTCCAGTGCGTCTCGTACATCACCGCAATGACGCCACCTCGACCTCTAACTGATTGATGTCCACTAATAATTTCCCCTTTGAGTCGTTGAAGAGGGGTCGAAACGTCGTCCTCGGTGACGTAGTACGGGGGGGATTTCTTGGAGAAGTTGTCGAGCACGTATTGCGTCAACCCCGCCAGCAAATACTTCGGCATGTCGCCACGGTCGTGGGGGTTGGCACAGGGCTTGCAGCGTCGAGCTACTACGCGCCGGCGATCCTCAGCGCCGGGCATATCGGAAGGAAGATCCAAATACAAGAGCTTTGCTCCGACTCACGTGTGATGCTTGCTTAGAGATAGAAAAAGAGCAGTTTTCCTTTCGTGCACGTGGAGACTAAGACCAAGCTCGTGCGTCTCTGGAAAACCCCTGGTTTTCCACCTAAGATACGCCTTCCAAGTATTACAAATACGTTCCCAGTGCCTGAACCCGGGTAATTACCGGGCTTTCAACCTCATACAAAGCAGTATCGTAACATGAAACTGTATGGTATCAAATAAATAGTATGCACATTTATACGACCCGAGCCATTTTCTATCCTTCAACGTGTGTACAAAGTGTGCTGTTGTCATCACATTAAACCGCTCCTTCTACCCAACTACACCAACCACCAGTACACCCACAGTAGTGTACGTCCTGATTCGCAGCGATACTCATGGTGTGGTCACAGACTGTGAGACACGGAGAAAAAACAAAACAAAATGATCGCAAATGAATGGGTAAAGCAAGTGGAATGCCGATGTAACGGGTACAAGAACACAACAACACAACAAGCCAGACTAGAAAATAAGAACAAAAATACCATAAAAAAGATGTAAAATAATTCTTAAATGAAATAAAATACATGGGACACCGAGAGACCACAAAGGTTGCTAATATTAGAAATAAAAGACATACATACATCACGATGAACATGCTCAAGGGGAACACCTTACGGCTGCACGCACAAAGCTTCACGAAGGAGAGGAAGATACTGACATAAGGACGGCAGGGGGGGGGGTGTAACAAAGGCAAAGAGCCAGAGAAAAGAGGGAAGAGAAAAGAGAGAAAATCGTACTCAAGGCGGTGATAATTACATAGATGGGTTTTGCCGTCTCGACAACAACACCATTTGGGGACCTTGCTGCGCCCTTTACCGTCTGTTTCCTGCTCTCGTCAATAGCGGTATCAAGTGTCGGCATTGTCGCTGTCGCGCCCCCCCCCCCCCCATTGAACAACTCAACAAGGAAAAAATTTTAAAGCTCTGCTAGAATTCAAGGTAGAGTCGGATCGATACCTTGCCACCCGATCTCTCATTCATTTTCTGTACTCGCCGACAGCTGTATCAGTACGGCTGCCCCCCCCCCCCCCCCCCCCTTGTCGCCGATCTTGGCGTCCTGAGCTGCGTGGCGTAGCCAATTCCTCTCCGCCTTGTCCCCGCGCCACCTCGCCATAAAATAGTCCGCCGCTGCGACAACCTCCTGACCCCAATTTCCACTCCTCTTGGCCGCCCTCGGCCACTACAACGTATATACTCCAAACAACACATTTCCGTGGACTCCTCGGTGGCTTGAAAAACCCTGAGTGAGATCGTCTGCTAGACATTGGGCCCAGTTCTTCTCTGGTCGGCTTGGTCTCGGGTTCTCACCATCGACTATCGTCCTGTACATCACCCGGCGTGTCAGCCGCTCATTGGTCAATCCTTCAATACATAAGTATTAACATTAATCACTGTCGCTTGTACTTCAAGGCCTACTATTGATGTTGGTAGGAACTGCTGTAAGTATAGGTGAGTATCAAGTTCATAAATACGTCGAATATGTTATCCCGAAGCCATTCAAAAGGATGAACAGGCCTCGAGGCCAACGACTCGAAAATGAGGAGCCTGAAATTGAGAGTGCGAGTACTACCACTGCTGCATACAGGTGGCCGGGACGCCGGGACCCCCTCTCTTGCATACTTTGGGGGTGAAAATTATACCTTGTGGCAATGAGTAGACATTGATCGAACAGAATACATGTAACAAACCCGACAAGGTCTCGGAAACTCTTCGATTCGGTACACCAATACGTCTTCGTCGTCACCCGTTTCCCGGCGGCATATATCGTAGTTTGTTGTTATCTGGTATGGCACGTTTATCCCACACGTGAAGCGTCGAAGCCTCATTACGACGAGGTGTGGGGTAAATTTATGGTGTTTTTACTTTGTTTCGAATTCGGCCACCCTTTCCGATATATGGGATGACATGGTTATCATCCTTTTTTGATCGTCGTGTGATCCGCCTCGACGACTATTCAGGGAGGGCTAATGTGGTGGCATTTCGTGTAATAGCTATGATGGGGCTATGATGGGGTGCAATACGTACCAGTATGCGACGATAGTACAATACGTACTTCACGTATGAGATCACGTGACGCACTATAGTAACGGAAACAGCTCCGTATATCATGCATGTAATAATATTTATGTATGAAGACACATGGTTCAGGGGACAGTCTGGTACTTGACTGGCCCCATTCATCTCACTCGGTTCTCGCACTCTATCATCGAGCTCTCCATGAGATAAGCAGCAAGAGGAACTTTGCCAAGAAGAATCGTGCCCTCGCCAGAATCGACGTTCCTCCTGTGTCCTCCTCTATCGGGCACCTCATTACATATATACACGTATGTGATACGAGTATTACTGGTGTGCTACATTGTTCAATATACCCACGAACAAGGACGTTTTTACGCCTATACTATGCAAGGAGGGGACCCGGCCACACCTGTGTATACAAAAGTGGCGAATCGTTGCGCTGAAGCATGTTTTTCGTCAGAATCCCACTCAGCGCCCCATAAAAAACGGGCCAATGTACGGGTTGCCGCACACACGTATCCGTTTCGGACCCCCGTACCTGTGCGGGTCAAAACAAAATGGGCCTGAAATCGCCGTTGGCGAAGGCGCATATTTTTTTGTGCATTTTGTGATATGAGTAGAGCACTCATGGGCTATAGATATAGAGAATACGTTGCGGTCTTGTAGTCTCAGGAATGCGAGAATAATCCGAAGAATGGATTAACCCGGCGGATATTCCGTTAGTCGAGAGTAACGTTCTTTTAGGAATGTATCCTAGGGCGGATAACCCGTTAGACGAGAGTAATGTTTCTTAACGCAGATAGGACCACGAAGTGAGAAGTTCTTATATTAGCAGAAGAACGATCGGTAGCCATAGGAAAGTTCTGTAGGCGTACATCAGATAAGAGGAATTTAGGAGAGCTTGTGGCGTGGGGTGGGACGAATATATCTGGGCGTCGAGTCCCGCCCCCCTACCTCTCACTGCTCTACCAGACCACCTCCTCCGCTGTCGCCATCAATAAGATCTATAAATCAGAAGAAGCGAAGCACTGCTTTCAAGCTGCCAGAACCACCTGCGTCCCTTACCACTACCCTTACCACTGCCCTTACCACTACCCTATAGCGGCCACCGCTTCACATTTTTGAGTCCTTCTAGACAAATAGTTTTATTTTGAGTTTTTTTATGGCTATCTCTTTTCTTCTGTCCGAGCATGAAACAAGTGTTCAAAAGCTCACACACATAGTAGAGGAAACTGTGGTTGTTCAATATTTTTTTAGGAAATATGCTCAAATCACTGCCCCGGTAACAATAACACCTCGTGAATACACGGAAACCCTTTTTCCTCGGTATTACGACATTACGGTGGGTACAAAAGACACAGAGACGCACATTTTGAGTAAATTTGGAAAACTATGTTCAAAATCCTCCGGGTCAGGGGGCCCTCCAGGCAACTCGCCTCAGGCTCGGGATGCGGGGAGACGCACATTTTGGATGATTATGCGAAAGTATGTTCAAAATCCTCCGGGTCAGGGGGCCCTCCGAGCACCTCGCCTCAGGCTCGTGGTGCGGGGCCGCACCACGGCCCCCGAACGCCTATACCAGGTACGTCATTAGAGCACTGATGTTTTATTTCTTTGTTTTATCCATCCCATTTATTTCATCCTCGCCCTACTCTCTCGCTCCCTCCCAGCAACAACTCAAATACGGGGTCACACAGCAGGCGCTCCTCTCCCCTCCAAACTACGGTACGTGCCTTTATTTTTATCGCGGGGAGAATTCTGCATTTTCTTCGCTCGCCGTCTCGCGTCGAATTGTGCAAACTCACTTTACGTAGCCGCTTTCTGCATTTTTTTTCATAAGAAAGAAACTCCGCCTTGGCCAGACTCGAAAGCATGTGACCTTGGCGTTAGCAGTAACGAGGTCTACCCACTATAATACCACCAGGGGCGCCGGTGACTACCCATATTAAAAAGTAAAGTTGTGTTTTTTTGCCCGGCGGCGCGTTTTCGCTCCGCGGCCTCCGGGCCGGTCTCGTCGCTGCGCGGCGGGAAATCGACCTGGCCGCGCGGGTCTCGCCCTCATCCGAGGCCCGTGGCCGGCATGGCACGCTCGCAAAGTCGAAAAAAATAGAGTAAATTTCACGGGGTTCCCCGTCCCACTCCGCCCAGCCATGCAGACAACGTGAAGCCCGGTCATCGCAAGCTTTATCTTTTAGGTCCCGGCAAATTTGGTTGCCGCACGACGGACACATAGAACGTGAGACACAGGGTACGCGCCTGACCGCGGAGAGGGGCCCACTCACGACTCTGCTCGGGCCGCCGCGCCCGCTGGCGGGACAGTGTCGCAGCGTGGCTGTACAACTTTCGTCGCGCAGCGGTAGAACCAGATATATGGGTGGATCATGAAGATCTGCATGCAGCGAAGCGAACGATCCCACCGCACGCCCGTAGTTCTATTTTCAACGGCAACAGCAGCAGCAGCAACAACAACAACATAACGAGGGGCACGCAGGGTGGCCGCCGCAACGTGGTGGCGCACGGTGTTGAGGTCTAGGCCTAGCTCCTTGCGACATCTCGTGTTTACGTGTGCTGGTGTGTTTGGGCTATATTTTTTATTCCTGTCATTCTCAGATCCTCACTTCTACTATTAATATTAATACTACTATACTGTAGATTTAAGCAGAACGTATTTTACCGATTTTACACTGTATTACGGGGGACCACAGTAATAGAACCTACGGTACACACAAAAACCTATATATTTAGCTATTTTTACCTACAAAAATATATGGTCCTATTTACTATGCCCCCCCGTAATAGTAACAAAAGAGCCGCGCGACGTGCAACCCCACAGACCAGTGCCCAACAACAACCATACAGCAGTAGCCTTACCTTCGTGACAGCGACGGGGCTCCTGTGCTGATTGTATGCCGTTGCTGTAGTTGTGTGTGCAGTGTTAGCAGGTTATCCAATCACGGCCACTTTTTTCCAGGCAAAGAACACAAACAGAGCTGTGTCACGACTATCCTACGCTACAGCAGTACACAGCACTACACAAAACAGCGGTTTTACAACAGCGGTCTTGGCTTTGTATCAGCCACGGTGCGTTTGTGTTTGTGTTGTTTGTAGTCGTATGTATAGTATTCAGCAACTTATCCAATCACGACCACGCTTTCAGGCAGAATCAAGCTCTATTCTATTATAATGTATGGTATCATACGTTTACAAGCAATGTCAGTCAACGCACAGTGTCCGGTACGTATCTGATACGAGTATCCCTACAGCAGTACCTCTGCTGCTGGTTGCTGGACCTGTGGAACTTACTATTAATATAAATAAGTGCGTGTGCCATGTACTACAGGTGTAACGGCTGTTGTTGTCGCGAGAATCTCGCGTAGCCGGTAATTTGTATCTCTCGCCAACTTGTGCGCGTTGGTGGATCGTGGACGGTAGTTATTGTTCGGTCACGGGATAGACGACGGGCTCCAATACGTAAGTGCTGTGGTGTACGAGTGCTGCTGTAACTCTTCTGGTAGAGTCGGAATCGAGGGGGAAGAATATACAATCAGGAATCACCACTAACAAAAGCATTCGCATAATCGCGCCTAGCCAGCAGGAAATGAAACGACAAACAATCCAGGACAACAGGTATATAGCATCAGTGGCATTGGGTGACGAACGAAATACGTACACGCATCTGTTGCAGCCGTGGTCTCGACACTCGTGTCGTCTGAGCTAGCGTCGCCTTGCGCCTTTGGGCAGTCATGCGAGTTGTGGCCCTCGGTGTGGTAGCAGAGAGAAATAAAAAAACGCCAACCTTGCCAGCGTACCGGCTGTGTACTGCGACCGGTGCTGGTGCTGTTACGTTCAGAGGCAGGATTCGCACAGCAGGAAGCACACGAGCTACTAGCAGGGCACAACGGGAAAAAGCCCAGCCACTCGTTCCCATCCGCGACAATGGCTAATGTATAATTCTCCCCGCCACGTCATAACACCGGATGGTCAAGCAACCCTACATTTTTGTCCCCGTTCCATGAATGATTTGTTTGTTGAATTCATGTCACCTACAGCGGGAAAGGGACGGGGTTGCATATATATGCCCCTGTTTCCCGCACCTTACACCCCGTGCAACAAATTTCTGCGCCAAAAACGAGAGGTTTGCTAGACTCCCAGGCTACACTCGCCTGCTGCCTGACGCTGTTTGGATGGGTCCCGCTGTGACCTGTGATCTGGGATATCTCCATGTTGATGCGATTAACGACCAACTAACCGTTGTGTGCAGTACAATAAAGGTCTCCGGATAGCTCTCACGTGTGATTTTATTTCGCTGCGATGTGTTCGGATATCACCGCGGTCGGGCGTAGGTACGAGTTACACATCAATTTTGGAAAGGGTCCAAATATTTTGGCTCGGTCAAAATACGGCACTCGCAATCGCTGGTAACATTAACATCGATATGTGGCATGCCAGCTTGCGTCACAACGAGGGGAACACCCCACTCACCGAAGGAGAGCCTTGTATTAATATTCATGTCATTGAAATTTTCGTACTTTTTCGAACATATCTCTTCGTACGAGCACATTTTGACGAAACACGTTGCAGTCGACACGGCAAGCCCGGCCGGACACATTGGTCGAGGTCCGGGCGCGACCCGCGCAGTGTATAGCGTATGACAAGCACTCAAACTTTGTTTTCGGCGGGAATGGATAATACGATTTATGTGGTGTCAGTACGAGAGGCCTTACTTTGTACGTATGCACGGGTAAAAATGTTGTCTGTTTTTTGCCCTAGGCTCTCATGAGCACACAGCCCAGGCACATGCCAGGTGGACCACAGACAACTATCCAGAGCACAATGTTACGATGCTGCCGCCCACACGCCGTGCCTGTGCGGCACACTTATTTGCGTTGAACTGCTGTGGCTAGTTGTGTTATGGAAATGTTAGCACATGACCATGTTTGTGTCAATGTTCAAGTAGCACTGCTTATGTATCGTAGATCATACGTGTATCGTACATTGTATGTTTCGGCATGTAACGTAGTTATGCGGAGGAATAGCAACCGTATCGTATCTTCTCGTAGGATCGAGTATCTCACTCTCTTTGGACGCTCTCTGAAGTGCTCTCTACCCGGATCTTGATGGTATCCTAGCTACCTGTTCATCTCTGGAAGCTGCCGTCTCGTCTGGACTCTTGCATTCTCTGTGGAGTACATCTGTGTGTGTTGGCCATCTAAGCGCCAGTGTTTACGTGTTATCACGTCTTCTTCTCTCTACAGCACGGGAGTATCTTACTCCCCGGGCCATTGCTAGCCCGGTGTCATATCTCGGGTAACACCGAGGACACAGCCTCTGTCTACATTGCCAGGGTACAACGCAACTATCCATAATAGGTTATGAGCCTCGCGTTGTGCGTGTAGTGAACACACACATCTTCTCTGCGGAGGTTTCTTCTGCTGGAGGGAGCTTTCTGCTGGAGGTCTACATTGAGTCAACCCGTCTGCTGTTGGATCCGGACTGATCACCTGGATTCTCGGCTGCACATTCGGTACGCTACTGCTGTGTGTAAAGCATTCGGGGTTACAACTTCTAGGCGTTGATTCAGGTCGGCGAATAGAGTTGTGCAGGGTTGTTGGTTCGCATGTGCAGAGTACCGTTCAGGTATTCTGGGTCTGTGTAATTGACTTCTCGAAATCACCTGCGCGTGTCGTATCGCGAGGTGTAGTATGTCCAAGATACCTTCTAGCTGCTGGGTGCCGACTCAGTAGCGTGTGTAAGGGTGACGATCTGGCTTGGCTGGGTGCATCCGTTGTGGCAGCCTCATCAAATAAATATAACGTGCTCCACGTTTCCTGCGCGTGCGTCGTCACGCGAGGTAGGGTTTACATCCAAGACTACCTTCTCGTACCGGTTTGTGGTGCGTGCGTAAGGTTGCGGATTCGACCTGTCTGAGTAGTGCATCTGACCCGTGTGACTGCAGGACGTGGCCGGAGTTGACACCTCCGACGCCATACACCGCAGCCTAGTCATCTGTGGTAGGTTATTCCTGTGTCTCCCGGAGCATAGGAGTCTGGGCGGATACTGGTGAGTGTCCGGCGGACAAGGGTTGTGAGCTCCAGGGCTGCAATCCTGAGAAGCCTACATCCGTGTAGCAACAAGATCTTGCACCGTCCCTTGCGCGTCGAGATACGCAGGTACTCGGGGCGTTACGCGTGTGAGGAAAGCCTACGCGCTTTGAGCGTAGCCCCGTTCCCTGGAAAAGGATCGGGAGGCGATGACAAAATCGCCTTACACTGCGTTGAAAAAGACGCTCGAAACCGTTGGTCAATGCAAAGATCAACGGAACTACCGCGAATGGGCGGAAAAATTTCGAATGGCGGTGGGTCTTCATTCGCAGGACCTGCTGAAGATTCTTGACGGAGAATCGTGCCCCAGTGGCACTGGGATGGACGCTGCTACAGCAGCTTCAAACTGGAAAAGTCGGAACAACCAGTTGTTCTCCCTCATTTACTTCTCCACAGTTGAATCTGCTAACGTTTCCATAACAAAATACCTCCATGGGGGTGTCACCGTCATCCTCACCTTGTACGTGGACGATCTACTCGTGATTGGTGGCAACATCGAAGTAATCGAGAAGATCAAGGCGCAGCTCATGGACAGGTTCAAGATGACTGACATGGGAGATGTGTCGCGTGTACTTGGGCTGCAGGTCACCCGCAACCGTGCCGAAAGGACGCTTACAATCGACCAGGAGGACTACACCAAGTCCGCGCTGGAGCGATTCGGTTTCGCCAACTGCAAGCCAACACTGACTCCCGGATACGGACCTGAACTCTCCACAAAGCAGCCGGAGGAGACCCTACTGAACGCCGACGAGAAGCAGAGGTACCAAGCGATCGCAGGCACGGTCATGTACCTGGCTTCTGTACTCAGGTATGACATAATGTACAGCTCGGGTCAGATTTCTCGTGCTATGTCAAATCCGTCGAAAGTGCACATGGTGGCGGCCAAGCACATTTTGCGGTACCTGGCAGGGTCCACCGACTTCAAAATTGTGTACAAGAAGGGAGGCTTTAAGCTCACGGCCTTCTCGGACTCAAACTGGGCTAATAACCCGGACAACGGCAAGTCGACGTCGTGTTACATCATGATGTTGGCCAGGGCTCCAATCAGTTTCAAATCTGGTCTTCAAAGCCTTACAGCCATGTCCACAATGGAAGCTGAGCTGGTTGCATCGGCACTCGCGATGAAGGAAGCCGTGTTCTGCATGAACATGCTGACGGAGCTAGGGTTTGGGGAGCAGTTCGTTCAAGTGCCGCTTCACTGCGACAACACTGCAACTCTGCATGCGCTTGGAAACCGTTCATATAGTTCTCGAACCAAGCACATTGCACTCCGTTACTTCTACGTTCGCGAGCTGGTATCCGAGGGGAAGATTTCGACTCACTACATCTCCACAAAGGACAACCCCGCCGATATCGGGACCAAGCATTTTGCTAAGCCGCGTTTCCAACAGCTACTGGACATCATCAGCAGCTTCTGACGTCAGTATCGTCGTCAACATCTTATGTTATTTGTTTGTGTCATCAACACTGTGTTTGTGTTTGTGTGTTTGTTTTGTGAACCTGTTATATGTGGAAATCAGCTTGCTATTTCAATGGTCAACATTCGTCTCGAACCATTACTGGTTGAACGAGACATGTAGGATTGAAGGTTATGGTAAATTTGGTTTGTGCAGGAACGATAGCAGTACTTTTGCAAACACATAAATGTATGCACGTAAGGCACAAAGCATTGTTAAAATTGTACTAGTAAACGCATCGAACTACTATATTGCAGGAAATGGTTTCTTGACTGTTTTCTATTTTATCACTGACTGAAATTGTTTTTCTTGGTTTTATCATCGAATTTCACATTGAGGGGGAGTGTTATGGAAATGTTAGCACATGACCATGTTTGTGTCAATGTTCAAGTAGCACTGCTTATGTATCGTAGATCATACGTGTATCGTAGATTGCATGTTTCGGCATGTAACGTAGTTATGCGGAGGAATAGCAACCGTATCGTATCTTCTCGTAGGATCGAGTATCTCACTCTCTTTGGACGCTCTCTGAAGTGCTCTCTACCCGGATCTTGATGGTATCCTAGCTACCTGTTCATCTCTGGAAGCTGCCGTCTCGTCTGGACTCTTGCATTCTCTGTGGAGTACATCTGTGTGAGTTGGCCATCTAAGCGCCAGTGTTTACGTGTTATCACGTCTTCTTCTCTCTACAGCACGGGAGTATCTTACTCCCCGGGCCATTGCTAGCCCGGTGTCATATCTCGGGTAACACCGAGGACACAGCCTCTGTCTACATTGCCAGGGTACAACGCAATTATCCATAATAAGTTGTGTTTATCGGAGCCTGCGGTTCTTATTCCACCATCTACTCCTTATTTCTGCTGCTCTATGTGTGACAGATCCACGGGCACTCTGGACGGAAAATTGAAGGCCGTTTGGATTGAATATGAGTACCTCGAATGTTCTTATATTTCTGATGATTTGTGTTTCTCGCCCGAGGCGCACCCCAGAAATCTAGACATTAGATAAACATGCAAAAAACAAAAACCACGGTACAACCCCGCCTAGCAACACGGTCACCAGCGGGCCACACCACGAACGTGTCGCAGGTCTGTGGTGTAATGCTGTGGCTAGTTGTTTTATCGGAGGCTGCGGTCATTCATTCATCTGTCATCACCACCTATCTCTTCTGCTGTGCTGCTGTGGATGTGTGTGCGGTGTATCGTGTGCGCGTGAAGAAAAATACGATGGTGACTGGTACCACATGAAATCGATATTTGGTAAAATATAGTAAGATGGTCACGATGCCCGATTTTGGACTTGAAGGCGCGAATTAGATCCTCGTAGACATCATGTCATTTTTTTCAGGGCTTTTCGCGGGTCATGAACCGACCCGCGGGTCGGGTGACGGTGTGTTCAAGTTGTCACTGGTCGGGTCGGGTCGGGTCGGGTCAGGAATTGTTCAAAGTCTCACGGGTCGGGTCGGGTCATCGGGTCGACCGTTTTCGAATCTCGCGGGTCGGGTCGGGTCGGGTCTAGAGGCTTTCAAATCTCACGGGTCGGGTCAGGTCGGGTCAAAAGGTGATGAAAAACTCACGGGTCGGGCCAGGTCGTGACCCGCGACAAACGGGTCACTCGCGGGTCGGGCGAGCATGATCCGCATGTAGTTTTCTGCTGACCCGCGGGTCGGATCCGCGCACCCGGCTCGCGAATTCGACACCTGAAACCCTTCCCGCTCGTTCACTTAATAAAGGTTTATTTATCTCGTACCAATAAAAGTCAATAGTGCTCCTTTGGTATCATATTCGAACATTAAAACACCACCAAATCCATATACGCATACCCGCATCCATCTATACCCACTACAGCCAGGCCACACATCGCTGCGGGGCACAAAAATGAATATTCAATTGTTTTTGAAGAGTCGACCCGCGGGCCAGATCCGCGGGGCGAACCTGCGGGTCAAGATAAAAGGTCAAGGTGATTCGACCTGCATGAGACCCGTGTCTCACGGGTCAATCGGAAGGTGGCGGGTCGGGTCGGGTCGGGTCGAGTCAAGAGGGTTTGAAATCTCGCGGGTCGGGTCGGATCGGGACAGGAGATTTTCAAAGGTCGGGTCGGGTCGGGTCAACGGTTTTTTCAATCTTGCGGGTCGGATCGGGTCGGGTCAAGAGGCTTTCAAAATCTCACGGGTCGGGTCGGGTCGGGTCTGGTCAAGTCGACATAGCTCAAATGCGGGTCGGGTCGGGTCAGCTGACCTGACCCGACCCGACCCCTGAGGTTTGACCTGACCCGCGAAAAAAAAAAAGTTTTTTTTTTTTTTTTTTTATCATGCACGTAGCCCAGATACCACAGACAACAACAGCCCATGAGCAGTGCAGGGCGCGAGCTATAACCAGCGGGCTATACCGATATACACGCCTGCCGCCCACCAGCAGAGCAGGAAGCAGCATCACGCCTGTGCGCGGTAGTTTGTCCGGCTGTATTTGCTGCGGCTTCCTATTAATATTTCCTATTAATAGTTTTTTATTTGTTTATTGGACCCTGCGATCTGTAGAGTTGAGGGTCTCTGCTGTTGTGTGATACATGCATGCTGCCACAGGTACAAAAACACTGCTGCTGCTACTGCTGCTAGCTGCTGCTGCTGCTGCTGCTGCTGCTGCTGCTGCTGCTAGCTGCTGCTGCTGCTGCTACTGCTGCTGCTACTGCTGCAGTGCGATTTCTTTGGGCAGCCGAGTTTGGCCGAGAGTTCCGGCCCTTTCTTGGGTGCATCCATTTCTAGTTCCGTAAATGTTGTTCCACTACAGGTACTGTGCTGCTGTGTTTTGTGTGCCACGCATGTGTGTGCGGTGTGTGCCGCGTGTCACGCGTGGGGACTTTCAATTGTTTTTTGTCGTCAGTTCTCGGTTTTGTGCCGGAGGGGTCTTCTTCGCCGTGCGCGCCACAAGTATAATATAATGTTTCGTAGAAAATATAACGCATATAAAAGTGATTCAGTCGATAATAGTAGGAACAGTTCCACGCTACGTATTTCCGTGTGTGTTTTGTCCCCCACAAAGCAGAGGAAATTCAAAAAGGATCTACAGCAGTCTACTCTGTACATGTGTCTTATTATGTACAGCAGTAATATGCAGATATTTCCTAACGTCGTATAAATATTGTGTCATATGCGTATGGTAGGCATGCTGTATATCGTTTTCAATTCATTCTTGCGCCACTGCCCTGTAGGCACGTCCCGGAGGCGAACCTTGTACCTGGCACATATATGCGAAATACTTGCCAGGGGTACGTAGTACGTGCCCAAAAAAATAACTGTAAAAACGTGCAAAGTTGTAAAGAAGCATGCTACTATTATTACTACGAGGTACGGTCAGCTGTGCGTTAAAGGTAAACAAAATATACATTGCATATTGTTGTGTTTTGTCGTCTTCGCTGTCAGTGGAGTTGCGGTTGTTTCTGTCGCCGTGTTGCTATCCTAGAGTAGCGGCGTTGGTTTGTGTCAATAGCGTTGTTTGCGTCGTTCATATAGCGGTTGTTTGTGTCGCACCAGGTAGGTATGTACTCGTAATATTGTAGATTGGATTTTCTGAACTTTGTCTTTTGCGATGTCGATGGTGCCATTCACCCCTTTGCTGGTGGCGCATGCTGATGATCATGTCTTTTTCACCAATTAATTGGTACGAAGCAGTACAGCCAGTCGTGGGTACTTTAAAATTAAAAAACGCGCGGTGCCTTGCCAGACGACGATATCTGCACAAAAGTGGGACCCTGTGAAGGTTTCACCTGCTCAGCTATAGGGGTAAAAGATCGATGGACTACTCAGCCCAGGGTAGTCCTTATGACACTCTCCACCCCTCTGAACGACGGGATCTTTTGGGGCGTCGGTACCGTATACGGACGTACGCTGACCTACCCGCTTCGTTTCAATACCTGGGGGATCAGGGAGATGTGTCTTTAGGGACCACATGCACAATCATTTCTATAAAAGAAACGTTCGAGGTGAGCTTCGAACCCGTGCTCTTGACGATGTCAAATGTAAAGGTGTTACTGGGTAAAAGGTCGATCGACTACCCAATCCAGGCTTTCATTATAACAACCCCTGTAGTTATCCCAATGTAGTGCGGCACTGCTGTTGTACTGCAGGACGAGGTATATTCGAGTATGGAGAGTTGATGAGCGATCATCACCACACCAAACTGGGGACCACACCGAACCGAGGACCCGCATTAAAGGGCACCGCACTATCGCGGCACCACGACCACTGTACCCAACAATACTATAGGCTTCGCTCCACGTACATGTTATTTTGGACGCCTCTTTCGGTCGTTTCGCCGTGTTCCTTCGTCGCGTGTGCGTGGACAACTACTAATGGATACGTACTTGTAGACTGAAAACTGAAGGAAGACCCCTTTTATTTCAGCAAACACACCTACCCATCATCGTTACTGGACTTTGTTGCAAAACAAGCACCTCTCGCACCGCGAAGTTCTCGCATTGGTGAGGATTGGCCCCAGTAATGACTGGTGCTACGGCGGGAGGGTCGGGGTTTTTTCCCCCATATTTTTAGCCGATGATGAGAGCTACCCGGCCGAGTGACCGCCTTATTCTTGGCAATCATACAAAGTCTTCAAACCTTTTTTTTCCCGCGACATGCACAGCTATGGGATTCTTTTCTACTCTGCGATCACACAATATATGCATATATTTGCCTCCAATTTCGAGTGAGCTACAGAGCCACTCCCTCGAGTGGAGTAAACGAAGTAGCGAAAATGGGGTGGTACCTCCCCCTACCATGGCACCAGTCTAAGATGTAGGGTATCTAGCCACCGTCGTCTCCCTCCTGCTACTGTGCGTCGACGATCGATCTCTACGCAGCTATTTCTATCGCCAAACCCACTCACGCGGCACTCACACGGCAGATCAGGTATAAATGATATATTCGCCAGGATGACACCTGTCTGATTTCCCTGGTCGTGTCGATCTGTGCATCGTCTTGCCAACTCCCATAGACTTCAAGGCGTGACTTTGTCCGTGCGCATCATACAAATATACGCACAATTGTCCGCCTTTCGTGCACACGTAGTACCTAGGACTGATGAACCGTCCACAGCCTAGCTCTACTAAAAGGGAATGATGTCGCCTCTTGGAGGCAACGTTAGTCTTGTCAGTAGCGGAAAATCCCCCCCCCCCCCCCCCCTAGAAACCGATTCTAGCAATAGACGAGGAAAACGTTGCGATGAGAATGGCCAGACAGAATTCAGCCTCGGCGGGAACCACTATTTCGACTGTGGTGCCCATAGCACTTCCCTCCCGACCCCCCCAGCCCCCCCCCGCTCCCCCACTCTCCCCCCCCCCCCCCCCCCCCCCTCCCCCTTTTCCACCCCCCCCCCTCGGACCCCCTATCCCGTCCCCGCCCCGGCACGCATTGGTGGCGACGGATGATGCAACGGTTTTTATCTGGACGTATTGCACAACCGCTGTAGTCCCCTCTGTCTCACGCCTATCCTACGGGAAGACCACTGCTGCTGTGCGATCTGACGACCGCACGTGGTGGACTAAGACGGCGATACGCGCTAGTATCCCAGCCTACGTAGTAGGAGCCCCGTCGGGTGTTCATCCGTGACGCCCATGCTTTTACGAATACTTGAGATAGGCTGTGCGAACCAAGGCCCATTTTGAGGCCTTGTACTTTCTCGCGCTCCCCCCCCCCCCTTCCTTTATTGCCCCTCATTCCAACATGAAATAGTTAACGAGGGTGTGGCAAGAAGGCGATAATTTCCCCCCAAAGAAAGGAAGAACTACCCGCCGGCTTCGTTGGCGACAACTACATCACAGCAATATTCGTGAAAATCGGATGACGGGAAACAGAGGAACAACAAAACGGATTGGAGGCGCTATCCGCCAAACTAAAATATTGATGGATCCGTCCAGCCACCCGTCAACCGGCTCAAAAGGGGCGCAAAACGCCTCCCACGCAAGCCTAAGATGTGCAACATATGCTTTGTTTGTCCCAGGGTACAGCTTTGAACCCGTCAGTTGGGTTCTCGTACGAGGATTGTCTGAGGTCGCAACTCACATGGTCAACTCAACGTGATATTGTTAATAATGCGGCTTTGGATGTGCAGTAAAAAATCGAGAGCGCAACAAACCCCGAACAACGACGCGTACCACTATGGAGGTTGCAATCAGGGGTGAACCTTTTGGAGCGAAATATTTCTGGTTGATATGAGCTTCTCAAGTAAGGAGTAACTATCCCAATATCGTTTGGTTTTTACAGTATTTTTGGATACAAACCTCCTCACAGGCCACGGCGTTGGTTTCTCGACAGTTAAAGCGTACGCTCTTTTTGGAAAAGGCGTTTTCGAGTAGGTGCTTCTAGTCTAGTACCCCCTTCGTAGCATGCTATCCGAACAGGCCAAGCCACTGCCGGTATTTATAGTGGTGCAGTACGTAGACGTTAGTTTCTGTAAGGAGAATACACCAGCAAGAAACGTCAAATGCATATGAGTGCGCGCAGTATATCTGTACACTTTCTATGTTCATATAGATAGATGATGCTAAATATCAACGACTCCAAAAAAAAAATGTTTGACAACATCGAAACGAGTGGTGGGAGATCCAATCTTCGGCAATGCCATCTTACCACGACGACGGAGTTTAACCGGATCGGAGGCAAGGAGTTCCTGCCAGCAAGAAATGCTCAAGCTATAACGTGCATGGCTCTGCCATCTGTCACAAAAGCGCTGTACATTCGTGCCGTCGCTTGTTGTGAGCTACAACAGCTGCGACGCCTCCCCTCACTCCAGGACATTCGAAACACCGGTCAATGGTGGGTGGTAATTATTTTGTTGGACTCACAGCTTGGGCTGCACGGTTCCGAGGACGCGTTTTGTGACTATGCGGGATTTCTCACTCACTTCACTGGAAAAGTAAGGAGGCCTATATCCTCCGGACGTTCTGCTTCAGCAGCAGCGTGAGAGTCCTGAAGATCTGGAGTTGAATTTCCGTGGGTTCACCATGTTTCACCGGCGTGAACCCTCGAGCCACTCCTGTCTGTCACCTGCTGCCTTAATTTCGTTGATGTATATAATGGAGCACCTTCCTAGCTGGATCCTCCAAGCACATAACGGCCAGGTTCCTTCGGTTTTCTACTATTCCACTTGTCAGACCGGCCAGGCGCGACCAACGCGCTACCAAGTGATTTGCGGGTGACACATATGTGCACTACGGGCGGACCCCTAACCCGTGGAATGAAAAGTGAACAGAGGGTTCGACTTTGTTCTTTATCTTTGGAGGTGGTACTACGAAGTGCCAAGTTAATGGCCTATTGCGGGTTTTCGGGTTCTCTGCGGGCACAGGAAGGCGCCCCCAGTTCGGGAGCTTATCCTCTGAACCTTCAAAGTAAGGGCAAGGAACTTCCTACACAGTAGAATAGGCCTTCCATTCATCCCTGGTTCAGACAGTCACTGCGCGTCAACGTATTAATCCTGACTCCACCGCGCTGCAATATTTGCTCGTCGTCGCCCGCCCGGTTTTCAGGTTAGCTTGGCATTAAGTCTCGACATTCTTGTATTCGCTTCGCTCTTTCGCCCACCCACAGTAGCCCCTTTAGCGCAACAATCCTATGTGGCGACACCCTTGCCGCCGCCGTCTTGTTGCGACATTCTTGCGGCATCCCTGTTATGCTCGCTTAGGCAGCTCAAACACTCCCTATACCGTGCCAGTAGAATTCTTCTACTGGTATATCTTAAACCTGATCACGGCACACCATCTAGACACATTGTCACAATATCATTGCCGCAAGGATATCAACAGACGAGATATTTACCACGAAATTGTCGTCACAGGATTGTTGTCGAAAGAATTCATCGTACCACAAGGGCACGTAAGCCCGTGTTCGTTTACAAAGGTTGAACCACTGACTACTAAGTTAGCGCTGACTGAGTAGCTCAACAATGGTGTGACCTTTGTATACTAACCAAAGAAGTACTCATGGGCTCGATACGGCTTCCCGCCGATAACATCCTCCGGGGTTGTTCAAGTCCTTAATCAGCGCCTGCTTTTGCCTTCATATGGTGCCCTTCCCTAGTAGTGCGTTCTTATACTCGAGTGGTTCACTCCGCTTTCAACTCTCTGGTTAAGTGTCCTTTATCGTGGTTCTCTCCACTGGACTTCCCTTTTTCTACCCACGGCAAAAAAAGCGGAAATACGGCTTCTGGCGGGACTCCAACCTCGGGCTTCTTTTGTCCGAAACATTTAGGTCAGCCACTCAGTCAGCGCTGACTGAGTAAACAACATCTGGTGGGACTCGAACCACATCTGGTGGGACTCGAACCCCGGACTTCTTTTGTTCGATCTATTTGGGTTAAACGACTGAGCTACTCAGTCAGCGCTGACTGAGTAGCTCAGTAATTTAACCTTTGTGTGAGAACAGTCTGAAGCAACCTTGAACGGTCGATGCGTAGCACTGTGATGATGAGTCTTAGCTATTCGTAGCTATGCGCAAAGGGTCTAGAGTATAAGTGGGGGACAAGCTGTCGGAAGCTCCCAGCTTCAATCTAGTGCAAGGAGGGCGGTAGCCCGTCGTCACCTAAGGTTTCCAAGATTGTGAAGCCGTCAACACTCTTGGCACTTCAGAGGGAAAAATAGCCGGAAAATTGCCGATCAAAAGTGACGATTACAGCGATGGCCACTGCGTGATTCGGGGGGTGATACAGACCGGTGTCCGAAATACGCGGCAAGGCGTCGTGCGGTACGGGCACAACATGATCCTAGCCGTAATGTTGAGTGTTCACGCTGCTCGAAGACGGCTGATCTGCATCACCAAGGTTATCGTTGTTTGGTTTGCTATCAAAGGGGTCCCAAAGGTGTTGAGGGCTGGATCCGATCTTGGGAGTCTGACATCAACTTCGTGTTTACTACATAAGGCCAAGAAAAACGAAATATTGAACCCTTGCCACGTATCACTGCTGTGCTTGTGTATCACACGCATCGCACGCATATATCATACCCGCCCTTAGTGTGAAGCTCGAACTCTCGCTCTGCGCTTGCGTGGGCCTCGGGACGGCTGCATTCCGATACCTGGATACCTGGACATCCTACCCCCCCCCCCCCCCCCCCCCCCGATATAGGAGTACAGGATACGAATAACGAGGATTAGAGGGCAAGTGAGAGCCGACTAGACCTAGGAGAAACTCGGACTGGGTCCAACGTGAATGATAAGGATTCAACCCTTAAACCAGCTAAAGCAACGCACTTCCAACCCTGCCCCCTTAGGTGGTGGCAACGACAACAAATATTATGATGATAGATGCGGCCTCGCTTCCGTACATACACGCGGTAGAAGGAGGAGAGTCTACCCACTTGCTCACAGTTCAAAAGCGTGTGGTGTCTGCTGCGAGTCTGGTGTGCAGCGATGCTGGCCACGAGGCCCTCTCCCTGATGAATTCAGAGGGGTGGAGGTGTGGAGGTGTCGGTAACTCGCTTTCCCGCGACGACGCATCATGGACGGGTCGGACAATCCGATTCCTGAGCCCCGCCTTAAGCTACCCCTCACATTCGCTGAGATGTCGCGATCGCAAGAAGAGAATGTGAAGGGCGTAACAAGCTTAATTAGCAGCCCCTGCAAGTCCGCACGTACATTCGGAGCGGAGACTTAATTATTGTCTCTTCATGGACAGCGTTATCGTCTGTAGGGTATAATCTACGAAGCTGTGGTAACCCTCTACGCGAAGTACGGCATGTATGATATCTAACAGGAAAGTCTATATATACGAAATACTTCTGGAATAATAGGTAACCTGTTTTGTTTCCCCCGTTTTACGCTTTTAGTTGGTACAGAGTAGACAGCCTGTATATAGTTAAGTATGTGTACGAAGTAGGTGTCTTGCTCCTCTGCCACTACTTCACTCTATCTTATATTCCATACCAATTCCCACTATTAATATCACTGCGACCAACCCTGTGTGCCTACGCTGCGCAACGGAAAACTCGGAAAACTTCTGGGAATCGGAGGGGTTAGACTTCAGTTTCACAGCACGGATGAAGCGATGGACGGATGGAGTGCTTCATTATGTAGGCAACTCCCTGACGTTTCCCGCAAGACATCTGTAGAATGGCTGGTCCAGACGTTGAAACTTCCCATTATCTTATTGTGTGTCGTACCAGATGTATGTATACTTCCTAAATTGACTATGCGAGTATTCTCCTTCTCAATCTAATTTTACTTACTGTAGCTGTAGCAGGTTGTTCCGTTGGCTAGTATTGCTACTGCCAATGATAACTTGCTGTACGGTAGTCCATAGGAAGCCGGCGTCCCCGGTGGCTTGGTAGGTGGTCCGCGAGCCTATCAAGATCAATTTCGTGAGTTCGAGTCTCACCGAGTGCATGCTCATAGGGACTTTTTCTTGCATAAAATTGATTAGCGGAAAGCGCGAGAGCGTGAATTAGCTGTACATTCGATGAAAATCGACGAGCAGCGGGAATGCTGAACCCTATATGCGTGATAAAAACTAAAGGCACGTACCGGGGGGGGGAAGGGACGACACCTGTGACCACGGCTTGTCCAGAAGATCGTCGAGGGTAAAACCTCCTACGAGTGGGCTGGAAAGTAAAAGTGATGAAGAAAAAAAAAAAAAAAAAAAATAGTCCATAGAGGTACAGGCTGGCATTCGTTGCTGTTGAGGTTCTCACAGATTATCAACACCATCCATCCCGTGTATGCTGTATGGTATAGTCCATCGATTTTCACCTGGTTGGTGTTAGATATATTCATACAGCAGTAAAAATACATAATAATTATTATTAATATTAATATCTTGTACGGATGGATATAGACTGCTACGAGAATACTATTTAATACGAGCTGTGCGCAATCATCAACCATACGTACGTGGTATGTGTTGACAAAAAATCCGTTGAAGCGGTGTATGTAATGAATCGTAGAGGTCGTACACGCGTAAGACACAGACTCAAGCTTTCGGGAGGACAAAACAAGAAGAGAGAGAATCAACGGGAAAAAAAAACCCATCCGTTTTTGGGAGAAAAGCGCACGCAACACATAACAATGTATGCGTTGGTTATTATCTATACACACGCAATTATTATTATTATGCTTGCCTTCTGACAAAATAGCGTAGATGACGTTCCTATATAAACCAAATATCCTTCCTTAAATCAGTAGTATCCCTCATACACACGCATTTCATAATATAAACGTTGGTCATGGTATACAACAAGCCCATTCCATGCATCAAATTTTCTTAGCTGAGAATTAACTTTCCGATGATAGCCGATAGCCGGACTCTTTGCGTTTAATTTGCATTTACGAGTTGTATTTCCCTCACAGTCAAAGTCAATGCTACAGCAGCAGTATAGAATATATATGTATGTATACGTATGTTTGTCAAATTTTCGTACTTTTGCCAACTTTTATTTTCGCACGCGAGCACTTTTCGGCGAAACAGCAAGTAAGTACTCCGGCACGTGAAACCCGGCCGGACACATTGGTCTAGGTCTCGGCGCGATCTGTGCACTCTGAAGCTCGTGGCGGGCGCTCAAAGTTTTTTTTCCGGCGGGAGTGGATAAGACGATTTCCCCGGTTTCAGTACGAGAGGCCTTATTTAGTACGTACGTACCTCTGAAATGTCGCATCTTTTTGGTCTTTCATGTGCTGCTGCAGTATGTACCAGGGTGTGCTTGCTGCGTGAAGATGCCATATGAGACATCATTTTCAGCCCATGACGGAAAGCAATTTTAATTTTGCCTAAAGACATGCCTCGACTGACACCAAAATACTTATTATAGTCTACTACTACTGCTGTAGGTAGGTTTCCTTGTATAGTATTTAACACTCGGCCCTACACCCTTGACAGTTCACGTTTTGCCTTGATTGACATGTTGTCTCCTGACATATCGATATTTGGTGTGTGATGGCACAAATTGATTTCTACTGCTGCTGGCGTGCTCTTTTCTTCTGCTTTTGTTGTGGATAGACAGCAGCAGAGCAGGGGCAACTCTGAAGCAGTGGTGCGATGTTCGCAGCAGCGGAGAGGCCAGCACAGTCAGCAAGTATGTGCCTACGAGTACCTGTTGCTCGTTGCTGCTGTCATGTTGGCTGCTACGCACCAGGCACAAGCTACTTGCTCGGCTTGCTGCAGTCTGCAGGCATTTTTTGAATATTTTTTTCTACGTAGGCACCCAAGAAGTGGAATCGATTCGTGCCGCCAGTGTGAAGCTCTGTCATACCACCAGATATAAAACATGTCATGTAACTACGATTAATATGTCGTTCGCACAATTATCGTACGACGAAGCACTGACTGATGTTTGCCCTACCTTTGCTGCAGCTGTACACTACCGGGCTTTTCCTGCAGCGAACAGGGTAATAATAGTAGTATAGCGGTGTGATTAGTACAGCTTAGTCAACCGAATGGGTACAGCAGTATGGGCAAGCCTGAGATTCTTATTGGGGCGCCATCTTGAAATACCCTTGTCATGCGCGTACTATTAGGCTATTCTACAGGATTTAGTGTAGAGTTCACTACTGTCTGAGCCGTTTTTTCTCAACCCAATTTTCTTAGCGTTCTCCAAAAAGTGAGCATTATGTTCTTATTGGGCACTTTCTTTGTAGCGGGCCTATACTGTAGCAGTACCCTCGTCCTACCGGTACCCTCTCTCTGCTTTTATATTAACTACAAGTAGTGATCCAACTTTTTTTCCACAAACAGCAGAAGTACAGCAGTTCTTCTGTCCTCAAAAATATGTGCGTGTGTTCATCACATGAATAATGATGGGCGGGATGCAGTTAGGTACTATATCCGAGTATTATTAGTATTGTTTCGTTCTTGCGCCACTCCCCCCTAGGCACTTCCCGGAGGGGAACGTTGTATAATATATGGATGTATGTGATAGGTATCGATCCTACTGAAGGAGCAAAATGAAAGTAAAGCCTTGAGATTATATAAAAAAGCGACATTTATGGGGGAGGCGCCTCGCCCACAAACGGCGATTTCTTACGTACGTACGTAGACCTTCGGCATCTAGTGACTGCCGATCAATCAAACTGAATACTGCCGCGCTTTTGTTCTGGAGAGTTCTTCACTTTCTGTTACTCTTTTTTAGAACAACGCTACGAACACATTGTCGGATGGCAAGCAATAATAATAATAATAATTGAATGCTGATGATCCGGTTGTCTGTTGGTGCGATCGACAGCTATAGCTGTCACAAATGACTCTTTTTTGCTGTGTAAATTTTTGACTGAGGTAAATTATCTATTATAGTAATTGAAAAACGAAACACGTGCGATCGTACTGTAAATCATTTCGATTTTTATTCTCATCGACAGGCAATTCTCAATTAATCTCTCTTGTGGTTGAGTGAATCGGCTGTGATATATCATACCAAGTACCACATACAGTAGTACTATGAGATACACTGGCTGTACCAGGTACCTGGTACATATGATGCGATACAAGCACTCCATCGAATTCCAGCGAGCCGATATATATATTCTGGAACAAATAAATCGATTAATCGGCTTTGCTGAAATCGATTTTAATTAAAAATCGATGGTGCGCACGACGTATAAATACGACCCACCGTAATAAGAAGGCAGGCCAACGGTAAAACAGTCAACGGTAAACAATGGCTAAGAACGAAAACAAACAATGTTTATAAAGAAAAATATGTACCAGGCACGTTGTTGTTCTCACAATAACTCTCACATGAAGGAGTCGGACTCCGTGGTCACACAAAGGTGCTGGAGCCCTACGAAGATCCGAAAAACCATACAAATCGAAAATTGGCTGCCCAAAAATACACGAGACGAAGAAGGCGCACACAGGATGAAATCAAAATGTGCAAACTGAACTATCATGGCCGCGGGTACTATACAGCACAGAGTTCCCCCCGCTCCCGCAACTACAAAATGTTCCTCGCACTTGCGATTCTGATCTGAAAAACAGAAATTCTCGCGCAGGGTGAGTTCAATCGGTATGTTCCCCGCTCGTCGACGCTCTGTCTCGCTCCTTCTTCGAATCCAGCCTCCTACCGGTGCAATAGACTGTGCCGTAGTTTGGCCTGTGGTGGCGCCTGCCTCCGCACACGGACATCCGGATTGAGCATTGCTGCTCTGCCGCTGCTGCCAATAAAAAAAAGACGCGCGAATCGTAAGTGTCCGTGCCTGACGTACCACGTACGACTCAACTCTATCTACTGCCGGCTGAGCCTCGCGGTCACACGCAGCAGCAAGAAGGCCTTGAGGGTGAGTCCGTACCTGGTATGTACTATACTTGCGTATATTATGGGAGCTTATTGATTATAGAGGAAACCAAAAACTGGAGGGCTTGGCCTCAGAAGGCCTCAATCAACCAATCAACGGTCTACTCAATCAAAAGGGAGATAGGTGGAAGTTCGTTTCTGCTTTATTTGATCGTGAGGCCGGGACCCTTCGTCTATTTCGGTGAAAGGTTCGAGAGTCCACGTGCCCTTCAAGAACAAGAATACTTAAAAACCGGTAATATGCAGCCCAGGTCTGGCCTTATTAGCTATGCCAAAAAAATACCGACTACCGGTATGTTGTTATTTTGTTAAATATTAACCTGTTTTAGAGAGACAAAACAGTACCAGGTACCTGGTAACAAGTAAAAAAGATGTCTTCCTCCAAGCCTCCAAGCGAAGGCATTTCCAACTGAGCCACCCGGAGATATCAAGTACTTGAACCATCCACTTGATACCTACCTGATATATATCTCAGAGAACGTCCTACAACACCCGATCTCC
Organism: Macrocystis pyrifera; assembly: GCA_031763025.1. Classification (NCBI taxonomy): domain Eukaryota; class Phaeophyceae; order Laminariales; family Laminariaceae; genus Macrocystis; species Macrocystis pyrifera. The sequence continues at coordinate 3,978,763 of JASSKH010000033.1, read as the reverse complement.
CTTATATTAGGAATGGCGGAATCTCTGGGACGCAGCGATTGACAGATCTCAGTAAGCATCAGCACAGTAAATCGTCGTGACTGTCAGTTGAATAGTCCCTTGCGGCGTTGAAGGGTCTTGTGCAGTTGGACGAGCATCACCTGCATGCTGGAGATATGCAACGTTAACTCGTATGTCGATGTCATGTATTTTCTGTTCGATGATCCGTTGAGACGTTGAGAGGTACTGTGCAGTGTGACGAGCATCACTTGTCTTGCATGCAGCAGGAGGAATACAACGTTCACTCATACCGATGCTTTGTGTTTGAAGTTACTAGATAATAGGCGTTGAGGTCGTGCCGGGTATAGACATGGTGCAACATGCCCCCGAGCCATGTGGCTCTCGGGCCATGTGGCTCTCGGGAGAGTGTGGTGCACTATACACCGAGTCACGTGACGCTATTAATAGGGGAGGTACGAAGGGGTGTAATGTACTAAACGTCAACTCCAGAATGCATATCTAGCGTATACGTCGGATCTACAGTACATCGTGCTACGGGTGCAACCAACATCCCCCTTGCTCAGTATACGATGTTGCCAAACCCCCCTAAACACCCAATCACAGCCAGTATTCCTGGTGATGTATATTCGGCAGGAAACTGCGGTGGTAGCAATACATCTCCCTGCATGCTGCCTCGCAAACGATACTTGAATAAAGGGCATACACAGAAAGTCGTGTGTTGATGCGCTTCGTGTTCGACGCGGTCGCCGGGTCTCTTGCAAAGTGCACCGCTCTCTGGGTATCCCCGGAAGCCCCGATACAAGGCGTTCTGAAAACAGGAAATGGCACTCGACATAACCACCATGCTAACGCCGCCTAGGTTGCTTCATGGTTCCTACCAGTCCGTGCTATACGTATATACGTGTATGGTCAACTTCCAAGGTTGAAAGCGCGACACAATCTTGCGCCCCAGAAAACCAGCGTACACGAACACCTGCCTACAAGTTCCTGTGCATCAGGTATATCACAGTCCCACCGAAAGCATGCTTCTTGACGGTGGCCTTGCTACAGCAATAGTATAGTCAGCATCAGCGAACACCACCACCAACTCAATATCACTACCGTATTCCACTCTGGGTGTATATAAAGAGTGTTCAGACAGAGCTTAATCTGAATACGAAGCAATCCTTATTCTTCCGCCCAGAATGGTAACACGCAAGTTAAAAGTCTCCCCTGGGACTAATTTCCAAGCCAACTTCATCTAAAACGAAGGGGGGGGGAGGGGGGGGGGGGGGCATACAACGAAAATGATGCGTCTGGAAATATCTCGTCGAGACGTTTTTTCGATAGACGCGTCGCTCAGCGTATGTACCCCTCCCTCCCCGTGGTTGAGCACGTCGTCTTGGAAACGTCCGAGGGGGGGGGGTGCTATCTTTTGTGATATGTACGGTACCCTAACCGCTGTCCTCCATTGCATCTCCTTTGGCGCATTCATGAGAATTACTGCTCTTACTGCGGTTGCGACGTATGGCCGTGTACTGTTTCGCAAGCCGCGTCAGCACCAACTATTACGGGGGTCCATAGTTAATAGGACCTATGGTATACATAAAAAACTATATATTTACCTATTTTTACTAACAAAATTTGGTCCCGTTAACTATGGACCCCCGTAATAGTAGAAAGGCCAACCACCTCTCCAGCTCTTGCGGTCGATTTTGGGGCCAGTCGGTAGTGAGGTAGTCCTACAGACCAGAACTAACATGTCACATTTCTGCTGTAGCTTCAGCGAAAGTCAGGTGCGACATTGTCGACGTACCGGCACCCCTATCCAATCAAATGGCAACCAGAGCACCCACCAACTCGCCCTGTATCTTGCCGGACATTAGTCCGCAACCCCTTGAGGCAAAACACCTAGGAACGCTCTCTCCCAGGTTGGACTAGATGAACACCTGCTAGGCATCGAATCGCAAGAATCAAAATCAAACTCGCATGCAATGTCATCCAACAAAGAAAAACAAGACGGCTCTACTGTAATAGATCGAGCCACAAGTCTCAAAATAAGCCCCCTTGCTACTAGTTTCGCCTTCCCCCTGATAGCAAGGCAAGGCGTGCTCGTCGATCCTCCGTTTGAGCACCCACTTCGCCGTTGTGACATTCAAGCCTCTTGATTGCTAGAAAACATCGAACGTCACTGCGTGAGAGTCAGCCCACGGACTTCCTTCCCCAGCGCCTGACGCGATATATCGTAGTATTCGTTTGTCAGGCAGGTAGGATGGACAGGGCTTTGGCGTGCGGCGCGTGTTAGTGGACAGAGGCCCAATTGAAGTCCTCCCAAACTAAAACCCGGGACCTCCATCGAAACCCTCTGCAGTGCGGGTAGTCTTGCACGCGTCCGACCTCGCGGTATACCACAGTCCTGCGGGTACAGGGCGTATGTCCTCGACTTCCGGACGACGCGATGCAAAATTGCTGGCGCCTGCAATGATAGTGGCGGCGGCGATGAGGGTGTGTCTTAACCCCCCCTAGAGAGCATAGGAACGAACGGAACGGAACGAGGCTGTTCGTGGTCATTCGTTCCGTGCCTGTGTAAAAAAAACGTGTTTGGGTCCATGCAGAATCCTGGGCCTCGCCAGCCGAATCAGTACGAACGGTATCTTTTGCACACGCCAGAGCACATTGGTGTCCACATCCATCTTCGGTGGTGTCCATCTACATCAAATGTATATGTTCCTGTTCGGTCGGGCCGTTTGGTCCTCCCAAACAAGAAAAAGGGGTGCAACACTTCTTCTTCCTCTTCCTAGATATACAGTTTTTCTCTGGCTGCACTGAATCTATTCGTTTCCCACAACCAATCAGCATCAACTCATGCATCAAATAATATTCCATCCGGTTCGTTCCAATGCTCTCTGGGGGGGGTTAAGACACACCCTGATAGCGGCTTCTGCGATTGCTTCAGCGGCGACGGCGGTGGCAGTATCGGCTTAGATGACGTGGGTGACAGCGGCGGCAGCGATGATTGCGATGGCGACAGTGACTGCGACACGGGCTGCATACCCAAACTTATCGACGATCCCCGTTGTCGCTGTAAAGGCAGCGCTGGCGCTGGACGATCCCCCCCCCCGTCTATGATCGTACGACTACATCCATGCAATATATAAGTACACCCCCCCGCCCTCGGCCGTCGGCGCCACTGCAAGAAATATCTCCCCGTATGCCGATAGCCGTCCAGGACATGCCCACCACAGGTGGCTCCAGGTCGCGTTGTGGGCGTCCACTTTATAGGCAGAACTTAACCGTGCCTTGCCGCAGTTCCACGGGTGGTCGGTGCCGGTGCTGAAGAAGATGCGCCACCTCGATTTCGAGTATGATTGATAGATCCGTGTGACGTGGCGAAACAACGGTCTTCCATAACGAGAAAGCAGGCGCGGAAATGACGTCTGTCGGTGGAATATCTACTGTAGTGTGGTGACAGCATGTCCCGCGTGTGTCCCTCACCCTGGCAATCATGTTGATGGCGTCGATCACCCCAAGTCATCCCCAGAGAGGTTTTATGCGGGCCACAGCGGTATGTCCTCGAAATACGCTCGGAGCTTCGAAGGACGACGACATCGTGAGCTCCAGCATCATGGAAATTCGGCGCTTCATCACTCCGTCGAGTTTTTGGAGATCGAAGGGTCGCATGCTACAATAGGGAGTAGGTATCACTTGAAATTTATGAAGCGCCTCTTGGGGAGCTCTGTACATCACCCAACAACCGACTTTGAAGAAACTTGAGCTTAAGGCCGATGAGCATTCCCAATGGGTGATGTATCTCACAGATAGCTTGTAAAACTTTAAACGTCAGACCCCAAAGTATTGGGTAGCGCCTCAGTCATAGAGCTCCATCGGAGGATAAAATGTTTCGTACTCTTGTGCTCTTGGCGAATGCTGCTGCGGTAGTCAGGCTGTCTCACGTACTCAGGTTTTGGTGATTACGTTGCCGTTGTCCAAGTCAGTGGCGAACGGAATACTGTTCACACGGAAGGATGCCGGTCAGAACTCGCGTGAAGGCCGTGGGCATGTCGGACTTCTCGTCCAGGAACTAGGTAGGGCTGACTCGTGCGGGAAGCATCATGGATGGTCATCTTCATGGGCTCCGCTCCGCCGGGCGCAGCTCTTTTCCCGGACAGATCCACGACTAACAGATATCTGGTGGACGTTGTAAGGGTTCCGTCAAGCGAGTATACTACATTCCTCCCATTATTCGGTCCAAGGCACCAACCACCTAAACACAATAAATCCCTATTGATCTGTCACCTCACGCAACGTTGTAAGCGTGGCAATAGGCGAGAGAAATATTCAGATTGCGTCATCAATCCAATCGCATATTTCCAGGAGCCGTTACTGTTACGGTAAGAGTCAAGTCGGGGATGACCCTAGTGGCCCTAACGCACAAATCAGTTTCCCTTCGGGCGAGCAACAGGCTGTTTGTAGGACTGGTCCAAAAGGTAACCAAGGTTCTGTTTGAGCCTCACGGTAAAAGTATGATAACTTAACACACAAAGATATTCGAGTATTTGCGTGCTGCACTCAAGGAAGAAGTAGTACAACAAGGGGCGAAGCGAGGCAATAGCAGTGGAGGGCCGCAAGCCAGCGACGCCCTACTGTAATGTTTGCCTGGACGTCTACCGTGGAACACGAACTTGAAGTAGGCGTAGCATGGTAACCTATGACAACTCGTCGAAAGTAAAGAATATACAGAATATGCTATGAGCCTCGTCCGAGGAGGGATCAATTTCAAGCTACACGATCAATTTCAAGCTACACGTAGGCCGACAGCTGCAAAATTGACATGCAGAAGCATTCGACGCGGTGGTAATTAAGATCCAAGCCTGGCACCCTGACCTCGGTTTTTGTGTAATAAAAAGTGCAGAAAAAAGGCAACACCTTACGAAAAAATTTTAACAGTGACGAGGGCTACCCACGAATTTATGGGTGTCGCGGTAAGCTGGGTGGCGCACAAGCTTGCCACGCGCGAGAGCGTCCTCTGTGTCACTCGGTACGCCGGCGGTTTATCCTACAACGGCGTTGCATCAGTGGTGGGGAACGTGAAAGGGGAGAACTGTCATATCGACAAACGGTTGGCACCGAAGGCACAAGTGTGACGCATAAATCGCAACCCCGTCGTCAGCACTCGAAAGGAGAACCATGACTCCCGAGTATATACGTATGCACTACAGTAATCTGCCTGGTACATATGTACGTGTGCGATTGGTAACCAACGACTGACCACTTTTGTTTTCAAGGGGGGGCTTCAGCAACGATATACATGGTGGTAACTGAAACGAACACTAGTGGAGGACGAAGACATTCTTCGTTTGAAGTTGACTGGCGACGAGACATCGCGGTATGGGTCGGGGTGGTGATGAAAGGCGACGACATTTTTTGTTGTTAATTCCTTGGAAACGAGACCCAACAATGGTTTTGGGCTGGAAAGCTATTACGAAGACGATGAAAACTTAGTTTTGAACGGTAGTACGAACGGGGCACGACTGCAAGCACCCTGGTATTCGTACAATATTTCAGTGACCAGTTTGTGGACAAAGAAATTACATCAACCTGCAGTCTACCGCGTTTTTTCCCGCCCCGTAAAAAAGACGACGTGGTGCTACGACCCGTCAAGCTGGTGCGACCTCAGGCGACGATGGTATTCCGGTGGCCTATATGATGACGTGGCAGCGACCCCAGGCTCGATATCCTGGCAGTCCTAAGTGATGGTGTTGCGGTAATTTTGAAGGCCGTCCTCCGGCAATTCCAAAGGATAGTACTGTGGCCCGATCCCAGAGAAGGTTTATCCAGTGAGTCCACGGTGAGTATCGGCGATTCCGAAAACGGCTTACCAGCAATTTCATGATAAGCGACCCTGGGTGATACGGTACTCCAGCTATCCAGGTTGATGAGAATGAAGGCAATCCCAGCCAATAGTAGTTGCTCCAGAGATTCCACAGTCCGTAGTTTTGTTAGATGCGGGAGTCCAGGCGCTCTTATAGCTGGAAGCCACCGTCTACGCCATCGCCGAGGTCGATGAACGGCTTTTCTTCGTTCTCAAAAGAAAAGAGGTGGGTTCCAAGGACCATGGCAGAACACACTCCCTGCTTGAAACTGTCGGCATCGTTGTGGAAGGTGTTTTTGTGAAGCGAGTTCTTCGTGATGACCACTGCCTTTCCTCCAGGATTCCTTCCCTTGTCCGGGTGGCCGGTGTACTACTTGAGTCCCCTCGTAGCAATATGGTGAGGTTACCATCGATGTTGCTCGTAACGTTGCTGGTGTCGTTATGTTTACCCACTTTCAGAACCTTGGTACTCGGACGTCGAACATTTCGTTTTATGCAGTAGTGTCGCCCGCCAACGACGTAGTACGGCGATCCCGAGAGACTCACAGCTGGTCTCTGCAGAAGTACGAGCACTTAGCAAGTCGATCTTCAGGGGCAGTTTGTACTCGACGTACCTGATGGACCGCAGCTCCGCATGTAAATTGCCAACCATACCCATAACTTGTTAGCGGGTTGCCTGCACATGACAGTGTTGTGGACGTGCTAGCCCCGAGACTTTGCGAGGCTCAGATTAAGCAAAATATGTTGAAAAGTGCCGATTCCTGGGACAAGACCGAAGACGACGAGGGGAAAGGTGAGAGTCGACGAGAGTCGATGAGAGCGAGCAAGGTTAACGCGATCATCCTTGATGAGCGCGGCAAGATTCACGCTCTACGACTAGATGTACCATACGATCCATTGTACTGACTGACTCTCAGCAGTATGTTTTGTGCTTCTCCGTGCTATGGTTGCGAATGCCCCAACTACCGACGACGGACGACCCAGCCTCTTCTACTGTAGCCACACCTCATATTGATGGCTACGTATGGATCGCAAACGATGGTATGTTGGGGCTACGTACAAGTTGTGTGTATACCCTTGCTTCAAGAATACTCCATGTCACTGAACATTGACTAGATAGGCTACGCAATGCGCCTATCTGCTACAGACGAATTGATACCGATAATCGACTCAGTCGGCTGCCGGCTACTGCTGATGTAGCAAATTACCCACGGTACAGTACCTGCAATACCCGGTGCACGCGCTGGGTGTTCGTGCCCGTCAAGCTTGTCCATTTCACGTATCCGTTGCAAGTGACCGTTTCCTTTCCAGTTGTGGTTGTCCCCTTGTATGTGTTCAACGCACGGGTCCGTCTCGCGTGTGCGTTGCCCGTGTTCGTTGCACGTGATCGCTTTAAGCATCCGACGTTCGCACCTCTTCCACGTGTCAATTGTACGCAACCGTTTTATGCACCCGATGCATGCGCCCATTTCACTCCCACATCCGTACATGTGGCCTGGACTCCCCCGTTGCACAACGTAGGCGACAAATATTCCTTGTGGAGACATTGAACAATATACTACACCATTGGGCGTACCTAATTGAGAGGTCGTCAACACCTTTTCGGATATGCTACATTGTTCAATGTCTCCACAAGTTTGGTTTTACCGTACATTTCCAGCCAGGGGCTTTTCATTTTTCCAGTGTGATTGACAATAACGTGCGCAAGCGGATCGTTACGTTGAGGAGACCAACAACTCTGCTATCAAACGTTGCTCGTGGTTACAACACATACTGCGACAACACTGTGGCGTCGTCTTCGCGAGAAATGGGAGCTCGGTGCTTGCCAGTACTGGGAGGTGGTGGAAGTAGTAGTAGTAGTAGTAGTAGTAGTAGTAGTAGTAGTAGTAGTAGTAGTAGTAGTAGTAGTAGTAGTAGTAGTAGTAGTAGTAGTAGTAGTAGTAGTAGTAGTAGTAGTAGTAGTAGTAGTAGTAGTAGTAGTAGTAGTAGTAGTAGTAGTAGTAGTAGTAGTAGTAGTAGTAGTAGTAGTAGTAGTAGTAGTAGTAGTAGTAGTAGTAGTAGTAGTAGTAGTAGTAGTAGTAGTAGTAGTAGTAGTAGTAGTAGTAGTAGTAGTAGTAGTAGTAGTAGTAGTAGTAATAGTAGTAGTAGTATAGTGGTCGTAGGTCGTAGTAGTACTCTCTCGTCGCTCTCACCAACTCCAACTGCGACTTCAAAAAAAAAGACAAGCAAACTGAAAACAGCGCTCGAGTGCATTTCTTCGAGGGCAATAACAATTCAAGTACAGGTATACGTGCGGTTGGGAGACAATGAAGAAGTTACCTGTTATATCTATTTGTCATGAAAAAATTCCAATGACTGTCAAATAAGTACTCACGGCAACAGCACAGCCGACTCGTGGCAACAGCAGCAGTAGAACTTTAAGATCATTGTCATCATCAATAGGCAGCAACAACAAGTCTACGTACGATAAGGGAATCATGAAAAAAAGATCTGCACTTGTGCTGAAATGCGTATCTCTGCGTTTAAATTAGTGGCTGCCACAAGCACAGTACATACCCATGGTTACAGCCCAGACTCGTAGCAACGACAGCACAGACCACATTGCGATTTTATTTGGTAGCAATCTTCTTGGGATTTTTTTTCATGCATTTCGCCTCCCCGAAGTCGGAAAATAAACCATTACCTCTACTTCCAGTACGAATTTTGTTTATTATGCGTCCCACCAGGTCCGACCAAAGTCCCATCGCCCCAGCGTGTACGTATGTGTATCAAGGTACCAGATTTTGTTGTATATCTTTCGAATTGTCATGTTACTATTATTCTCTGCGACGTCGGGGGGGGGGTCCCCTGGCGTGGTACGAGAGTCGCGACACCGGCCGCTGACTCTCGTTACCTTATCGTACTGCCAGTACCCGGGAGTTTCCCCCCCCAACCGACTGGCCGGGGCTCTAACAAACGCAGTCTCGGACGACCGAGACCCTCAATGGTAGAAAACCACTGACATACCCCACTCTCCTGGAGGGAGCCCCGAATCGCCACCAGTTAATCACAGATAACAATAAAAGTATAATACGCAGTGGCCAGCACCCTGTAGCCGCTCCGTTCTACCCACCTTTCCGAAAGAAGAAAGGGGCGGGCGGGCGGGAGAAACCACCACAGTAGGCCTCGCCTCTATGCCTATCAATCGGCAGCGAGCAGTGCCGTACTCTGCTTGTGCACCTATCACGAGAAGCTAAGAGGGGGCATGGGACGAGTGTGGCTGTTCTTCTCTTCTCTCTGCCTCTGGGCAACTTCAGGTACTAGTTTCCGTCGGTAGAGTCCATGACTATAAATAATTAGTTCCGTCGGTTGTGAACAAAACGTGCATCTCAAGTGAACTTAGAGATACTACGCTTTGTTGTATATCCTTCGAATTGTCGTGTTGTTATTATTCTTTGTGACGTCGGGGGGGAGTCCCCTGACGTGGTACGAGAGCCGCGACACCGGCCGCTGACTCTCGTTGCCTTATCTCGAACTGCCAGTACCCGGGAGTTCCCTCCCCCCAGCCGACTGGCCGGGGCTCTAACAAACCCAGTCTCGAACGACCGAGACCCCCAATGGTAGAAAACCATTGACATACCCCAATACCGAGGTCGCGTCGATACTACGGTGTTCGGCCCCAAACAGTACCCTGACCTGGCTGCCTCTGCCCTATCTTGCCTGTCTCTGCTAGTTTACGAGATACGATACCCGCGTCCTCTGGGTTATTGTGGGTGTACGTCTTGGAAGACTCTGGAGACTTCCGTCTACCTTCTCTCTGGATCACCCTCTGCGGCACTCCCCCCCCCCCGCTAGAGTAGTGGTTGCGCCGATACGCAATAAATGGAGGCCGACTTCGCTGGAATCGTCTCCTGCTTCCGCTACCACTTCGCGGAGTGCCCCGAGGGCCTCCGTGTACCCCCACACTCCGACCTCATGACCGTACCGATACGACGACAGGGGGGCGCTTTCTGGCAACGCCGGATATCCCGACAACAACTCCACCATGAGAGCGACGGCACCGCCGTCTGCTCCTACCCCGGAACGCGCCCCGAAGGCGTCGTCGCGTGTGCGCACGATAATTGATCCTTGCTGAGCCTGGTCGCCTTTATGGCCTCGAAACAGAACCTCGATGGTGGTAGCCTATTGCCACTGCAGCGAGTTCAACCGCCGCCCCCCCGCGAATAACGCTATATCCCCCCTCGTCAAGCAATACACAGGGTGTACTACTCCGGACGAAGAGGCGAATATTTCGTCAGACTTCGCCATAAAAAAAATAGCCCAAAGCTAGCGACAGCCAAAGCACTCGGCCACCCGGGCCCCACCACAAGGCCAGGCCCTGTCCTTCCAACAACGTGTCCCACGATATAGGGCGCCGAATTATTTTCGGGGTACCGGCGGCAACGAGCGACCGTGCCACCCCTTTTAAAGCGCGTTTAATTTACGGCGACGACGTGGGCAACTCCATCTGCACGTTCACGCGGTGAAAGTGTATCACGGTTGATAGTTTACTGGCTATAGTACCGGCTTGGTTGCCCTCCGACGCGCACCACGCTACGAACTCAAGTAACGCCTGAATCTTATCCGAATTGGAGGCTGACACGTCGAAATACCGAGCCTCCCTTATCAACCCTCGAAAAGCGGCCCAAGATCCGAAACCTGACGTATAAGCTCGGAAAGACGACGGCGCAATCGACTGGCGGATGAGCTGGCTGCCAGTACTCCTGAGCATAGCGCGACGCCCGCTGGCCCCAAGACCTGTCGGCGCCAAGCAACATCGGGCCGAGACGCGCGGAGGTTACCGTCGATCGCCTCCGGCTTCCATCGTGATATGCCGTCGGCAATGGTGTTCTCCACGCCCGCAACATGTAAAGCGTCGAAACACCATCCGCTGCCTACCTCCATGCACCCTAAAAGACGCATGAGTGCCCCCGATCGGGGTTCCCTACCCCCCCTACACTTGGAGACCCAGTGCACAGCGAACGTGTTGTCTCCCTGCATCAGGATGGCGTCCCGCGCGTAATTAGGCAGCACGTTCAACTGGTTAACGAATATCCACGCTGTCACGACCATGCCCAGCAACTCGAGAACATTAATCGACTAATCGTTCCAACCACTAACCTTCTCGCGCAGGCGGGCGAGAACGTCGGCGTTAAATTCGACACGCCACCACACGCCGGCCCCGGGAACGGGCCCCAAAAAATAACCCCCCATGGCGTCGCCGGAAGCGTCTGGCCACAGTGTAAACACCGGCGCCTGCATGTAGCTTCGGCACAGGAGGGCTGCGAGGAAAAACAACGGAAAACCTGGCATGTACTCGTACAACGCATATGCCCTCCGCTCCGGCGTCATCAGCGCTCCCATATTAATGCCGAGTACTCTAGGTCCGGGTATGTATTTCCTTTCCTGGGTATAGCCTATTGTGGATATATCTGGTACGTGATATGTCCTCTCTGCGCCGGTGGTACGCTCGTATCAGTCACGTATAACTACTTCTGAGGCACGAGTCTTGTCTATGCTGCTGCAGCTATCTTCAGTGTTCCCTCCTGTGAACGGCCGATACGCGAATTCGCGGGTTTACAAAGGACATCGAATTATACTTGAGTTTCCTTCTACCCATACCACCCATAAAAACTTCATGCACGTACAAGCTGCTTTTACCCACCCGCTGGGGCGAACCGGCCAAGAAAAAAAAAACACGAGGGGAAAATCATGGCTGGCAGCCCCGAGCGAGCGAGTTAACGATGCTTGCTTGCGGACGCATGAGACGAGCTTGTGTATCATTGTGTGCCAGAGTCGACAGCCCCACGCCCCATTGTGCTCGAGTTCAGGGTCTAGACCCACGAACGCTCGGGACCCCCCGCTTCGTTCGCGCGCCTCTCGCACACGTACCGGGAAAACGCTCGTTGCCCCTGCTCTTCCTCCTCCCGTTGCATTGTGTAGCCCGCCGACCGCCGCTGTTGCTGCTGCTGACGAAACCACAACAGCAGGCCTCGCCTCTATGCCTATCAATCGGCAGCGAGCAGTGCCGTGCTCTGTTTGTGCACCTATCACGAGAAGCTAGGAGGGGGCACCGGACGAGTGTGGCCGTTCTTCTCTTCTTTCTGCTTCTGGTAGTTTCAGCTATTAGTTTCCGTCGGTAGAGCCCATGACTATAAATAATTAATTCCGCCGGTTGTGAACAAAACATGCATCTCACGTAAACTTAGAGATACTACGCATTCATTACTCGTATATACGTACGTACGAAGTACGAGTTTATTTATTCATTTGAAAAAGACTGCAGATCGAAGCAAAGGGGGGAAGGGGGGAGAGGGCATTCGCTCGCATGTCATATACAACACACATGATCGACATCGGAAGTACTAAGCGTGAAACATGTGGTAGTGCATAGTATTCATATCACTGCCTTACGCCGGCGGACTGCCTATCGAGAATCGCACCCAAATTCCTCTGCGTGTAGAGCTGGATTATTGACACGAGTACAGCGTGACAAGAGCTTACTGCATAACAATGTACAGGAGTAGTTTCTCTGTGCCGTAGTTTTGTGACTGACAGCAGAACTTGTTGTGCCTATCTAGGATTGAAGAATCGGCACGGACACTGGTTGTACTGGATGTCGACGTGTAGAAAGAACGGTTAAATGTGAAGAGCACACACAGTTCACAGACGACAAAACGTGTCTGCTTGGTGGTCTCTGCGGTCTTCGGTCTCGTGTTTCGAATGTTGAACAGCAGCAGTGTACGGCGGTAGCAACTTTCTGCTCATCATGATGAGCTAACGCGTATAATTCGAGGTTCTGCGTTCTCCGGCTTGTTTCGTTTTTTTATTGTTGCACATTCTGGCCCAGCAAAACGCACAGCACACCGAACAGCTCTGCAGCAGCATGCAGCAGGAGCAGCCACACAGCTCTGCTGCAACAGCGCATATATAGCACCGCCATACAATCCGAACCTTCAACCTAAGTACAACCCGCCTGTCGGTGGCACACAAGCATGAACGGGATAAGAGATCTCCAACAAGCGGTCAGAGAGCAGAGGACTCTCTGTTGGCCAATGAAAAACATGTCGGTTGAGACGACGGACTGACAAGAGCTCTCTGTAACGCGAAATGTTAGAGATCCCCAACAAGCAGTTGTTCCGCAACGACAGTCCCATCTATTTTCAACAGCGGAGTTATTATTTTAGTACCGAAATATGCGATGAGGATCGCAAAATGAAGAAAATATTACACAATGAGGAGGCACACCACAACCATGAACGGGGATAAGAGATCCTCAACAAGCGGTCAGAGAGCTGATGACGCTCTGTTGGTCAATGAAAAACATGGCGTCGGTTGTTTACTTCAAAGCATTAAACGACGATTGACAAGAGATCGCTGTACCGCGATGCATTAGAGATCCCTCAAGGAATAATGATCTTCTCGTGTTGGAACAGCAGTCAGTATGGTATATATCTATACTCGTTCCTGCTCTGTCGCCCTGAAGGCATACGGTGTTCTTGTGCAATTGACGCCCTAGCTATGGTTGTTCCTGCTCTGTCGCCGTGAAGGCATATATATACTCTTGTGCACTTGACATATTTTCAACAGCGGGGTTATTAGAGTTGATACAGCAGTATCTATACTCGTTCCTGCTCTGTCGCCCTGAAAGCATAATATGCTCTTCTTGTGCGCTTGACGCTCTGCCATCGATCGTCATATAAGAGATCCCCAACAAACGTTTTGATACTACATAAGTATGATATCTAACGAGCGATAGTATGCTCTTGTGCACTTGTTGCTGCTGCTGTTGTTCTTCGGGGCGATCGTCGCAAGCGCGTAGCGGGCCCACTTGGTCCTGCTGCTGCTGTTGCAGACGTGGCTGCTGGAGCTGCTGTTGCCGTTGCGGCTGCTGCTGTTCCCTGGTGCCATCGCTCTCCCTTTGCACCTTCGCCTCCTCATATATCACCTCATCACCTTGCACCTTCACCTCACTTACCACCTCATCACATTGCACCTTCAACGTATGCACTTCTTGTGTACTAAGTCTTTTTGATGCGATATCGTATATAAGGTACCTGGTATGATGGTACTATGGTTTGATATACTATATGGGAAAAACCCGATATGGCATACGGGATATGTTGGTGATATGATATATGGGAAAAACACCGTATGTGGTATGGTATGTGTTGGCGGTATGGTACGGGAAAAACACAGTACGTGGTATGGTACGTTGGCGGTATGGTACGATGGTACGATGTCGTGGATATATTTTATGGCTAAATTGGTATGGTATGTTGTTTCAGTATATAAGATCCGTAAGGGTCGAATACGTCGTACGAATATCATCTGTCGACCTTATATATCGACCATTGGAAATTGTTCGAAATTATAAGCCATGCGAACAGACAGACAGACAAGTTTGCGTTTACCGCAGCTGAGACTCAGTTTACAAACTGAAGCTGCTTCCTACTATCTATAATTGGTATTGCCCTCAAGAAATGCATTCGAGCGCTGTTCTCAGTTTGCTTGTCTTTTTTTTTGTCAAGTCGCAGTTGGAGTTGGTGAGAGTGAACGAGAAAGGCCACATGGTAATATTATTTGGTAGCAAGCTTCTTGGAAATTGGTTTTCATGCATTTCGTCTCCCCGAATTCGGAAAATAAATAATCACCTCTATTTCCAGTACGATTTTTGTTTATTCTGCGTCCCACCAGGTCCCACCGAAGTCCCATCGCCCCAGCGTGTACGTATATGTATCAAAGTACCAAGTATTCATTACTCGTATATACGTAGGTACGAAGTACGAGTCTATTTATTCATTTGAAAAAGACTGCAGATCGAAGCAAAGGGGAAAGGGGGAGAGGGCACTCGCTCGCATGTCATATACAATACACATGATCGATATCGGAAGTAGTACGCGTGAAACAAGCTATAGTGCATGTTAATAGTATTTATATCAACGTCAAACGCCTGCGGACTGCCTATCGAGAATCGCACCCGAATTACTACTGTGTGTAGAGCTGGATTATTGACACGAGTACTGCGTAACAAGAGCTTACTGCATAACAATGTACAGGAGTAGTTTCTCTGTGCCGTAGTCTTGTGACTGACAGCAGAACTTGTTGTTGTGCCTATCTAGGATCGAAGAATCGGCACGGACACTGGTTGTACTGATGCCGACGGGTAGAAAGAACGGTCCAATGTGAAGAACACGCACACAGTTCACAGACGACAAAACACATCTGCTTGCTGGTCTCAGCGGCCTTCAATCTCGTGTTTCGAATCTTGAGCAGCAGCAGTGTACGGCGGTAGCACCTTTCTGCTCATCATGATGAGCTAACATCTTCGGCCTGCCCTGTCCTTGGGGTGGGCCGAGGAAGTCCGCCAGGACCTGCGCCGGTCTAGCGACAGTCACACGAACATTGAGCTTCGGGCTGGGTAGAGAGGGTACCTTGCGCGGTCCGGCTGGTGGCCAGGTCGCTTTAAGAACTGCGTGGGGTGGTGGTAATGTTTTTTCCTCTTAACCCCGACGCCAAGGAGTTCATCCCTCAGGCGGGACGGGTACATCACCACAGCAGAGAACGCTACGTGGGCGGTCGGGGGAGTGGAGAGGCTGGCCACAGCGTGGGTATGCATGCACGACAGGAACGATGGGAGTGTCGGCGTTGGATGGGACGGCTGCACCCGGCCAACGGAAACCAAGGCGCGTACCGGGCTACGAAACGGAGAGCCACTTTCGCCATAGACAAGAAAAAGAATCAAAAGAAGAAAAAACGGAGGCAAAGAAGCAGCACGCGAGGCTCGAAAGAGACAGAAGGAGGCACTTGTGGCGGTAGCGACCTACAATGTGCGCACTCTGGCTGTCCAGGGGAAGAACGGGTATGGACATGACGAGCGTGTACTGGCGAAGGGACGGCAACTCGGCTGTGACTTCATTGGCCTGCAGGAAACTCGGGGATCCGGTAGCACGACGTTCCGTATGGCAGGGTATCGCGTTTTCTGTTCAGGTCAGAAAAAAAACAGCTGCCAGGCAAGGGCTGTACGGAGTAGGTCTAGCTGTAAAGGAATCGTTGTGCAGTAAGACTGTTTACACTCATCAGTTCATTAACGAGCGGCTTATGTCTATGCGCTTTGAGCTGGCTAGCAAGTGCGAGGCAGTTAATTTCGTCGTTGCATACGCTCCAACTGATTGTACCAAGGACGTCGAACTGAAACGTATTTTCTGGCAGAAGCTGGAGGACTTTGTCGAAGGAGTGTCTGTTTGTACTGATGGATGCCAACGCGCGAACTGGACAGAGGATGGAAGGGTGCGGTAATGATGAAAGTATAGTGCTTGGAGCATATGGACGTGAAGTTCGTAACGATAATGGCAAACGACTCCTGTCGTTCGCCGCCAATTGCAGGGCAGCTCTCACCAACACGTTTTTCAGCACGCGCAAGGGTGGGATTTCGCATACACACAACGGCACCAGCCCGAATGACCGTAAGCGGATCGACTACATCCTAACCCGTCAAGCCCATCAACCTAGAGTACATGATGTTAAAGTCGTCCCACAGCCTCTTGCCACAGCTAAGGCTGACTCAGACCACAACATCTTGTAATCAAAGTCCGACTCAGTGGTCACTTTGCGTCCAACAGACAAATATGTAGACCGACAAAACGTCGAGAGTTCGACAGGCAGTTTTTTATGTCCGATGAAAAGTGTCGTGAACGAGTAGTCGCGAGGGTCATCTCCACTCTCAACCAGCTTAGCCAGCCCCGTAATACGTCTGGCATGGTTGAGTTTTTCACTGCGGCTATTATTGATGCGATCGAAAAAGAGGTACCACCCCCCCCTCCACGTCGCCACCGCAGACATGGATGGTGTGAGTCTGCCGAAACCTTGGCCGCACTCATATTAGCATGGACAGCGAGGGAGGATGCACGGCAATTCTTGCGTGTCCACCCCCGGGATAGAACCGCGTGAAAGACACTGAGATCTGCGTGTGCGAACCTGCAGAAGGTGATTGCCGCAGGACTGCATGCGTACTTCGAAGCGTACCTCGCTGAAACCGAACGACTCCTAGCGAACAACGACCAGAGAGGCTTTTACAAGCACCTTACGAGTACGGTAGGATTGGAAGGGACTAAAACGAGAAGCGAACAGTTCATTAGGGACGAGGATGGCACGCTGTTGCGGGATAAGGTGCGAATTCGTGAACAATGGGGAGGGTTTTACCACAAACTCTTGAACACGAAATCGTTTTTTTTTAAACTCGATCCCACGATCATCGACCTCTTACCACCACGACCGCTTAAGCTGTCGCTCGGCCATCCATGGACGAGATGGCGGAAGCACTCAAGGAGATGTCAAATTGGAAAGCTGTCGGGCCAGATGGTCTCCCGGCCGAACTCCTGAAAATCGACCACCCCGCATTCGCCCAGTGCTTTCACAGCATCCTTGTCAACGTTTGGGTAACAGGAGAAGTCCCACAGCAATGGAAAGATGCGATCATCAAGGTCCTTCCCAAAAGAAGGACCGAACTGATTGCAACAACTACAGAGTGATTTCGCTTGTTGCCCACTCAGGCAAAGTCTTGTTGAAAATCGTCGGGGTCCCGCCTCAGCAACTGCTGCGAGACCGAGGAATTACTCCCGGAGGAACAGTGCGGCTTCCGCTCCGCACGATCAACGATTGATATGTTGTTCGTCGTGCGCCGATTGCAAGAGCTTGGACGACGGAGGAAAACCCCCCAGTACTTGTGCTTCATCGATCTGCAGAAAGCGTACGACTCTGTCGACCGAGAGCTGTTATGGGAGGTTCTCACACGTTTTGGCGTACCAACCAAGATGCTGAGAATTATCCGTAATTTCCACGATGGCATGCGGGCTCGCGTGCGTACGGATGACGGCGAGCACTCGGAATGGTTTGATGTCACGCAGGGCTGCGGGCAAGGCTGTGTGCTATCACCGTTACTGTTCAACGTATTCTTCACTGCTGCGTTACACGTCGTACTAGTACGCTTTAGCCATGACGAAGCCATCGTAAGGGATTTGGTCCAACTCAGTGATACTGGAGTAGTCGGAACGGAGGAGCAGGAGCCGTTGGCGTGCGTGCGAAGGGCTATATGGGGCATGTTGTACGCCGACGACGCAGGAATTGTCTCGAAGTCGGCTGAAGGGCTCGCGAAAATGATGACAGTCATAGTGACTGTCTTCGAAGCAGCAGGCCTTACGGTGTCGGAAAAGAAGACAGAGACAATGCTTCTACAAACGCCAGACCAAAAAAACCCTCGCACCACCGCTCGTCATCGAAGCAGCAGGCCAGAGGTGTAAGCAGACGGCCCAGCTCTCATACCTAGGCGGCATATCCACGAAAACGCTGACCTTTCGCTCGAGATCGACCGACGGATCCGTCCCATGCGAGCATGCCTCAAACGGTACGTCCCGGAGCTGTATAATAGGACGACCGCCCCCCTTAGCCTGAAAATCCGAGTGCTGAAGGCCGAGGTGA
Source organism: Macrocystis pyrifera (assembly GCA_031763025.1). Lineage (NCBI taxonomy): Eukaryota > Phaeophyceae > Laminariales > Laminariaceae > Macrocystis > Macrocystis pyrifera. Next base: position 3,960,417 of record JASSKH010000033.1, on the reverse strand, counting down.
TTGAGACCCTGCTGTACGGGTGTGTGACGTGGACCCTCAAAGCGGAACACTTTGCCAAGCTTCGAACAACTCGCCACCAAGTCCGGTTGCGAGCCATTGGCTTCCAGCGCCGACTTCGTACTGACCACACCACCCTCTCGTACGCGAAGGCCCTCAAGATGACACGTTGCGAGAGCATCGAAACGACCATCCGCAAACGGCGGCTCTTCTTCGCGGGGGGGGTGGCACGGCAAAGCAAGGATCGACTACCCAGTCGGGTGATGTTCGGGACGACGGCTGGTGGGGAGAACCCGAGACCTGGCGGACAGTTTAAGACTTGGCATAGATGCATAGTCGAAGACCTTAGGGAGTTCCGAGCCACCGAAGGGTCAACGGAACTTGCC